>CM077082.1:94369407-94901729 GCA_039513925.1 Platanthera zijinensis
AAGACTATAGCCCTGAAAGCAATCACTCAAGGAAAGGCAAGGGTTGTATTGCCTCGTCCGCTCCTGGGAAAAAGGATGAGGGAAGAAGACTCTGAGCCATGCTCTTCCGACTCAGAGCTATCTGAAGAAGAATTCTCCTTCATCACTTGCGAGTTCAGAAGTTCCTCAAGTTGAGGAATCGGAGAAAAAGGGATGGCTCCTCTCCAGATATAGAAGAAGAATTACTCTTTTGACATGTATAAGTCTAACAGAACAAACATCGTTCTACTGACATTATCTGCTTTGTATGCAATGAGCCAGGCCATGTCATTGCTGGCTGCCACCAAAGTAAGAGAGATAAGGGGAAAGGTGAGGTGCACAAGTCCTCTAGAGATAAGAAGAAGGAGAGGAGCTACATTTCTAAAAAGCCAAAGACACTGAGTGAATCTGATTCGTCAGACTCCAGTGATGATGAGGAAGCCTTCTGGGCTAATGGGTCGCTCCGACTTAATGGAGACTGTCCCCCATTTACTGGGAAGGTAAAAGAACGCACCCCCTCTCTGACTCTGACTCTGTCTCTGAGTCTCCTGACAATGATCACGAGGATAGTCCATCTGCCCGTCAAGCTGAACTCCTCGAAAAGTATGAGCTTTTGCTCAATACTTTAGAAGAGTGCTGAAAGAGGTTGAGGGCTCAGAAAAAGGATGTCAAATTCCTTAAGGCTGAGGGTGTGTACCTAAGAGAAGAGATCACTAGCTTGATTTCTCTCCAACAGGAACACCTGAATCTGACTTCTTAGCACTCAGATTCTCTAAGGCTCCTTGACCAAAAATAGGAAGAAATCAACAAGCTGGAAGAATATCTTACGACAGATAGGAAGATTGTCAAAAGCTTCTCTATGCCCAAGACCGTTCTTCCTCTGGTTGATGAATTCTCTGCTCAGCCTAAGGAGGCTGGCTTAGGGCATGTGGCTGTGCCTGGTAAATCATCCAGGAGAAACAGAAATCAGAGGAAAAATAAGGCTATTAAGAAGGTCTCTGCTGTAGAAAAGGGAAAGGCCCCACTCGGCCATGTTTCATTCAGAAAGCCTGGCTTTCCTTGCAATGAGCAGGACTTTGAGACAACCTATGGACACTTCTTCCGGCCCTCAGTTGAAAAGCCCAAGAGTCGGTATGATGGTTGGACCTTCCCACGCAACTACGGTGAGAAGGTCTTCAAGGCACCTTATGAGGAAATCAAAGTGGAGAATTATGGCCACTTCTCTAGCGGCCATAATAGGAAGCAAGCACCTAAGGCCAAACCTGTTATACTGAAGTAAAAGGAAGTGAAGAAATCGTGTGACTGCTATCATCATGATGACTCCACCTCCAGATCAAAGGCCCCGGCTGGACCCACCGTTCCAAGGGTGAAGCAAGAGCCTAGGAAGTGATACAACAGGTTTGACTGTTGGTGTTGTTGCAAAGTTGGTCACTATGCAGTGGATTGCTGGTTTAATCCAAGATACAATGAGACTCCTTTTGTTAGCAATGCGAGGCCGACCACTCGTAGGGTTAACCAACCGAGGGGGAGTGTGCTAACAAGGAATCTAGGACCCAAGTTCAATTTGGTTCCTAAGGGAAACTAATTCTATTTTACAGGTATTTCCAAAGGCCACCAAAATGCCAATCTGGTACTTGGACAGTGGATGTTCCCGACATATGACTGGGATAAGAAGCCTGTTACGTTATTACTCTCCATTCGAAAATGGACCCAAAGTCATCTTTGGAGGATCTGATCGAGGAGTCACCAGGGGTTATGGTATGATTTCTATCGGTGTCTCTCTATCCCAGACGTGGCCTATGTTGAAGGGTTAAATCATAACCTGATCAAAGTTTGGCAGTTGTGTGATAAAGGATACGACATTAAGTTCTGCAAGGTAAGTGCTTGATAATATCGTGTGTGCCTTTTTGAAGACGGTATTAACGGCATTAGGAGCAGAAATATCTTTTGCTAGATTTTCTTTAGCTTAGACTCTTTCTACCCGGGGCTAGTAACAAAAGGTAGTGCATCTCTCTGTGAACAATGGCACAAGAGATTAGTAAATATTATTTCCGACTATTAATTTGTTGTTTTCCAAGAATTTAGTCCGGATGCCCTACTATTAAGTGCATCAAAGATAGCCCTTGTCCTGTATGCCAGAAGGGCAAAAAAACTCGGGCTACCTTTAAGGGCATTGCAGACAAAGACTCCTCAAGATGTCTTTATCTTCTGCATATGGACTTGTTCGGTTCAGTGCAAGTTCATAGCTTAGGAGGCAAATCGTATACGCTAGTGATTGTTGATGATCACTGTCAATTTACGTGGGTGTTCTTCTTGAAATGAAAGTCAGATACGTTTGACATCTTCACTAATTTTATTAATCAAATTCAAAACGAACTTAACTGCTCCGTGGTCAAAATCAGAAATCACCATGGAACAGAATTCCAATCTGGTGCTATGACAGAATTCTGTAAAGAACATGGTATCTTTCATGAGTTTTCCTCCCCGCGTACTCCTCAGCAAAACGGAGTTGCGGAGAGGAGAAATAGAACACTCATTTAAGTATGTACGATAATGTTGAATGACGCTTCTCTTCTAGAGTGCTTTTGGGCAGAGGCTTTCAATACGGCTTGTCATGTGCAGAACCGAGCTTTGATCAACAAGAATCATCATAAGATGCCTTATGAGCTATTGAAAGACAGGAAACCGACCAGTTCCAATTTAAGGATTTTTGGTTGCAGATGCTATGTACTAAATAATGGGAAGTACCCACGTACTAAATTCGGAGAAAAATGCTTCGAAGGCATCTTCATGGGCTATAGTAGCCATAGTCGGGCATATAGGGTTTTCAATAAGAAAACCCTAGTGGTAGAGGAGTCCATTAGTGTTGTATTTGATGAAGGAAGCTTGCTTCACAACAATTCTTCCAGTGGCATTCTTGAAGATGCCGGTGCAAGGCTTGAATAGCTAAGTCTCGATGAGACTGCTAAAGATGCAACTCCCAAGTATGTCAAGGTCTCCACCTCAATGCCAACTGGAGAAGATGACGATCAGGATGGAGAAAATCTCGCAGAAGAGGGAGGAGCCCGATAAGCTGTTGAGCTCTTGATGCCAAACTCTTAGAGCTCTGACACGTGAGGGATCATCCTAGAGATCAGATCATATGAGATCCTCGTGACGGCGGCAGAACTCGTAGAGGTACAATTAACGAGATTCTGCACCTTAGTTTTCTATCATAGGTTGAGCCAAAGAAGATCGACGAAGCGAACAATGATGCGTCATGGATATTGGCAATGCAAGATGAACTGCATCAATTCGAATGGTGCAACATCTGGACGCTTGTTCCCATACCAAAGAAACAGAATATGATCAGCACTAAGTGGATCTTTAGAAACAAACTGGATGAACACGGGGTCATCATTAAGAACAAGGCCAGACTGGTAGCTCAAGGTTACAGATAAGAGGAGGGGATTGACTTCGATCAAACCTTTGCACCAGTTGTAAGGCTCGAGGCGATCAGGTTGTTCCTGGCATATGCCTCTCACAAAGGATTCATTGTTTATCAGATGGACGTGAAATCTGCGTTCCTAAATGGAAATTTGAAAGAGGAAGTATATGTTGTGCAACCCCCAAGTTTTGTGAATCCAACATTCCCTAATCATGTTTACTTTCTTAATAAAGCATTATATGGCTTAAAACAAGCTCCTCGAGCTTGGTATGAGACTCTGTCTAGTTTTCTTCTTGAGAACAAGTTATCGAGAGGAAAAATAGATAAGGCATTGTTTCTTAGGGAAGTCAAAGGCAAGATCTTGCTTGTGCAAATCTATGTTGATGACATAATATTCGGCTCAACGGACAACAACCTGTGCAAGAAGTTTTCTAAACTTATGCAAGGGAAGTTTGAAATGAGCAGCATGGGTGAGCTGAAGTACTTCTTGGGACTTCAAGTGAAACAGTCTGAGGATGGAATTTTCATTTCTCAGACGAAGTTCACAAATGAACTCCTCAAGAAATTCGGAATGGAGAATGCAACCTCTATGAGGACTCCAATGGGATCCACTGTGTCTCTGGACAAGGATGAGAAAAGGAAACCTTTTGATGAAACCAAATACCGAAGAATTATTGGATCCTTACTCTACCTTACTTTTAGTAGACCGGATATTATGTTTTCCACATGTGTTTGTGCCAGATATCAGGTGAACACTAAGGAATCTCATTATGTCACTGCAAAGCAAATTCTTAGATACCTTTAAGGTAGACCAAATCTTGGCTTGTGGTACCCAAGAAACAATGATGTCGAGCTGATAGGCTTTTCAGATGCTGACTTTGCAGGAAGGAGGGATGATAGGAAAAGCACTTCCGGGACGTACCATTTCCTCGGAAGAAGGCTTATTTCGTGGAATAGTATAAAGCAGAACTGTATCGCAACCTCTACAGATGAATCTGAGTACATCTCAGCAGGCAGCTGTTGTGCACAACTTCTATGGATCATAAATCACTCGAAGATTATGACTTGCAGTTCAGATAAGTTCCTATGTATTGCGACTCTTCGAGCACAATATCAATTGCGAACAATCCAGTGTCGCACAGCAGAACAAAGCATATTGAAGTGCGCTACCACTTCATTCAGGAGCATGTGGAAAATAAAGATATATCTCTCTGCTATGTCCCCACGGATAAGCAGATTGCAGATATCTTCACAAAGCCCCAAGAAAAGGCCAAGTTCAGTCTCTTCAAAACTGAACTCGGCATGCTGAACAATGAAGATTGAAGACTGAAGGGCTCAAGGCTCTTAGATAAAGGGGGAACATCTGCTATGAATTCAAGATCGGGCACGAATGCAAGAACTGAGGGGGAGCTTTGTGCTTCAAGTGAAGTACCAGATTTGTAGAAGCCGAAAATGGGGAGATTACCCTCTCGGATAAGGCTAAGGTGGCTTCCAATACTTAGTATTCTCTTAGGAGAATGGTAATGGATTTCACTCTTAACTGCATTTTCATTTTATGAGTTTCATTCCTATCTGTTCTATTCACCTTAGCTTGTAGGGTTTAGGCTTCTTCAAATAGAGGAAGATTGTTGGGTATTGTATTCGCAATGGACTTGATTTGAAGAAGCCCCTGAACAAGATAAGTTGAATTGACAATGTATTTGACGAACTTCTATCAAGTTGTGCTTGCAGCTATTCCATGATAAGTACACACCAATGTCAGGGTGCAGTGGGTCAATATACACGGGTCTGCGCAACGTAATCCCTCGTTGAGTAGATCAGTGTGTTGACTTATGCGTGCTCTCTCTATTGGAGTGTACTTATTTTCAAGTATTGGGTTAAGGCAGATCAAGAGCAGAAGAAGGAGCAAAGATGGGTCAAAGACCAAGTCATCAAAGGAAGGAAGAGAAAATTCTTCTAAGTAAAAATCGACGGGAATCACTAAGTGATTCTCGCCGACTTCGACGGGAATCGTTAGTGATTCCTGCCGATTCGACAAGAATAAGTCTGCATTCCCGCCGACATCATTCCGGATGATAGTTTTTCAACAGGAATTCTTCCAAGGAAGAATCGACGGGAATCGTATGTGATTCCCGCCGACTTCAATGAGAATCAGTCTGCACCGCCGACATCCTCCAGCTGATAGTTTTCTAACAGGAATTCAGCCAAGGCAGAATCGACGGGAATCGTGAGTGATTTCCGCTGACATCGACGGGAATCACCAATGATTCCCGCCGATTTTGCCTTAGGCAATTTTCCCTCGTTCGCTGGACTGAACCAACCTGTCATGCGCTGTTTCGGCGGGGGCTAAGGTTTTTTCACGTGGGTCCCACAACAGTCTTTAGGGTTAGCCTCAAGTATATATATGCATGTATTTTGAACCTCTACAGTACCCATTAATGTGAAATAAAAAGTAGCCGACACCGTGCCCTAGCCGATCGCGGAAACCGCCGATCGCTTGTCGCCGCTCACAGTTCGTCGTCGCCGCCAATCTCAGATCTTCTTTGATCTTCCAGCGATAGTACCGGGGTAAGCCAAGCGTCTCACGCATCTCTCTTGAGAACTCTTGTCTCTCGATTTGTTGAACGAGACTAGTTCTCCATTCCGAATCGGTGGAGATGATTGATCCGACTGAGATCGTTGGTAGACCTTGCTTGCTTCGTCAAGAAGTTTGGATCTACAAAGTATTGCCGCGGCATTCACTTACCGCAGCCGATCTTGACTAGATCCTCTCTAATAGAGAAATCCTGTTGTGGACTCTTCGTAACTTTCAAGAAAGATTCAACGAACGAAAAAGGACATCGGAATCTCAAAAATCTTTGTTTGTATTTTCTTTTACATTCTATTTTGGTTTTGTTGTAAAGGAATTTTCATTCCTTGTTGTAAGGGTTGGGTGCAACTCGTGGTGGTGGAGTTGTGACTCCTTTGTTGGAAGGGTTTCCTTCCGTAGTGTGAGGATTGGATTTCAATCTGTTTGGAGAAGTGACCGAGTCATCCCTTGGTGGGAGATAGGTCGAAAGGAGAAAGTGGACGTACCCAAATCGGGGAACCACTATAACTCTTTATGTGTTTTCTGTGTTGTGTTTGTTAATTTGTGCAGGTATATTTAATTCCGCAAAAGACTGCACGACATCTATTCCCCCCCCATAGGTGGATTTAGTCGACACTATAGACTTTCACTCACTATATTGCTGCGAAGCGAATTTTTAGATACCTTAAAGGTACACCAAATCTTGGCTTATGGTACCTAAGAAGTAATGATAGTGAACTGATTGGATTTTCAGATGCAGATATTGCAGGAAGCAAAGACGAGAGGAAAAGCACTTCTGGGACTTGCCAATTCCTAGGAAGAAGGCATATCTCTTGGAGCAGCAAAAAGCAAAACTGTGTCGCAATCTCAACGACCGAGTCAAAATACATTTCTGCCAGTAGTTGTTTTGCGCAGTTGCTTTGGCTAAAGAACCAGCTGGAGGATAACAATATGAAGGTCAAGGACATTCCATTGTTATGTGACTCCTCCAGCACAATCACAATCGCAAACAACCCAGTCTCACACAGCCGGATAAAGCACATCGAGCTAAGATACCACTTCATCTGGGAGCATGTGGAACAAGGGGATGTTGAGCTGTAGTACGTGCCAACAGATCGACAGGTTGCAGATATTTTCACAAAGCTGCTGGACGAGACCAAGTTCAATTTATTCAAAACTGAACTTGGCTACTTAATAAGGAAGATTAGCCCAAGGTGATCAGTTCAAAGGCTCAAGAATCGAGGAATCTACAAAAAGGTCAAAATTTCTCAAGTAGAAGGATACCTCTCGAGATCCATAACTTACTTCCTTAGAACTATCTGCCAGTTCTCGAGAACTAAATCTTTCTTCTCGAGAACTATCTGCCACTTCTCGAGAAGTAAAACTTATCTCTCGAGAAATGGCCCGTCCTTATGCCAATTTCTGCGAACTCTTCTATTTCGAAAACCTCTTGATTTTTGTCCTAATCCAAGATTAATTAGACTCATAATTGATATTACTAGGGTTCTATATATATAATATTTTAGAAATCTTAAATCAACCGCCATTTCAAAATAATTCTCTCAAACTCTTCGTCTTCCGCCGTAAGAAACCTCTATCTCCGCCGCAGTCTCGCGCTCAGTCCGTCACCACCGTCAGCTTTCATGGCGCAGGTTTCCAAGATTGGAGTTGGAGGCGAACTGCTAGTCGCGGGAATTACAGAGATATCAGATGATTTCCAAAACCTTCTCATTCTTCTCGAAACCGCCGGCCTCATGTTCATTTAGACAGAACCCTGCAAGATTCTTTTTCCTGATGTCGAGGAGTTCTTCAAGAATGCTAAGGTGAAAAGCAATGGTAAGATTCTGAAAACTCAAGTCAGAGGGATCAAGATAAAGTTGAACAAGACGAGAGTTTCCCAGCTTCTGAGAATGCCCGTTGTAGATGAGGAAGATGACCTAACTTTGGAAGACTATGACAGGACATACTCCACTTGTGGAGTTTCTGAGGAATTTCACTCCTTTAGGAGAAACCTTTTCAATGATGTCAGAAAATTTCTTGTAGACTTTATTGGAAAAATCCTATGGTGCAAAATAGGATCAATTAGTTTCATTACTAACGATCTATTTGGAGAAATGACAGCCATTGTCTCAAGGAAGAAATTTTAGTTTGGCATGATGGTGTTTGAGTTGATCAGGGATAACATTCAAGCTCCCAAATTTGCAATGATAATCTCATTGATTTTGCGAGAGATTGATCCTGTTACCTTCAAAACCTCCAAAGGTACCACGATTCACCACCTTAAGAAGATTTCCTTATCCTCCATCCAGAGATGGGAGTTAAAGCTGAAGAACTCAAGGCAGACAACTAAAGAAGTTGGAGCTTATGTCTCAGAGGTGAGGACCCGATCTCTTCCTCTATATCATGTTGTTGAACAATCTAGTGCAACAACTGAGGGGGAGCCTGCACTCTCTGCCTCAGATATCAGAATTCCTACTCCTCCAACCACATCTCCTCTAAGAAGTCTAGTGATATCTCTAGTCAGGAACCCTATGGTAGTCTCTCCAGTGCCAAACCTATCAGATATTCCAGCCTAAGAAATTCTCAAAGACACAAATGAAGCTATAGACAAGATGATAGAAGAGCTTACCTTAGGAGAACCTCCTTCCCCCCTTTCAAAAGATCTCCCTGAATACCCATCCAGAGATCCCTCACCCCAAGCTACTCCTTCTCCCTCTCTAAGCAAAGAATCAACTCCACTAGAGACCACCCTTCTATCTGAAGAGGATTTAAAAGTCCATGAGGAGGTGGAAGCCCCTCTCAGGAATCATGATTTCTCCCTTCCTAGATTTGTTGATGAGGAGGGAGATATAGTATCTCATACTATAAGAGCCCAGAGCTCTGTAATACTGGAAGAAATCCCCCCATGGAAACCTCCTCCACCACCTTAGAATGATTCTACCACCCCTATTCCTACTGTAATTGCAAATTCAGATATTTTTTCAAAGATTGAAGAAATGTTATCTAACCAGAGGAAATATTTTGATGAATCTCTTTAGACTGTCAACGATTAGGTAACTGCCCTTGAGAAAGAAATGAGCAGAGGTTTTGCAGAGATTCAAGCAAACAGTGATTCTCTCAAAGTATTTTTAAGAATTGGAGGAAAACCCAAAGATTACACCATCACAAGCATTGGTCAAGTCATGGACCAATGTATCACCCTGTCAAACAATCAAATTCAGTGGGACAAGAGAGCTGAAGAGAATGTCATGAAGGTATGTAATGAAGTTGGTACTTTTAAAGAAGGCTCCATAGACCAGCTATCTGTAAAAATCATAAAGGTGGAGACCATAGTGAAAGAGCTGGTAGAAAAGCTTACTACAAATGCCAAAAATATCTGGGATGAGAAACTAACTGCAATCAGTAAGGATGTCTTAGAACATATTCAATAAGTAAAATTCCATACATATGATATAACTGTCTGGATGCACAACCAGATCTTCCAAGATTTTTAGGCTGACCCCAACATTATTCCTCATCACTTAAATCCTCTTGCTCAAAGTGACTCCAGCCAAGTGCCTCAACCTCAAATGCCTACATTTTCTCCTAGACCAAAAGATCAGGCACCTTCTCCAGCTTCCTATTCCCAAGTTTGGGATGACATTATTCCTCAAGATCTACCAGAGGTTCACATCCCCAAGAAAAGGAAGTATGAGGAAGGTCCTTCTGCTAGCAAATCTATTCCCCAGCCAGAGATAGAAAGAAGAAAAGCAAAGGAATTTGCTGAAGTTTGGAGCCCAACTTCCAAAGCTCTAACTCTTGATTATCTTAAACTAGTCATGAACTTTAATGAGAATAGACATCTTCACTACAGCTCAGTTGAGTGGGACTTATATGAAAATTCCATGACCAAAAGGAGGATATATGATAGAGAGTATGGAAAGAATAATCCTAAAGCTCCCCACAAGCCCCCAAGGTACTATCCTAAGCCTTTTAGTTATCAGAGGTGGCAGCAGGAACAGCAAGACAGGCAACAGCAAAGCAAAGACTGATTCATGATGATTTGTATTTGAGAATTTTTAGGAAATGGATGTTTATTGATCCTAAAACATTACTTATATATATACAATTCCAGTATTGCATATTGTGCCTTTAATTAATCTGTCTTTGCATTTATATTAAATTTCCTTTCTTCTAGTTCTTTCTTTATTATGATAATTCACATATGTATAGAGGGTTCTAACTTCTACAAATAGGGGGAGATTGTTGGGTATTGCATCCACAATAACCCAGATTTGCATGAAGTCACCCTTGAACTAAGATCAATTAATTTGTATTTGATATCCTTGTTCTAGTTGAATGTTTGAAGAATCTCAGTACTAAGTGTAGACTAATGTCAGTCTACAATGGGTCAGGAACACATGACCATATAGTGTAATCCCTCACTGTGTGATCCAAAGTGTTCACTCATGTGTAGACTCTCAATTGGGATACACTTCATGTTCAAACATTGGGAGCATGGGATGAAGACAGGACCAGAAGAAAACATTCTCGAAAATTCTTGAAAATTATCTAAGTCAAGTTCTCGAGAAGCAAATTCAGAGTTCTCGAGAAGTGTAGTTTAGTTCTCGAGAAGCTCTCATAGTTCTCGAGAAGCTTAACTACTTAGTTCATGAAAAGTCTGGACAGATTCAAGAAATTTTCTAAGTTATAGTTCTCGAGAAGTCCTCTTTGTTCTCGAGAAGTCTTGGTCAGTTTTCGAGAAGCCTAAGGTTTAGTTCTCGAGAAGTATTATTTGTTCTCGAGAAGCTTGGCTTCAGTTCTCGAGAACTGCCAGCTCAATTTCTTGAATAGTCAGGATTTGCCTTAGAAAAATTTTTTAGTTAAGTTCTCGATAAGTCTTATTTAGTTCTCGAGAAGTCCTCCCTCAATTCTCGAGAAGTTTTCCTCTTTATTCTCGAGAAATCCAGAAAAATTGTCTAAGTGCTTGTTCTCGAGAAGTTCAGGAATTTTTCTAAGACAAGTTCTCGAGAAGTCAATTAGTTCTTGAGAACTAAATCTTGTGTTTTCGAGAAGTCCAAGTATTTCTAAAGAACTTAGTTCCCGAGAAGTCTTGACAATTCTCGAGAACTCAGTTCCCTGTTCTCAAGAACTATAACCACTTCCCGAGAACTAGATTTTACAGAAATTTTTGTTCTAAGTCCAGAACGGCCTAAAATTCAAATAACTCGACGTGATTGGTCCACATGTCGTCATTAATGTCTTTTCTAGCCGTTAAGGGTAATCCTATATAAAGTCTTTTCCCTAAGACATAACACTAAGTAGAAAAGAAAAGGAAGAATCTTTTAAGAGCATATTCCGTACTTTCCTAAATTACTGGTTTGGCCGTTTTTTCTCAAGAATGACATCTGAAGCCGCCTCCCTCGTCAAGATCGATCTCTCTGCATTCGATCAAGAAGATCTGCTGATTAAGGAATTGTTTTTCTCTTCTTAATTGAGTAGATTCAAGCGTTCTCAGGTCAGATTTTCAAAGGATCTTCTTCTACAAATTCTGATCAAGCCGCAACGTTCAAGAAGAAGACCTAGAGACAAATTCTTTTAGATCTGAGAATATTTTTGTTTGTATTTTAAAACTCTATTTGTAAATCTTGTAGGAGATTAATCTCCGAGTGTAGGAGGGTTGTTCTCTGAGTGGTAGGAAGTTTTTATCTTCCGAGTGTAGATACAGTTGGATCGAGTTTTGTAGGAACGTGGTTTTGAGGTCTAGGATTGGTTTGTAATCCAAGATAGTGGAGTAGCCGAGTCTAGTGATTTGTTATATCGGTGAGGAAAGTGGACGTACCCAAGATCGGGGAACCACTATATGTTGAAGCCAGAAATGACCCCAACGAATGTTCACAAACCAAAGTGCAGCCGACGCCTACTTCTCTCTTATCTCGACCCTTGACTGGCTACTAAGGTCAAAAGACCGACCCAAAGCCTCAGCTGGGAGGTCCCACCACTCACCCGGAAGATCTCTGAGAGCTTCCCCTCCAAAGCCAAATGCTGGGCTGGGAGCTCCTAAGAAGGCACTAGAGTTGGAGAATAATGAAAGCCCTGCCTTCCAAAGAGCCCCTATGGGTCTTTTTATAGTCTTCCTTTGACTTGAAAATACTGAAATACCCCTGAGGGGTCTGCCAATAGCCAAGTCCCGCTGTCATCCCAAGGGCATTTGGGTAATTTTACTTACCTCAGGATAATATATAAAATAATCCCCTTTACGAGCGCCGGGCCCCACCATGTGGGCCCACCTGGCGAGAACCCCGGCCGTGAAGGCTCTCGCTGGACCCCCAACTGGGCCAACCTTGGCGAGACCCCTTGCCAGGGAGATTCGCGCCCTTCGCGGTCTTGAATCTATCGTGACTGAAGGCTTACTTGGGGCCTTCTCGCCTGCCCTGGGCAGGAGCTTGCGTTAGGGCGAAAGCTTCCGCGGTCGACGATCTCTCCTGCCGAGAGCTCGACTATCTGCTTTGGTCGGTCGACGATCTCTTCTGCTGAGAGCTTGACTATCTGCTTTGGTCGGTCGACGATCTCTCCATCTTTTCCCTGCCCTTGGCGGGAGCTCCTACGGGACGAGAACTCCACAAGTATGCCTTAGGGTTAACCCAAGGCTAACCTGAGGCTAACCTGAGGCGCAGCTACGTCCCACCCAGCGAATATGGGGTTGTACACAATCCCCGCTCTTTTCGAGCTAGCCCTGCGCTCGACAAGACAAGTCCAACCCCCAAAATATTCGCTGGACACGTGCCCGCCTACCGAGGGAATCTTTATGTGGGTCCTACTGCGGCTATAAATATGCACTGATAGGCGTCCATACACCACACCCTTGAAATACGGTTTTCCAACTGAGCTCTCGCCTCAGGGATTTTTGCGCGAGCTTACCATGCATCCCAAGCGTGCCGCCAAACCGCTTCCGCAAGACCTCCAAGACCGGTTAGCCGCTGCCCAAGCGCGGGCCTTGGCTAACTGTGCGGCGGTGGCTCCATGGTTAGCGAGAAAGACTTCGACCGCCGGGCCTTCCGAGCCGAAGAAGAAGGAAAAGAAAAGGGCAAAGGTGGTCCGGCGGGACCTTTCTCGCGAGAACAGGGATCCTCCTTCCCCCACTCCCAATCCTGCGGGGGATCCTTCTCTGCAGAAGGTAAGCCTTTCAACCGTTCCTATCGAGCTGATTGTGCACTGGATCCGACAGTTAACGTAAGCTTTCGCAGGAATCCGCTCCTAACGATGGCGCCGAGATCCCGCCAAGTTCTTCGAACCTGCCCGCTCATTCACCCAAGGACCAAACGCGGGTCTTGGAGAGGATTCCTCCGGCCGAAACCGGAACGATAGGTACATTTTCCCTTGTCAATATTTCAACCCGACCTTTTCGTTTCTGAACCGTCTTCTCGCAGTGCCAACTCCCGCCGACCCGGGTCTAACCACCCGGGAGGATGAAGCGAGAACCGTTGAAGTGCCTCCTGCGGTGGCCAATCCTATCCTGCAGGCGGGAGGGGCGGCTTCTGAACCTTCCGCTACTCTCAAGGATGCTGATCGTCGCCTGAGAAAAGACAACTCCCCTCCTGCTTCCGGCCAGGCCGGGATTACCGTGCAGAAGCCATTTCACCCGGGGCTGGGCAAGCCTCTCCACCTCCTCTACGGAACCAACGGAGGGGCTGGGCCTTCTCGTCCAACGTCGCTTGACGGTTCTCGCCCAACCGCAGGTATGCGAGACCTTTTAAAACCGTTGATCGCCATGCTTTAACCAAAATTCTCGCACGTTTCTTTCGCAGGTGATCCTGGCTTGCGGTCGGGAGTCAACGAGGAAGGAGAAGAAGAGGAAGAAGAAGAAGAGGAAGAAGAGGATGAAGAGTCCCCTCTCCCTTCGTCTGGCGAGATAGAGGAAACATTGAACAGCGCTGGGAGTGCGAAGGGGAGAAGGAGGAAGATCTCGGTCATTTTGGCCAAGCTTATCCGGCGAGACCGTGCCCATACTGCCGCGGCGAAAGCATTCCGCGAATCCGTGGAGCAAAGGCTGGAGGCTTTGGAGCGGGATTTCTTCTTGGGCGAGACTGATTGCCCGGGAGGGCCTTCTGCCGAGTCTTCGCCAGGGAGGTGCATCTCGTAGATCCGGGATCACGCCAGGCGGATCAACCTTGGGTGTACCACCCTATCGTCTTACTTCAACCCGTTGGCGCCCCCAAGAACTAGGCGACGAGAACGAGGACGATGGAGCTGGAAACCCTATTAGCCCTCCTGCTTTGAATCTCAATGTATCTCTTTTATCAATGTATCTGTAACAAACATTATTACTAATTAAGTTTTACCCAGCTTGCGCTAGCGAGGATCTCGCTTCTACCCATGTCTCTCTTTTCCTTTTCTTTTTATTGCTCTGCGAGGCTTTTTAATTAAGACGCTTACACCAATCTAGGATGCTTGCGCTAATCTAGAAGGTTTGTGTTAACCTAGGAGGCTTGCGCCAATCTAGGAGGCTTGCGCCAATCCAGGTAGTCGCGTCGAAACCCGAAACGACCGTTGACCGCTGCCATCCCGAGGGGGAGAATCGAGGCGCCGTTAGCCCGGATTCTAACAGCTGTACTCCGCTGTCACTTTCTCTCTCTGTCGGATGAATTCATGATGATTACGTTTTCTTATAAATAGAGAAGTCTACCAACCGCATTTACTTCTTCGATCCGGAACCTCAGCCTTCCCTCCTTGCTTTCGCGTTCTTGCTCCCGCTTCGACCCCTCTTCAGCTCTCGCTCTTACTCACAAACCAACCATGCATGGCGAGAGCAAGGGTCGCGCCCACTGCGCGGAAGCTTTTCAAAAACACCTCTTCCCTTCCTGCAAGCTCACCCTAGACGAGTATAACCTGATCGTTGACCGCTATATTCCCGCCGGCTTCTCGGCGCGGAACCCGGGGAATCACGATAGGGTGAATACTCCGGGGGCGGGAGAGCTTGCCATCCCCCTCGAGCATTTCGAGGTGGGCTTCCGCCTCCCCCTTTGGCCGGAGGTTCGGCTAGCTCTTCGTTATTATGGTGTGGTTCCCGCCCAGCTAAACCCGAACTCAGTCGCGATACTTATAGCATTCATATGCTATATGCGGTCCGAGAGGATCGAGTTTAGTCTGCCCATCTTCCGGAAGCTATTCAACTTCCGCGCCAAGGGGGGGGGGGTAGTTTTCTTCTCCGGGCAACTGCTCGAGGTTACCGATCTCGCCAATAAGCACCATCATTGGGGCGAGAAATTTGTCTACGTTAGAGGAGACTTCGGCAACATCCCGCTTCAGCCCGTTCAGTACGAGGATGCGGCCTACAAACCGCCTGCTCTGGGATCGCGCGAGAGCGCAATCCTGGAATTCTTCGGAACCAAGGAGTTCGACGTTCCCTACCTCAGGCGGGACGTGGACTCCCTCCCACTCGTTCACTCGGGCGAAGGTATGGTCTCGCCTCAGATTCCCTCTTTTATCAAAGATTTTCTTGCGCTGAAGTGCTTTAACCTTGCAGGAGAGCGGGAGGTCCCTCTGCGCCAGCCCTTTGCTGAAGGCCGGGGTGTCGAGGGTCTGGCCGCAAGAGGCTCCCTTGCGCTCGCGGAAGCTAGCGCCAGCGCCTGCCGAAAAGATCCAGCCCCTCCCGTATCGCCACCGGCCAAGAAGCGGAAGGTCTCCCTTCCTCCTCTCTGAGCGCTGAAGAGGCCCAAACCTTCTGCTCTTGAGAAGGGGAAAGCCCCGGCCGTCTCGCCTGTCCAACCTCCTCCCGAGGGCAGGTCCTTTGAAGCGATCCTTCAGATGGCCAGCGAGATGGATGCCGCCGCCAAGAGCCGCGCCGAGGCTTCTACCGGGAACCCATCGGCCACGAGCGAGGTTGGGGGAGGAGTGGTCGCCGCCGAAACCTCTGCCAGTGCCCTGCCTCAGGAGGTGCCGAGAGGGCACAGGAACTTTGGCTTCGGCGTGAAGTACGTCGATGCGGAGGGGAAGCCTCAAATGGAATGGGACCCTGAGTCGAACTTGATCAAAGTTACGACGCTCCTTCCCAGCTGGGCAGAGGGGGAAGACGTGACTGGCGAGGACTTCTCGCTTGGTTACGGCCTTTACAGCCGGGAGGATGCCAGCGTATTTGACCAGATGTCCACCCGCCTTGTAGCCTTCGATGCCATCCGGGCTCTATTGCGCGGGTTCAAGCTTGCGCATATGTGTGCGCGCCGAAGCATCACCCTTGACAAGAATTTCACCGATATGCGCAAGGCGAGGGAGGACGCGATGGCTCGAGCGCACGCCGCGGGAGAAGAACTCGCGAAAGCTCAGCAAGAGCTTGCGGATGCTCGACTGGCGCTATCTCTACGCCCCACGACTGAGGTAAGCGAGACCCTCCCGAACCCTTGCTTTCGTTTTTTAAAGTTATGATGGTGCGATGTTTCCAGACTGAACTCCTCTTCTTTTTTCACAGGATTCTGCCCAAGTCAGGGAGCTTTGCGTAGAGCTGGCCAACGCGCGCTGCGAGAGAGTCCTCTTGAGGGAACAGCTTCGCGCAGAGCTGGCGAAGGTCCCGCCTCCGGAGCTAGATGCGAGGCTGCGGAGTCGTTACCTCTCGGAGTACGACGTTGACAAGCTGCTCCAAGCCAACGCTCAGGCAACCGTCAAGCTGACGCTCGAGACACTGCGAGACGTCAAGCTGCTTCGGGAGGACGGCGCGACCATCGACGCTCGCCAACTTCTTCCTTGGCTCTAAGATCCAGTTCCCAAACCTCCGGGCGCGCCGGACTCGCCTCCCTCAGACATCCCGAGGACTTCTACCGCCGCTGGCGAGACATCTGAAGAGAGCTCTGGCGATGGTTCAAGCGAGAGCACCAGCGGGAGCTACAGCGCGTCCCCCTAAACTTCTTCTTTCTTTTTGTTTCTTTTGTAATGAGTGAGAGGCTTCAACTTTTGTAATTAATTTTATGTAAAGTAATGTTTCATCTTTCATTTTTAGTGTGTGCTTGAAAGTATATTATCCTGCCGAATGGCTTCCGCGCGAGCTTCCACCGAGACCCTTAGTCTCTTTAGGATAACCTTTCTTAGAGATCCGTTAGGCGGGAACCTCGCGTCGTCGATTAAGTCGCCCTGCTCAGGTCCGCCGGGAGCCTCCTTTTGCGAGAACCCCCCTTTGACCGAGACCTTTGCTGGCCGAGACCTTTCAGCCGGGACCCTTGCTGGCCAAGACCTCCAAACCGAGGCCTTTTACTGGCCGAGACCTTTGAGCCGGGACCCTTGCTGGCCGAGACCTCCAAACCGAGGCCTTTAGGGCCTTGCCTCCGGTCTAGGCCAGGGCCCTGCTTACATATTTTTCCGACCAATTAAACCCCTACCCCACCGGCGAGCCGTCGGTCCTGCTAGCTTATAAGGGAGCCTGCGCAGCGGGTCTACCGGGGTTCGAGCCGAGCTCGTTGTAACGTAGTAACTACCAACCAAGGACCAAGAATCAAAAAGTCAAGGACTCCACCTATCCCCCGCAGGCGAGCCTTCGGACCTGCCAGCTTGATGGGAGCCTGCGCAGCGGGTCAACCTGGGGCTGAGCCGAGCTCGGGGTGTCGTAGAAGTGGCTAAGAATAAAGTATCGCGGGAGACAGCCTTTCCCCCACAGGCAAGCCTTCGGACCTGCCAGCTTGATGAGAGCCTGCGCAGCGGGTCTACCTGGGGCCGAGCCGAGCTCGGGGTGTCGATGAAGTGGCTAAGAACAAAGTATCGCAGGAGCCAACCTTTCCCCCACAGGCGAGCCTTCGGACCTGCCAGCTTGATGAGAGCCTGCGCAGCGGGTCTACCTGGGGCCGAGCCAAGCTCGGGGTGTCGATGAAGTGGCTAAGAACAAAGTATCGCAGGAGCCAGCCTTTCCCCCACAGGCGAGCCTTCGGACCTGCCAGCTTGATGAGAGCCTGCGCAGCGGTTCTACCTGTGGCCGGGCCGAGCTCGGGGTGTCGATGAAGTGGCTAAGAACAAAGTATCGCAGGAGCCAGCCTTTCCCCCACAGGCGAGCCTTCGGACCTGCCAGCTTGATGAGAGCCTGCGCAGCGTGTCTACCTGGGGCCGGGCCGAGCTCGGGGTGTCGATGAAGTGGCTAAGAACAAAGTATCGCAGGAGCCAGCCTTTCCCCCACAGGCGAGCCTTCGGACCTGCCATCTTGATGAGAGCCTGCGCAGCAGGTCTACCTGGGGCCGAGCCGAGCTCGGGGTGTCGATGAAGATTCCTTCAACCAGGCCTGTTCTATCATTGAGATGATGAGTCATAGCCGGTTAAAACAAAAAACATAGAGATTGCCTACTCAGGGACAGTCAATATTCTGAAATAGACTTATTGAAAATGCAATAGTCATTTACAACATTACAATCCTTCTTCCCCTCTTACGGGTAGAAGCGCTTCAGATCGTTACCACTCCAGGTGTGACTCAAGGTCCTTCCCTCCGCATCCTGGAGATAGTAGCCTCCGTTAACCAGAGCCTTCTTTACTATATAAGGCCCTTCCCAGCTAGGGTTGAGCTTACCAACCGCGGCCGACCTTCCTGCAGCGTCGACCTTTTTCAGTACTAGATCCCCCTCGGCGAATTGCTTGACTCTGATGTGCTTATCGAAGTACCGAGCCATTCGCCGTTTTATTTCTTCTTGGCTGATGGCGGCAACATCCCGCAGCTCTTCCACCAGATCTAATGAGAGGCGCAACCCTTCCTCATTCTCCAACCTCCAAGCTTCGCTTCCCTCAGCTGCGGCCGCGACCCTTGGGGACCGAACCTCGAACTCCACCGGGAGGACAGCCTCACACCCATGAGAGAGCTTGAAGGGGGTCTCTCCTGTGGCCGTGTTCGGAGTTGTTCGCAAGGCCCACAGGACGGAAGGGAGCTGTTCCACCCAGCTGCCCTTCAGGTTCTCCACCTTCTTTTTGAGCAAGTTGACGATGACTTTGTTTGCCGCCTCCACCTGGCCATTGCTCCGAGGGTGATGGACAGAGGCGAACCTGAGGTCAATCCCCGACTGGGTGCAGAAACTGATGAATTCTTCACTGGCAAACTGAGGACCGTTGTCCGTCACTATCGCTTGGGGCAATCCGTGCCTGCAAATGATTTCCCCCCAAACGAAGTTTCTGATGACCTGGGAGGTTACCTTGGCTAACGGCTTGATCTCCAACCATTTGGAGAAGTAGTCAATCATAACTAGGAGGAACCTCCTCTGCCCGCTAGCTGGAGGAAAGGGTCCAACCAGGTCCATTCCCCAAATGGCGAAGGGCCATGACGCCGTGATGCTTCGAAGCCTTTGCGCGGGCAAGAGCTGGAGAGGAGCATGTACTTGGCACTTCCGACACCTCCTTGCGAATTCAGCTGTATCCTTCCTTAAGGTCCGCCAGAAATATCCTTGCCTTATCACCCTTGCTTCCAATGTCCTTCCCCCTGAATGACTGCCGCATTATCCAGAATGCACCTCTTCCAGGATCCTCGGGACTTCCTCCTCGGTTACGCATCTCGCTAGGAGCCCTGACAACATCTTCCGATGCAAGCTCCCCTCCAGCATCAGGTAATGAGCCGCCTTGTGCCTGAAGCTCTTTGCATCCTTGACTTCTTTTGACAGTTCTCCTGTGGTCAAGAAGGTCACCAACGGATCTACCCATGAGGACCGCCGATTCACCTCCATCACCTCTCCCTCTTCAATGGCTGGCCGAAATAGCTCGGTCAGGGTACCTCCACCCCGAGGCCCGAACTTTGCTAATCGGTCAGCTGCCATGCTTTCCTCCCTGTGAACATGTTGAATAGAAAAAGAACGGAAACCTCCAATAATAGTTCTTACCTTTGATAGATATCTTGCGAGTGTAGCTCCCGGGCCTCAAACTCGACTCGGATCTGCGATGCTACCACCATTGAGTCGGTGAAGGCCTCCACATCCTGGATTTCCAGCTCCTTTGCCAAGCGAAGGCCAGCGATCACAGCCTCATACTCCGCTTGGTTATTGGTTACAGGGAAATGGAAAGTCACTGCTTGCTCTATGGTAACTCCCTGAGGGCTTACCAACACCACACCTCCTCCCAGGGAGTGCCTTCCTGAGGCCCCGTCGACCACCATCTTCCACGCTTCTTGCGGCCTTGGTTCCTCAACCTCGGTCTCGGTAACATAATCCGCCAGAAAATCCGCTACGGCCTGGGCTTTGATGGAGAGCCTCGGGACGAAAGAAATGTCAAACTCGCTTAGCTCGATGGACCACTTTCCCAACCTTCCTGAATGTTCCACCCCCTCCAAGACCTTGCAAAGGGGATGGTCGGTTACCACCCTAATCGAGTGTGCTTGAAAGTAAGGGCGAAGCTTCCTAGCTGAGATGACCAAAGCATACGCTAGCTTCTCCAGGATGGGGTACCGGAGCTCCGCCTTTTTTAGGATTCGGCTGACATAATAGACGGGTAACTGCTTCTTCCCCTCTTCCCTAACCAAGACGGAGCTCACTGCCTCTCCCCCCACTCCGAGATACAAGGCTAGGTCCTCCCCTTCCTTCGGGCTTTGAAGTAACGGAGCTTGGGAGAGTTTCCTCTTCAGCCCCTGAAATGCCTCTTCACACTCGGCCGTCCATTCGAATACTTGGTTACCACGGAGTACTTTAAAGAAAGAGGAACACCTATCCCCTGACCGAGAGAGGAACCTCCTTAGCCCGGCCAACTTCCCGGTCAAGCGTTGGACTTCTTTGGCACTGCGAGGTGATTCCAGGTCTAGAATAGCCTTAACCTTATCGGGGTAAGGTTCTACCCCCGCGGGAGTCAAGAGGTGTCCGAGGAATTTCCCGCGACTAGCCCCGAAGACGCACTTCAAGGGATTCAACCTCATCCTGAACCTTCGCAGGGTGGCAAACGTTTCCTCCAAATCCCGCAAGTGGGAATCAACACACTTGATCTTGACTATGAGGTCGTCCACGTAGACCTCCAGGTTCCTTCCCCTTTGATCTCGAAAGATTCGATCCATCATGCGCTGGTACGTTGCCCCTGCGTTCTTCATCCCGAAGGGCATAATCTTATAGCTGAAGCATCCCTCTCTTGTGATGAAGGAAACATCCATGACATCAGGAGGGTGCATCCGGATCTGATGGTAACCTGAAAATGCATCTAAAAAACTCATAAGAGAAAAACCGACGGCTGAGTCAACCAGCGCGTCGATTCGAGGCAAGGGGTAGCAATCCTTGGGACATGATTTATTTAATAAAGAAAAATCAATACACATGCGCCATTTTCCTCCTCCCTTCTTTACCATTACCACGTTGGAGATCCAGCCTGGATACTGGATCTCTGAGTTGAAGCCTGCGTCCAGGAGCTTTTTGACCTCCTCTCGGATGGGGGCTTCTAGCTTGGTGGCGATGGCCCTCATCTTTTGGCGTATGGGGCGGGCTCTGGGATCCAGGTTCAAGCGATGACAGGCCACGTCCGCGTCAATGCCTGGCATGTCTGCCGCGTTCCAAGCGAAGATGTTGACGTTGCTTTGGATGCAGGCTCGCATCCGCTCCTGATCCTCGAGGCTCAAGCCTCCGCTGATCCGAATCCTTTGCACCTCCCCCGCTCTTGTAAGCACCTCCATCTCCACCACTTCTTTGGCCGGTTCCAGCCCCGACCGCTCCCAACTTACCCTTGCCTCTTCCTGCTCAAACTCGAGCTCCTCTCCCCCAACCTCATCAACTTCCATCGCCTCCTCCAGGCTCTCCTCCTGCCTCTGCTCTTCTTCATCCACTACTGCTCTCGCCTCTTCTAAGCTGATCTCCTCCACCTCTGCCATCTCCTCAACAACCTCCATCGCCTCTCCCAGGCTTATCTCCCCTTTCTCAACCCCTTCCTGCTCAGCCATCTCCTTCTCCAACTACTCTGCCTCCGCCATCCACGACACGGTGTTAACCGCCGTCACATAGCATTGCCTTGCCATCTTCGGATCCCCCCTGATCCTAACCTGCACCCCTCCATTGTTGAACTTGAGGCATTGGGGGTATGAGGAGGGTACGCAGCGAAAGGCACTGATGAGGGGACGTCCAAAGATGGCATTATAACTACTCGGGGCATCCACGATCACGAACCGACAGTTCAATGAGACGCCCCCAAGCCTTACATGCAGGCCCACTCCCCCTTCCACTTCTTTCCTTTCTCCGGAGAAGCCAAAAAGCGGTCCATCAAAAGCCAGGACCCTTTTTCCTTCCACCCTCATCTCATCGAAGGCCTTCTTGAAGATCACATTCACCGAGCTCCCATTGTCCACCAGTATCCGGGAGACGATGTAGTTTTTTATCGCTGTCTAGATCACAAGCGCGTCGCAGAACGGATCCTCGTAGTCTGGCATATCCGCGGATGAGAAAGTGATCTTCTCCTCTGGGGGGGAGCCAGGGAGGTTGAGGCGACCCCTCGGCGGAACATGGTTTGGAGGCTCCCCTTGCGGGTTGCCTCGATCCCCACTCCCCCATGGATCACTCTGATCCCTCCCCGGGTTCCCACGTCTACCCTGTCTTCACACCTATCCTCAGCCTCTTCTCGCTGTACTTCGACGATCCTTACAGGCGGGTCTTGCCTTCCGGCCCCTCTGGCCCCTCTTATCTCCAGAAACTCTGGGCAGGTGGCCGTTGCGTGACCTTCCTCCTGATGGAAGTCACAATAGGGCAACGCCACCCTGCCCCCTCTTCCTTCTCCTCCTCCCCTTCTTCCGGCTCCCCGAATTCTTCCTCCTCTTCCTCTTCCCACCTCCATGGCCTCCTACGGTGGTGGGAAATGGCCCCTTGGTCCTTGTCGCCATCCTCCCTGCTCCAGCCTTCTTTGCTCCCGGAAGTTATCTCTTCCCTGAAGTCCTCCTTGGCCCTAGGGGCGACCCTCCTGAGGCCTCCAACCCAGTCGGTTATTCGGCTCCCTGGCCCCCACATGCTGTTGCCCCTGCCCTCGGGGCTCTTCTCTTCTTCTATCTCCCCTCGGCTCCCTCTGCTCCCTCTGCTCTCTCTGCCTTCCCACTACCGGCTCCTTCACATCATCCTCGGCCAACCTAGCCAGCTTCCTCGCAAACGCAGGGTTTGCCCTTTCAAAGTCTATCTCCTTCGCCGCCCTCTCCATGAGCTCCTCGAAAGAGAGAGGGGGAACCCTCTTCAACTCCATGCTGAAAAACCCCGGTCTCAGCCGTAGGGTGAAGGCAAGCATCAGCGCGTACCCCGGGACCTCCTGGACCAGGAGAATCTCCTCTTGGAACCGGTCAACATAGTGACCCAACGTCTCCTCCGGCCCTTGCCTCACTGCAAACAGGCATTCAGCCTCCTTCTTCCTTTTCTTTGAAGTTGAGAACCGCAACAGAAAACCCCTGCGCAGATCCTCAAAGCTGTAGATGGAACTCGCCAGCAACTGGTGGAACCAGTCCCTGGCCTTTCTTTCAGAGTGATGGCAAAAAGCATACACTTGAAGGCATCGGACATTTGTCTGATGGACACCACGTCGTCGAACCATTGCACGTGCTGAATTGGGTCATCCTTCCCGGTGTAGTAGGTCATGTCCGGCTCCCGGAACCCCTCCGGCACTGGAGCCGAGACAATGAGCTCACTAAAGGGGGTCTCGCCTCCCGCCTGGCGAGAAGGCACATCTCGTGACCTCGGTTGGCTGGACCGATCCGTGAGACCATGCCCAGGGAAGAGTTCCCGAACCGTCGCCTCCTTCTCGCCCAGATCCGCCGGAAGCTCCTTCTCGAGACGCTGGCCTGGGAAAAGCTCCCGCGCAGCTACGTCCCTCTCGCCTGCCTCCACCGGGACCTCCTTCCCGGGGCGCTGCCCTGGGGCGTTCTCGCCTAGCAGCGAAACCACCTCCACCGGAATCTGCGGCGTCTCCCACTCATTCCTTGCCGAGAAGGCCAAGTTGATCGTCTGCATGACTTCCCGCCCGAAGTCCTCAAACATCTTCTTCGTCTCCTCGTCCACCCGGGTGGGGGATCCTCCTGCGCCTGATCCATCACCTTCGCCTCCTGCCATGGGACTTAACTCGAGATTTTCTTACACCGACTGCTTCCACGCTCACCGCACTAGAACTGTTGAAGCCAGAAATGACCCCAACGAATATTCACAAACCAAAGTGCAGCCGACGCCTACTTCTCTCTTATCTCGACCCTTGACTGGCTGCTAAGGTCAAAAGACTGACCCAAAGCCTCAGCTGGGAGGTCCCACCACTCACCCGGAAGATCTCTGAGAGCTTCCCCTCCAAAGCCAAATGCTGGGCTGGGAGCTCCTCAGAAGGCACTAGAGTTGGAGAATAATGAAAGCCCTGCCTTCCAAAGAGCCCCTATGGGTCTTTTTATAGTCTTCCTTTGACCTGAAAATACTGAAATACCCCTGAGGGGTCTGCCAATAGCCAAGTCCCGGTGTCATCCCAAGGGCATTTGGGTAATTTTACTTACCTCAGGATAATATATAAAATAATCCCCTTTACGAGTGCCGGGCCCCACCATGTGGGCCCACCTGGCGAGAACCCCGGCCGTGAAGGCTCTCGCTGGACCCCCAACTGGGCCAACCTTGGCGAGACCCCTTGCCAGGGAGATTCGCGCCCTTCGCGGTCTTGAATCTATCGCGACTGAAGGCTTACTTAGGGCCTTCTCGCCTGCCCTGGGTGGGAGCTTGCGTTAGGGCGGAAGCTTCCGCGGTCGACGATTTCTCCTGCCGAGAGCTCGACTATCTGCTTTGGTCGGTCGACGATCTCTTCTGCTGAGAGCTTGACTATCTGCTTTGGTCGGTCGACGATCTCTCCATCTTTTCCCTGCCCTTGGCGGGAGCTCCTACGGGACGAGAACTCCACAAGTATGCCTTAGGGTTAACCCAAGGCTAACCTGAGGCTAACCTGAGGCGCAGCTACGTCCCACCCAGCGAATATGGGGTTGTACACTATAAATCTTTTGTCGTCTGTGTGATTGCTTGCTTACTTACTTGTGCTAGTTGCTAAATTTTTTATTCAGCATTAGACGCACATCTCACCTATTCACCCCCCTCTAGGTGATTTAGGTAGACAACTTACATCTTTCAAACAAAATCAACAATACGCCTGCATTCCCCGGCAATGGGGCCAAAAACATGATGCGCTGACGGCAAGTGTACCGGTCGCTATCAAGCAAAAATGTGGGAATAGCTTCCCCAAATATCGATCTTGAGGGAATGCAAGAAGGGTATGTGCTAGCGATGTGCAAAGATTGTCTCTAAGAGCGTAAACGAATGACAGGGGGGGGGGTTGGTTTGGTTTCCTAATTCTACTCAACAGAAATAAAACTAGTACGGGTTGCCATCACCGCTTCGCTTATGAATCATTGAGTGTAGACCGCGATTCCGTGCTTCAGTATGCTGATGGAGGGAGGGCAAATGTGAAGGTGAGAGTCGTAAACATCTCTTCGAAGACAAACTATAGCCCTTGCTAGAGAGGGATCTAGTGCGCTAATGATGGAATGGGAGCAGAGGCGAGTGCATCATAACTACAACAAAAATGTTACGAACTAAACATCCTTCAGTCATAGAAAAATGAAAAGAAGTTAAAGTCTATTACAAGATTAAAGTTACATTCCACAAGAGAAAAGGTAGAGGAAACCACAAGAGAGAAGGCATAGCCATGGTTCTTGGCCGGAGTGGAGGGTTTTCAGTCCACTTCACGACACTGACCATCGTCTCTAATAGAGGCAAGTGGGTTGTCAATCCACTTATTCTACTCCATCTTCTTCTCGTTCATTGGATCTTGTCTTCCTCTCATCCAGAGAAATGATGCCAAGAGTTTCTGTTTCTTGTTGCTGATGGTCGGGAGCTCTCTAAAGGTTTATGGTGGTTCAAATGGCTGGAGAAAGCTTCCCGGAGGAGGTAGATGAGTGGAGGAGCAGTGGAGAAGTAGATCGGCACTTCCCGCGCACTCTCCGATCGTAGAAATGACCACCCGTTGACCTAAATTGTGGAGCATCCCCTTAAATTATGGAAGCAGAATAAGCAGAGCGCACGATCAGTGGCGCACGACCATTGGTCGTGCGCACTGTTGGTCGATGATCGTGCGTAAAATCCAATTAAACCTGCAACTTGGACAGAAACATCAGCAAATATGCGCACGATCAGTGGCGCAGGACCGGTGGTCATGCACATTGAATCCACTGATCATGAGACTGGCTAAGATAGAACTGCAGAAAGCAAGAGGTAAAAGCACACGAGCGTGGCGAACGACTAGTGGTCGTCCGCGCAATGGCTAGTACTCGTGCGATTACCCAGGCAGAACTAGGAATAAGAATATGATAGAGCGCACAATCACCAGCACATGACCAATGGTCATGTGCATTAGGTCCAGTGATCGGGCGATCGTCAAGATAGAACTGGGGAAAAGTAGAATGTAATGCGCACGATAAGTGGCGCACAAACAGTGGTCGTGCGTAGTGACTCCACTGATCGTGCACAGTGTTCCTGTATCGTCGGGGTCTCCCGAGCGGTTTCGGAGCAAGCACACGACCCATGCACCAGAAGAAGAGGAAAAAAGGCTACTTAAAGTGCACACCACATTCTCAAGATATAGAGAGAGAACAAGTAAATCAACAAAAACTCAGAAACAACAAAAGCACACAAAAAATGGGCCTAAAGTGCACGTTATCATGAAATAGGTAAATAAGCAAATATAAGCGGTTATAGCTCTCAAGTGCAGTGCTAAGACGATAAAACTGGCACAGATGTGTCCAAAAATCAGTGTAATATTTGGACTCATCAGGGGTCTAAAGCCAAAAATCGCTGTTTTGCGGTGACACCGACACTCGGGAAGGTCGTAACTACAAAAGGTCGATCCAGATGGCCTTGAGGATCACCAAAGAATAGAAGTTCATAGTTAAAAGATTATTAGGTCAAGTCCACAATCACATATAATATATGAAATAGATATCACAGCAATGTCCACATGATAATAAAGCTACTGAAACAGATCAGTTAAGTAGAAACATAAACGGACAATGCCCGTTACAACATATCCTCACTACATCACTCTCGCAGAAGATAAGTTAAACTAACACTCACGGAGCCATAGACTGGTGCTCATGTACTAGACTAGCCCACCTCCAAGACCACCATACTCCGCTGGTGCTCAATCTCCTACTACTGCTCTCTGTCCCCCATTCTGAGCCCACGAAATGTTTGGTCTGCTAACCATTAGTCAAAAGACTAAGCCTGATTTCAACCACCCCTCCCCTAGTTTCTCCTAGGCACCGTGTGGGTGGAATGAAAGGAAAGCTATGATGGTGGAGTAGAAACAAAGCAGGTGATGGTAGAGCTATCTAGTAGGTATATTATAATATATATAGTGCTATGAAAGGAAAAGCAAGCTAGCAGTTCTACAATAATAAAAACATTAAGAGTAGAAGGTAAAGAGCACAACAAAGGAAAATAATAAATAGCCACAAGAAAAGTAATAAATGATCACAAGGAAAGTAACCATAGCTTATAAGCATGCCCACATAATCTTATGAACTATGGGATCATTTTGCAAGGCCTATCATATAAAAAGTCTTATACCAATTTATACGTTAGGGGTAAGGGTTGAAGTATGATGATGGCATGATAAGCTATGTAATGTGGGTTAATTATATGTCATGCAAGTGCAACACACGCACCAAACTCTATGCGTACATACCTTTAGTTCCCCCTGTTAGGAAGCAAACATGATTCCCAGGAGCCTCCGTAGTGGCTAACGGAGATAGTGCGTCAGGACACCCCACTCCTAGGCTGGTATTCATACTACCAGGCCAAGCATTTACAAATGTCTCTGAAGGACACACCAGAGTAACCCCATACTAATGCTGACTAAAACCCTCCTGTCTTTTCCTTAGCTAGGATTGAACCACACCCGCCGAGTCATCGTATCAACGTCAGTGTGAACGACCGCCAAATATTGAAGACACACAACCATATGCACATGCAGCCATGAATTCCCGAGCCATCTTCTCCCCAAACTATCCTATCCGTTATAACTACCTTTAGAGCCCACGGCTCGCTAGGCTAAACTACCAATTTCCATAACCACCGAGCCTACCCCTCGGATAACCCAATCAAGCTAACCTCCTGAGACATCGGGGTATGTAAAAGTTATACCCTTGGTTTACTAGTTGCTCTTTAATATTAATTCTTATGGGTTAAGGTTAACCTTTGACTTCCTAGGGTATTCCCTGTGAAGGGCAGTTAGGGGCACTAGGAACTACGATGGTAGCTAAAGCCCATAATTCCCTTTCGCAAGGCTCATACTATTATTGGTATCTACCCATGTCCCAAGCCCTTAGCATTACACTTGAACTAACCAAAAGTGTATTTTATACTTTCCTCATAGGGGAAAGACGATCCGCCGTCGATCCCGGGCACAACCTAGCCACTATCCAACTAGGTTCTCACAACCTGCCTTCCAATGGTGACCTTACACATTCTCAACCAGACCAGGTACACTAATTACCCTTTCCCATAACAGGTTTAACATATCACTCTACTTTTAAAGTTTCTACTATGTGCGGACCAACTATACTACATGATGAATATGAATGGTGACCCCTTCAAATATTCATTTGATTGACGTAAGATTATTACTGGGGCTCTATCATGATGTTTTAGGACTAAATCCAGAATATAATATTTTTCCTAATTTAATTATTATTTAATTATTTTTTTGCAAAATAAGGTCAACATTGCCTTTGAACATCAAGTTCACTTTCCTAACCATGTATGGTCCTAAAATAATTATGATAGAAGTATCTTATTAAAATAACAATAATTATTGAAATTATCAATTTTCCAATAATGTTTTGACTTCTAAATAAAATATTGAACAATCTAACATAATAATATAGTAAACAGGGAAGTACAAAATTTATTCATCCAAAAATTATAAACAAATTACCAAATGCTAACAATGACTAGATAGGTCTACTAACTAAAAATCACAATTTTCAAAGTCCATTTGGTAATATAAATAAATTACTTAAATATATTCAACATGGGAAACTTTGTGTATCTTCCTAAATGAAATACCTTCCAATAATTCTATAAAGATTCACAGAGCAAGGCTATATCCTAAAATGTTCCCTGACCATGTTTCATAAATTTCTAGTATGCATACAACCCCTAAATAATTATCTTGTGATTAAATCAAACTTAGGGTTTGTGAATTAACTACTACAATTCTTAATCCAAAATTCACAATAAAATTTCTATGGAACAATATCATTAAATCAAGTTTCTACCTAAGTATCATGAGTATCAAAACCCATGTGAGTATGTAAATAAATATTGGACCAAAGTTCCCTAAATCATCCATAATTATTTTAAAGAAGGTGTAAGATCCTAAAAATCCTAAAACTATTCTCCATAACCTATTTTTACCCTAGGAAGTCACCATCCAAGTTCCAAGGCTATCCAAGGATATATAATCAGATGTCCTTCACTTGGACCCAAACCTCAACTCTATGGCCTACACTAGGGTCTTAGGGCATCTCCACCGTAAATCACTCAATTTCTCTTAAGGGGGTATTTTAGATGACTTTGAGGCAGTTGCCCAAGTTTCATCCCTTTTTGGTGAGGATTTGCCACTCAACACATCAAGAACATATTTGCCCTAATTTACCCATAGGGAAAACATTTTTGTCACCTCAATATCTAATCAAATCAGCCCCAATTGGGCTGAGCGTTTTACCAGGGTCATATAATGACCCTAAGATTCATCCACCAAATGTTTGGGGAGTTATGAGGTCATTAGACTCTCTAATTAAATCATACATGATTTATTAAATTTTTACAAAAACTATAGAATTTTTTTTCCAAAAATTCCCATTTTTGGATATGTAAGAGACATAGGTTAGACTAAACTATGACCCAAATATTAAATTATTTGGATGAGTAGATTAGTGGGGGAACACAAATTTGTGTTTGTCTATCCCGAGGTATAGCTTGCAACATTTGGTGGGTTGTGGTCAGACCAGTGACCTAAATGGGTTGAAATTAATTTTAAAATACACTAGACTTCAAGGGATATAACTTTCATATAAAACATTTCCTCTGGTTTTGCCTCTAAGTATTTTTAATATTTAATTCAAAACACTACAATTTATGTATCAGAATTGAGTTTAAATGGAATATTATTAATTCTTCCAGCACGAATCTTAAAGAAAGATTCGACGGAATCGTCTCATCTCATACCTTGAGCCAACTATCAGGATTTTCCCGTCCTAGGGCATCTTTGCCCCTGAATTCCCGGTCAGCCGCCGCCACCACCTTCGTTGAGGTGTTGTATTGCGATTCACGGTGGATGGTATGTCGGAGGTGGCCGGAATAGTGATTTGTGATCGGAATTAAAAGCTTGAAAATCAAGCTCTCGGCCTACATGATCTTTGGCCAATTGGCCCAAACCTTGCGTCCAATGTATAGAGATCTATCCTTTGAGAAAGAATAGAGGTATAAGACCTTTTCGGAGGGCTAGAGTCTAGCCGATCGTCGGGATGCCATTGACGGTGGTGGCTGTAATAACCCGCATTTTATCTGCATAAAAGGAAATATCAGAGTAAGTAGAAAACATACGTCATTATTCCACATTGGCAGGGAATAACTGCAAACGTTCATGCAAGACCACAACTATGCACTTTGAAAGATTTATGAGTTATTTAAGAAAATTCTTGTTTTAAGTTTAGCAGTTTGTCGTATCCCTCGGCTTAGTGGATCAACTAATCCATGATTAAAATATAGTTATATGCTGTGGAAAATACTTTGATTAAGTTGATTTTAACATCTTACATGAGTATAAATGTTCCCGAAGGACAACTCACGCTACGCAAGACTCTAGATTTTAAATAAGTATAGGAAAACTCTTTATGCTAACCAGAAAGTAGTGTTTTAGTTTTGAAAGAGATGGCAAGCATGAAATTCTAATAATAAAGTTTTATAAGTTAAAAAAAATAACATGCAACCTAGCATAATACATTCCAAGAGAGCAAGTACAAACAGCCAAAGAAAACAGGCAACTCAGCAGCTTAGCAAAGTACTCAGTATTTCAAAATAAAACCACAAATGGGCACCAAAAAGCTGACACGAATCCACTAGTGAGCATGTATTTATGTACTAAAGTAAACAACCCAAGAAAAATATACCTCACATGTGTGAGGAAAACTCCTGCATCAAGGAGTCCACTAGCAAGCTCCCAAACTTAGCCACTCAACCGGCTACTGCCCTAAACAAGAGGCATTCATAGCAAGAACACCTTAGCAAGAAAAATACAAGTGGCAAAGGAAAATAATCAGGTAAAAGTGCAAAGTAAGAGATGGGTTTACCAAACCCGAGTACAAAATGCTGAAGACCACAGCTGGATAACCAAATTATTTTAAGTACAGTAAAATCAGTAGTAAATGAGTCAATCAAGTAATTGCACAAAGTGTGGAACGAAGCCATGCTTCGACAATATCCGCAAGAATTAGCATAAAAATCATAGATTGATCTAAGAGCAAAATGAGCATAGAACAGCTCGAAAAAAACGTGAACCATTGGCACTTAGCAAAAACAACCAGGCGGAGTCAGTGACCAATTGTCCCAAACCAGGCTCCCACACCCAAATGTCTCAAAAACAAAGAGGCCCTACAGTGGTGGCCACTTGTCCAAACCCAAACCAGCCGTCCTCAAAAAACAGAGACCAAACATCCGCCAAGTGCAACGATCCACAACTGACGTTCAGTTGGTGGTCCTTTATCCACTGTCAACCTTCATAGCTAAAGAAACATTAGAATCTACCCAAATCCTATGTTCCAACCTTAAGATAAACTAAAACTAGTCCTAAAACCATCCTAAGGACTAAACCCGCCAAATTGGACAAAAGGAGGGAGAAAAATATTCTAAGTCTCAGGAAAATCGGCGAATTTCCCTTATACTCGACGAAACTGCCACACGACTACCGGCGATATTCGTCAAACTCTGGACTACGATCGACGAATGGACAACAATATTTGTCGAACTCCGTTCGACGAATGGATAATGATATTCGTTGAACTATAGATGACGCTCGACGAATGGACAAGTATATTCGCCAAACTCCGTTCGACGAATGGATAGCGATATTCGTTGAACTCCGCTCGATGCTCTACGAATGGACAACGCTATTCGTCAAACTCTATTCGACGAATGGAATGATGCTCGATGTATAGTCAACGATATTCGTCAAACTCCTTACGCTAACTTTTGAATCACGTCGAAAATGACTTAACCTAAATTCCGCGATACTTGCCGAATTCTACTTAGACTACGTACCACTACTCAAAGAAAATCCCTCATCCTCTTACTCAATGATTCTATGGCATCCCACACCGATACTCGGCAAACACAGACCTACCAATACTCGACGTACTCCATTACAATACATGTAGATTTTTACTTGATCTCTAATTTTCCTAATTTCTATAGTTTGGCCAAAAATCAAGATCGAGCCTAGAGGGACATTTTCATGCTTCCTACTCTACTCTTCACCTCAAAGGGAGGAAAATAAAGGTGGGAGATAAAATAAAAATGATCAAGCAATGGAAGAGATCCACTTGCCTCAAAACATAGGAGAAACGATGCCCGCTCACGCAGCTTCAAGGATCGTCCATTGAAAGCCCTAAACAACGTTTCCTCAAACTTTTGGAGGAGAAAGGAGATCAAAATCTCAAACCCTAACATACAAAATTCAAGGAATCTGGAAGATATTACGACGATCGCGAGGCCCTCACTGAGAGCTTTCCAAATCTCTACTCACACGTCAAAACTGACCACTAAATCACCCGGAATAGCTGGCCGAAAGCTCATTCCGCCGCACGCCTCCTTCTTTCGCGAAATGAAAGCCGCTGTCGGGTAGGGAAGACACTGAATAGTTTCCTTAGGTTTTTGTTATTACATATATATATATTATAATATTAATAATTAATTCATTAGAATTCAATATTATATTACATTAAATCCTAAAACGTTCCAAAATCCATAACAAACTCCGAATTCTTTGAAATTCACATCGTAGCTAAATACCGATACTACGAAACAAACGGCGAAGGGGAAACTCAAATTTAACAAACAAAACTCGGAAAAACACCTCCCGAATCCAAAACACAAGTATTCCCAAAAAGTATCCACCGAGTCACTAAAACACACCCGACTCACAAGGGAATCTTGCAAACAGGCTAAACTCAGCCACACTGAAAAATCAAAGAGCCAAAACCATTCTCTAACCATGGAATATGCTAAACTTGTGTTAACATAACACCCTAACGTCAAAATTACGCCACTACAGGAAAAAAAATAAATACCGAAAAAACAAGGGCGTTACAGCCACCCCACCTAAAAAGAAGTTTCGTCCCGAAACTTAACATAAATAGGATCAAATCCCAACTAGAATAAAAACAATGATATGGAAAGAGAGGAAACCAAAATATCAGGAGAATAGATGTGGATTAGCCTCCCTTCTAGCTTACTCAAACTCCCAAGTCACACTTTCTACGTCTTGGTTCCGCCACAAAACTTTAACCATCAGTATTGTCTTCCTTCGCAATACCTGATCTTGAGAATCCAAAACACGAACAGGCACTTCCACATATGAAAGGTTAGGCTCCAACTGGGGCATAGATTCAAGAACTTGCCTGTCACTTAGCACTCACTTCCGTAGTTGGCTTACGTTAAAAACATCATGCACACCAGGAAAATTTGCGAGCAAATCCAGCCTATTATCTAACACACCAATCCGTTCAATATTTTTAAAAGGTCCCACATACCTTGGGTCAAACATATGGTTCTTACCAAAAATTATAACTCCAGTCATAAGGGAAACTTTAAGAAACACCATATCCCCTATAGCAAACACCAAATAGGTCCTACGCCGATTGACATACTTCTCATATCACTCTTGAGCTATTTGAAGCTTCTCTCGAATAAGCCTTACAAAAACATCCATTTCCTCTAATGCTTCAGGACACAATAACGGTCTTTCACCAACCTCGGTCCAAAACAAAGGGGTTCTACAATGCCTCCCATATAAAGCTTCAAACGGAGCCATCTGCAAACTTTCATGATAACTACTATTATAAGCAAATTCCATCAGTCTCAAACGCTCATCCCACACTCCTCCGCGGTATAGAATATAACATTTGATCATATCCTCAACAATCTGATTTACTCTTTCTGTTTGACCATTAGTCTGCGGATGATAAGCGGTGGAATACCGCAGATCGGTGCCCAATCCTTTTTGTAGACTCTTCCAAAAGCGAGGCGTAAACCTAGAGTCTCGATCCGATATAATACTAACATGCACTCCATGTAACCTGATGACTTCTTGCAAGTATTACTCGGCTATTTTTTCATGGAGTAGTCAATCTTAAACGACACAAAGATAGCACACTTCGTCAATCTGTCCACAATAATCCAAACATAATCGTGTCCTCGGGGAGACCTCAACAAACCAGTAATAAATCCATCGAAATGCTCTCCCGCTTCCAACATGGAAACTTTAAGGGTGTCAACTTGTCTCCAGGCCTACCATGATCGTCCTTCATTCGCTTGTAAGTAGAACATTCTAATACATACTTAGCTATATTGCCCTTCATTCCATAACCCCAGGCAATTTGCTTCAGGTCTCAATACATCTTAGTAGAACTAGGGTGGTAGGCAACACTGGAACCCTGTGACTCACTGTGCAACTTAACCCAAATATCTTTAATATTGGGGATGAAAAATCTACCGCAGTACTTCAAGGTAACCATGTCATCAATCGAAATGTCTGGAAACTCCCCTTTCTCAGTTCTATTATAAAGGTGCATCAGATCAGGATCATCCATTTGATGTATCCTCATGAGTGAAATCCATGAAGGTTCTAATACTTCCAAACTACTGGGTGAGTCGTAACTCCCCACTGATATATCCATCAGAAGGAATTCTTCCACCAACGAATCCACAGAAAGATTAAAAATCTCCGATGGCTTCCTACTCAGGGCATCAACTACCACGTTAGCTTTGCCCGGATGATATTGGATCTCAACATCATAGTAGGCCACATATTCTAACCACCTCCGCTGGAACAAATTCAATTCCTTTTGAGTGAAGACGTACTTCAAACTCTTATGATCGGTGTAAATTTTGCACAATGCTCCATATAAAAGATGTCTCAATAACTTTAAGGCGTAAATTACAGCTGAAAATTCTAGATCATGCATAGGGTAATTCCTCTCATGAGTCTTTAATTGTCTCGACCCATACGCTATTACTTTACCTTCTTACATTAACAAGCAACCCAGTCCAACATGCAATGCGTCTACATATACAGCATACTCTATTCCTTCCATAGGCAAGGCCAAAATTGGAGCAGTGCACAATCTCCTCTTCAATTCCAGAAAAGCTTCCTCGCACTTATCGCTCCACACAAAAGCTGCGTTCTTTTGCGTAAGTTTAGTCAATAGCGCAGACAATATAGAGAAACCCTCAACGAACCTTCTATAATAGCCAGCCAGCCCTAGGAAGCTCCTTATATATTTGGGAGTGGCAGGCTTATTCCAATCCATGAAAACAGCTACCTTTTCAGGGTCAACAGAAATACCAACCTTATTACACAAATGACCCAGAAACGATACCTGAGGAAGCCAAAACTCACACATACTTAACTTATCATATAACTTATTCACCCTCAAGGTAGAAAAAATGAGACGCAAGTGTTGGGCATGCTCTTCAACACTGCAGGCGTATACCGAAACATCATCTATGAGAACAACCACGAAACGGTCCAGGTAATCCTTAAATCCCACGTTCATCATATCCATAAAGGTAGAGGGCGCATTAGTCAATCTGAAATACATCACCAAAAACTCAAAAGGCCCATGTCGCGAATGGAAAGTAGTCCAAGGAATATCTGTCTCACGAATCCTCTATTAGTAGTAGCCTAAAAAAAGATCAATCTTTAAAAACACTGAGCTACCACGCAACTGATTGAACATGTCATCAATCCTTGGTAAAGGATATCTATTCATGATAGTCACCTTATTTAGCTCATTATAATCGATGCAAAGCCTCATCGACAAATCCTTTTTCATTTAAAACAGCACAGGAGCACCCCACGGAGAAGAACTCGACCTAATAAAACCATTCTGAAGCAGCTCATTCAATTGGGTACGCAACTCCTCCAGCTCACGTGGGGCCATATGGTACGACACCTTAGCAATAGGATGAGTTCCTGGATCTAGATCTATGACGAACTCCACGTCTCTCTCAAGAGGAAGACTAGGAAGATTATCAGGAAACACATCCGAAAATTCGCGCACAACAGCAATCTCCTCAACCCATGGTAAACAACTATCGGTCGCCAACACCAAAACCAAACATGGAAAACATCCGGAATTTACCATCTTCCGAGTACATACCGTAGAAATAATCGTAGACACCTGGTGCGGAAAGAAATAAACACTCCTGGGTCAACCGTTTTCCATCTTTAAGTCCAAGCGCTTGACCTTGCACTAGATGTCTGCATCATACTTGGACAACCTATCAATGCCCATAATCACATCAAAATCTTCAAAGTCAATTATCTTCAAATTCGCGACCACTATAAAATCATATAATAGAATCGGACAACTATGAATGCCTTGGTCTGATATAATAGAATCACAAAAGGGGAACCTGACACTAAACGTGTCGCCAACTCGATCGAGAGCCAAACGGTGATGCTTAACAAAAGACCTATCCACGAATGAGTGGGTAGTACCAGAATCAAAAAGAACACGCACCCAGTGGTTCTTTACCTTAAACTTTCCTATATAAAATCGTATACACAAATAAGGAGATAGGTTAGGATCTAACCTGTAATAACTTCTAAAGATGTCTGAGCTTCCTCCAAAGACACCACATTCAGCTTGCTCTTCCCCTTGTCTAATAGCTGCGGTGGCAGCAAATCCTGAAGTGGAATTGGTTGCAATGGGGGTTGAGCCTGCAGGCAGTTCAACTTATCATGTCCCATCTGCCATCACTGGAAGCAAGCCATGTCCTTATGCCAACAATAGGCAGTGTCTTGCCCCCCCCACTTACATGTAGAACAAACCAAATCTCCTTTAGGATCACCATGAATAGCATGCACCTGTTATTTCTTCTAGGCTCCTAATCTCTGGTAACATCTTTCAAACGGATGGCCTGGTCGGCCACAGAAACTGCATATCTCTTTGCTTCTTTTCCCTGAAGCGGTACCAGATTCTTGGGAACTCTTACCCTTACGGGCCTTCTTATTATCCTTTCTCATTTGTTGACCTCGACTCTTAGTGTTATCAATCGTCTCAACCTTCAGAGCAACCTCCATAAATTTAGCATAGCTTTCAGATCCATATGCACTAGCTAGTTATTGGATGTCATTCCTAAGACCACCCAGAAATACTTTAACTCGGTTCGACTCTGAAGACACCATGTCTGTGGAAAAATGACTCAGTTTGCTGAACTCCACCTCGTATTCTGTGACAATTAGCTTCCTTTTCTTAAGGTGTAGAAAATAATTCATCAGACGGTCTATCTCGACCGAAGGGAGAAACTTCTTCAGCAGCAACTCCTTGACGGATCCCCATGAGCATCCATCCATCAAATTTTCCTTATCCCTTAGCCACCAACTCTTACCAAGCCCCTTGAGTTTATACATAGCGACCATCACCCTTTGGACCGCTGAAATTCTCGAGTAAGTAAACATCTCCTCGATGGCTATTATCCAATCATCCAAGGCCATAAAATCTGCCCTACCAACATAAGTAGTGGGTCATAGTCTCTTTAAGTGCGAGATAAATGCCATCTCTGGTGGCAACAACACAGGGGGCACCAGAAGAGCAGGGGGAACAGGAAAAGCCTGACCAACAATAGGATCCTGTAATCGCGGCATATGTCCTGACACAACCGTTATAAACGCTTGGATCTGCGAATACATCTCCACCATCTATCTAGACAAAGTCTCATTACTCTACTGCAAACTTTCCATCATCGCTTCGCTCTGCGCACCTGAAGACACGCCCTCTAATTAGTGAGTCGACCTAGTCGCCACACGCTTAGGTTCCATTCTAACAAAACAATGATTTCTAATCAAAACCTAGCCCAACCGCTGGCACCAAACAACATAGTCAAGATAAAACATACTTAAGTACTTGCTAAAGCTACTACTTGCTCTGGGAATTTAAATCATTATGTCATGCCTAAACTGAGGATGATACACCGTCATCATACAGACTCATGTGACTAAACCATGAATGCATGAATTTCTTATTCTTTTTGACTCAAAACCATGTATATACATGTGTCATCATGTAAATATTTAGCTTGGCACGTGTGCAGATGAAATGTTATTCCATGCATGTTGTGTTATGCAATCTAAAAAGGCCTTAATGCATGTTATAAGTTGCGTACACTTGAAATGTTATACATCCCATTCTACGTAACATTGCATGTAATGAAAAAATAAAAAGTGCTAATGGGCACCCATGTGATGATGGTTATGCATTCCATAATATATAACTGTCACATGTTGCAACCTATGGTGGATCCAGATACAAATACATATTATGCATCACATACTACATAATATGCCGCATATACTTCTTATCACACTATGAGTGTAGTGTTCATGTTTCAGCCAAGACGTACTGATGACATATCATTGTGTGTATGAAATGTCACTAGACCACAAACACTAACTAGAGATGGTTTATCGACCAATAGTCTAAGAACCAACCTCCCTCTGATACCAATTGTCACAACCCGCATTTTCTCCGCATAAAAAGAAATATCAGAGTAAGGAGAAAACATGTGTCGTGATGCCACATCGGCAGGGGATAACTACAGACGTTTAGGCGATACCAGACCTAAGCACTTTGAAAGATTTATGAGTGATTTAAGAAATTTCTAGTTTTAAGTTAAGCAGTTAGTCGTATCCCTCGGCTTAGTGGATCAACTAGTCCATGAATAAAACATAGTTATATGCTGCGTAAAATACTTTTATTATGTTGAATTTAACATCCTACATGAGAATAAACGTCCCTGAAGGACAACTCACGCTATGCAAGACTCTAAATTTATAATAAGTATAGGAAAAGTCTTTACGCTAACCATAAAGTAGTGTTTTTGTTTTGAAAGAGATGGAAAGTATAAAATACTAATAATAAAGTTTTATAAGTTAAAAATATCTAATATGCAACCTAGAATAAAACCTTACCAGAGAGTAAGTACAAACAACTACAGAAAATAGGCAACTTAGCAGCTTCGCAAAGTACTCAGTATTTCAAAAGAAAACCACTAGTTGGCCCTAATAACCCTACACGAACCCACTGGTGAGCATGTATGTCTATAATAAAGTAAACAGCTCAAGAAAACTATACCTCATAAGGGTGAGGAAAAATCCTACAACAAACAGTCCACTAGCAAGCTCCCAAACTTAGCTGCTCAACCGGCTACTGCACTGTACCTGAAGCATTCAAAGGAACACCTAAGCAAGAAAAATACAAGTGGCAAAGGAAAATAATCATGTAAAAGTGCAAAGTAAGAGATGGGTTTACCAAACCCGAGTACAAAATTCTGAAGACCACAGCTGGATAACCAAATAATTATAAGTACAGTAAAATCAGTAGTAAATGAGTCAATCGAGTAATTGCACCTAGTGCGGAATGAAGCCATGCTTCGAAAATATCTGCAAGGATTAGCATAAAAAGCATATATTTATCTAAGAAGCAAACTAAGCATAAAACAGCTTAAATAAAACGTGAACCATTGACACATAGCAAAAACAACCGGTCGAAGTCAGTGACCAATTGTCCCAAACCAGGCACCCAAGCCCAAATATCTCAAAAACATAAAGGCCCTATGGTGGTCTCCAATTACCCAAACCAAAACAAGCAGTCCTCAAAAATTAGAGACCAAACTTCCGCTAAGTGCAACAATCCACAACGGACGTCCAGTTGGTGGTCCTTTATCCACTACCAACCTTCAAAGCCGAAGAAACATCAGAACCTACCCAAATCAAAAGTTCGAACCATAAGAAAAACTAAAACTAGTCCTAAAACCATTATAAGGACTAAACCCGCCGAATTGGAAAAAACGGCAAAAAAAAATATTCTAAGTCTTAGGAAATTCGGCGAATTTCCCTTATATTCGTACAAGACGACGACGAGCGATATTAATCGGACTCTGGATGACGCTCGACGAATGGACAATGATATTCTTCGAAATCCATTCGAGGAATGGATAACGATATTCGTCGAACTCTTGACGACGCTCAACTAATGGACAACGATATTTGTCGAACTCCGTTCGACAAATGGATAACGATATTCGTCGAACTCCGCTCGATGATCGACGAATGGACAATGCGATTAGTCGAACTCCGTTCGATGAATGAACCGACGCTCGACGTATAATCAATGATATTCTTCAAACTCCTTACGCTAACTTATGAATCATGCCGAAAATGACTTAACCTAAATTCGACGATACTCGCCGAATTCTACTTAAATAACATATCATTACTCGATGATAATCCCTCATCCTCTTGATCGATGAGTCTACGGAAACCCACACTGATACTCGGCAAACACGAACCTAATAATACTCGACGAACTCAATTATAATACACGCCGATTTTTACTTGATCTCTGATTTTCCTAATTTCTTTAGTTTGGCCAAAAATCAAGATCTAGCCTAGAGGGACATTTTCATGCATCCTACTCTACTCCTAACCTCTAAGGGAGGGAAACAAAGGAGGGAGATCAAATAAAAATGATCAAGCAAGGGAAGAGATCCACTTTCCTCAAAATATTGGAGAAATGCCGCCCGCTCGTGCCGCTTCAAGGATCGGTCGTAGAAAGCCCTAAGCAATGTTTACTGAAACTTTTGGAGTAGAAAGGAGCTCAAAATCTCAAACCCTAATGTAGAAAATACGAGGAGTCGGGAAGATCTTAACACGATCGCGAAGCCCTCGCCGAGAGCTTTCAAAATCTTTACTAAAACGTCAAAACCGACAACTAAATCACCTGAAATCGCCGGCCGAAAGCTCCGTCCGCCGCACGCCTCCTTCTTTTGCTAAACGAAAGCCACCATCGGGTAGGCAAGATAATGAATAGTGTCCTTAGGTTTTTGTTATTACGTATATATATATATATATATTATAATAATATTAATAATTAATTCATTACAATTCAATATTACATTACATTAAATCCTAAAAGGTTCCAAAATCCATAACTAGCTCCGAATTCTACGAAAGTCGCACTGTAGCTTAATATCGACACTATGAAACTAGCGGCGAAGTCCTCGATAAACAAAACTCGGGCAAACACCTACCAAAGCCAAAACACAAGCATTCCCAAAAAGGCTCCACCGAGTCACCAAAATAGACCCAGCTCGCAAGGTAATCTTGCAAATATGCTAAACCCAGCAACACTGAAAACTAAAAGAGAAAAAATCACGCTCTAACCACGAAACAAGCCAAACATGCGTTAACGTAATGCCCTAACGTCAAAATTATGCCATTACAGGAATAAAAATTAATACCAAAAAATCAGGGGCATTATAGTGGTGCCGCTCGGTGTTCTACAACTACACTACCAAAGGGATTGGCTGTTTCATGGAAAATGTGGAAACGACTACTGGGGATCTTAGGATTCTTTAAAGATGAAAAAATGTGGGGAGGGGAGGGGTCAAGCTTCAATGCCATTAATGACCATAAGTGGATTTTTCGGCCAATGAAAAATCCGGTGAATGCAGTCACTGGAAAGCCTAGAAAACCCCCTTATCTCCATTAATGTATGAGGGGAGATTATTATCCATTAGTTGGGAGAGAAATGAGGGGTCAAGGGTTTCAAACACCACGAATGTCCACTTTATCTCTCCTCCATTAAAGGGAAAAATGGATCTTTCTCTCTCCTAGTCACCATGGCCGAATTTGATGATTATGTCAGCCAAAAAGCACCCCATTAACCCATATGAATTATTAAAATGAGGTTAGCAAAAGTGGATTTGTGTTTGAGCTTGAGTTAGCCAATTTGGGTTATATTGACCCAATGTGGGTTAGCCCAACCCTATGCCAAATTGGGTGACCTAACTGACCCTAATGTGTGTTTAGTGACCCTTTGGTCTCCCCTAGAGTCTACGAAGGTCTGCGTAGGTTTAATTGGGCACATTATAGGCTAATTGCCCTTAATTATGGCACCTTGCACAATTTAGGGCTAGGGTTGACATTGATCAACTTGACCCCTTTGGTTGACCCCTTGGGTTGACCCCAATGGGTCCTTAATGACCCATTGGCCTCCTCTAGGGTTAGGAGTGCTATGGTGGGTTCAAGAGATCAAGTTAAAGCCCTATAGTCAAACCCTAGGTCTGGTGATGAGGTTGTGCTATAGGGAGAACAAAGTGATTTCCACCCTTATGTCTTTGTTCACTTTATCTTTTGAGCTTCCTAGGGTTTTGTCATGACCTAGTAAAAACAAAACCACTCTTAGGGGTCCAGTTGTTTGAGGGATGTTACATGTGTAACCGGAGCCTGCTGAGCCTTGAAGGCCTCTGAAATAGCCGTTAGTGTCGGTCCCATCTCTGTCTATTGGAACGGAATTGGAGCCGGTAGGGGTGGAACCATGTTCTATGCATAGGGTGTACCTACTGAGGGTTATGGTTCGTCGAAGAAACAAGGAAAATTCCAATTGTTAGCTGATTTACAAATGGAACTAATGAAGAAGTGGACTGTTGCATATGATTCCCATTATGGGGACTCCATTGCTTCCGTTGCTAGTTTGTCCTCATAATAAGCTCACGCGGGGTGGCCGTGGGTTTTGTATACTTCTCTTCGGATCGAGGTTACATCTAATACAATTTTGTAAGACCCCATGTTTTGCTACTCTACCGGGTCTTATTCCCAGAATCGTATTTTGCGGTGACAGCCACACTCGGGGAGGTCGTCAATACAAAACGCCGATCCTTCCGGCATTAGTAACCACCAAAGAAGAACATGAAAGGAGACAATTAAGTCAAGTTCACAAATTACAATAGATGTAAATGAGCATGAATCACAGTAAAGTCCACAAAGATAAAGGTACTGAAATAGAATAGTAAGGTAGAAATATAAACGGGCTCATGCCCGGTACATCATGACCTCACTACAATACTCTCGCAGAAGCTAAGTAAAACTAATACTCACAGAGCCAGAAGCTGGTGCTCCCCTACTAGACTGGCGCAACTCCATGTGCACCACACTCTACTGGTGTTATATCTCTTATTGCTACTCCCTGTCTCCCATCCGGAGACCTTAAAATGTTTGTCCACCAACCGTTAGTCAAAAAGACTAAGCCAGATTTCCCCCATCCCTCCCCAAGTTGCTCCTAGGCATAGTGCAAGAGGAATGATAGGAAAGCTTTGATGATGGAGAGTAGATAAGAGCTGGTGACGGTGGTCCTAATCTAGCAGTTTATATAGTATATCATATATAAGAGTCTAAACTAGCAGTTCTATAACAAGTAGAGCAGTAATAAAAGAAGAGTAAGGACACAAGCTATATTAAAAGGTAACCTTAATTTAAATGAATGCCCATACAAACTTATAAATTAAGGGGTCGTTTTGTAGGGCCTATCTTATAAAAAGTTCCACACAAATTTATACGATAGGGGTTGGGTTTTAAATGCAATAATCGCAAGCTATGCTATAGTATGAAGATTTAATGTTATGTTCATACAAGTGCAACACACACACATGACTATATGCACACAGACCTTTAGTTCCCCGTTTTTGGAAGCTAGCTTCAATCCCAGGAGCCTTCGTAGTGGCCAACGGAGAGAGTGGGTTATGCAACCCCACTCCTAGGCGGGTATCAACACTACCAGGCCTAGCCCTTATGTATGCCTCTGAAGGACACACAAGAGTCCCACGTACTAATGCTGAAAAACCAGCCAGCCTTTTCCTTGGATAAGTGTAAACCAAACCTGCCTAGTCATCATATCGACGTCGGTGTGAATGACCGTCAAATGCCTAGGTGTGGAAATTCAAAACCTTTATAGACCGGGTTAAGTTTTTTTTGCAACTAGTAATGAATATTGTTCCAACAAAGCGAATACTGTATAGCAGAAGGGAAATAGTAGGGACGTACATATGCTAGAGATGGTTTATAAAGAGTGAAGATGTGGACCATTTGTTACGAGGATGCCACTATTCATAAGATATTTGGCGGAGAAGGGCTTATTTTCTTCTAACAGAGACTGAAAAATTTGGTTTTGTGAGTTCATTTGAAGGGTTATTTGAAAAGACTGGATTTCAAAAAGGAATTCCCGAGGAATCGGCTCCCCGGACTAACCTGTCTATTACAACTATCTTTCGAGCCTTCGTCTAACCGGGCTAACTTGCTCATTTCCATAACCATCAAGCCTACCGCTCAGACAACCCAACCAAGGTAACCTCCCGAGTAATCGGGGTGAGTGAAGGTGAAGCACTAGTTTTACTAATTGCTCTTTAACATTTTAGTCTTAAGTTTAAGGTTAACCTTGGACTGCCCAGAGAATTCCCAGTGAAGGGCTATTGAGGGCACTAGGAACTACGATGGGCAGAAGCCCAAATCTCCCTTTTGCAAAGTACTTATTATTATTTGTGTCTACCCATGTCCCAATTTTTTATCATTGCACTTGAACTAGCTCTAATCTTATTTAGACATTCCCTCTCCAAGGAAGGACTGACCACCGTAGATCTCGAGCACCACTCTACTCTTGCACAACCGGGCTCACACAACCTACATTCTTTTGGTGACCATATATATTCCAACCAGACCAGGTGCACAAACTACCCTTTCCCATACAAGTTCCAAATGCTTCCTACTTTTATAATTTCAACTATGTGCAGACCAACTAACCTACATGATTTGTATAAATGGCGGCCCCTTCAAATATTCATCCAAATGACCTAAGATTATTTCTGGGGGTCTATCATGATATTTTAGGAACAAATCCAGTTGTTTATAATTTTCCTACTTCATTTAATATTTATTTTAATTTCTACAAAATATTACCTCATGAGCCTTTGAACACCAAGTGCACTTTTCTGAGTAAGTATGGACTTAACTAAATTATGATAAACTACTAACATCAAAATAATAGTAAATACCAAAATCTCAATTTTCCAAGGTGGATTTGACCTTCAACAATTTATGGAACAATCAAGCACAATATTATGATAAATAGGGAAAAATTAGAACCAACCATCAAAAAATTATGAGAAAATTACTATATGATAAATATGATCAGAAGAGGCTGCTGACGATGATTTATGATTTTCCAACTCCAATTGATCACATAAATGAATTATATTAAAATATTCAACAACTAGGCACTTATAAAGGAGCATATTTGTAATTTCTTCAAATATTTTTTATAAAAATTAGAACCAACCATCCTAAAATGTTCCCTGGCCAAGTTTCACAATTTTCTAGTAAGCAAATAACCCTAAAATTATTATCTTGTGATTGAATCCAACTTAGTGTTTGTGATTGAAGTACTAAAATTATCAATCAAAAATTCACAATAAAACTTTTAGAGAACAACATCATCTAAATAAGTTTACTGCCTAAGTTTCATGAGTATCCAAATTCATTTGAGTATGTAGTTAAATATTGGCCCAAAGTGCCCTAACCTATCATTATATATTTTAAAGAGGGTATATGTTCCTAAAAATCCTAGAACCATTTACCAGAACTTATTTTCACTCTAAGGATTATCAACTATGTTTCAAGACAATCCAAGTACATTTGATCTCATGTCCTTCCATTGGCTCCAAAGCTCAACCCTAATGCCTATACTAGGGTGTTTCGACATATCCACCCCAAATAACTCAAAAATCTCTTGAGGGGATTCTTTAGAGGATTTTGAGACAGTGGCCAAAGTTTCAACCCTTTTGGAAGAGGATTGGACCCTCAAATCATCAAATACACACTTGACCTAATTTACCCTTAAGGGACCAAACTTTGGTCACACTAATGTAAGACCCCCCCCCCTCCTGGAACACAACATAAGACACGAGGGGAGTCTTATGCCCAGAAAAACCCCCTTACGGTAATGTTAGTAGACAGGCTAACCTATGCTACAAAACTCCTATCCTGCTGGATACATTCATTATCATTCATTGCCAACACAACCAAGAGTATAAAACAGAAGTCAAATCCACACATAAGTAATATAGTCCAAAAAAAATTACACAAATAAAAGAGACATCAAAAAGACTCCTATAATACCAGAGTACAAGACAAAAAGTGTACATGATGTGTCTCTCAGAACTCAAATCAGTTACTGAGGGTAGCGATGGTAACGTCACTTTAGGCCATGTCGTCCTGGCCTGGCTGCCCTGTTTCATAACCTGGTTCTGCTCTGTCTGCGGAGATTCCTCTTAAAAAGGAAGATATAGCAACTGTTAGTCATAAAGACTAAGTGGCTATCACATCCACTCCCCCGACGACTCTTCGGCACCGGGCGGAGAAATGAACAAGGGTACAATATATATATAAACAGTAGTACAAATAAGTGTTAAAAGATTAATCAATATTAGTGAATATCTGAGTAAGTACATCAAATTAGTATAGCAATTTACTATAGCATTTCTACCATCAATAGCAGTATAAAATATGAATCTACGACAGCATGTAATTTAACTTATATGAAGTCCCATACAGACATATAAGTTAAGGGTCAGCTCAATAGTAAAGTAACTCATCGTATAGGAGTCCCCATACAATCTTATACGATGAGGATCATGAGTATGTAATATATATAATGATATGAATACAATACAATGACTCACATATGATCATGCACAAGTAATTGCTATGTCGACACAGACTTGTAGTTCCCACTTTTCGAGTAGGTAACTAACCTCTCAGGCATCATCCATCGTGGCCAGACAGTGATAGTAGAGAGGGATTCTATACTACTAGGCTGGCATCAACACTACCTTGCCTAGGCCTCCATACGCCTTAATGCTAAGAACACAACAACGGAGCTCACATGCATACTACGGCTCAGAGGGGTCTGTGGTAGATGTGCACCAAGAACACAGCCCAAACTGGCATATCATCGTAGAATGGAAGGTGCCACTGTGAACATATCACCAAAGTACCAAGGCCAAAAGTCTACTAGCATAGAGGGTGCATCGGGAAGTAAACACTGAGGACCAAGGCCCAACCGTGCAAGTATTTCTGTCAGCTCCTGTTGGTGTGACGACCATCGAGCCTGTAGACCTGTCACACTATCCTTAACCAAAGATTATGACACCGCATGTCAACTGACACCACATGGAATTTCTCATTAAGGGGAGTCCTTTTTATTTAACCACATCTCGTGCTTAACATCACGTAATGACTCCATACTGAGTCCCTTATTTATTTAATCACATCTCGTGCTAAAAAGCACGCAAGGGCTCCACACCAAGTCCCTTATTTATTTAATCACATCTCGTGCTCAACAGCATGCAAGGTCTCCACACCGAGTCCCTAAGTTATTTAATCACATCTCGTGCTCAACAACATTCAAGGGATCTATAACGAGTCCCTTATCAACATGTCATTTTAGTGCGGCAATACCCTCGCACTTCTGACCCTTTCACATGTCCTTACCACACAAGGGTTCATCATTTACAAAGGTGGCAAGCCACCATATACAACACACCAATCCCACACTACTACCCGTAGGGAGACACAACTATAAGTAGTGGACTACTATATTAATTCTCTTAACCTTCATACTACGTGGCCAAACATTAACCTCACCTGGTTCCTCTCTTAATAACCAAGCATTCTCAACAATTGTACTTCCACATGACCTTCACAACAACATATTGGTACTTCACATATTCATCAACCATTTGATTATCATAATTACATATAGACTATGGTCATCAATTGGATACAATCTCTTTACCAAGTTAAAACTATTCGTGCACATATGGATCTATCAACTAAATGCCAACAACCATTTGTTCATCGCAATCACTACCAATTATGTACAGTAAACTTCAAGACAATCTCATTATTATTCATTGTATCACCACTATCAAGTACATCCATATCGGTTCACATATTTAAATCATTCCTACCATCCCAACTCGTCAATCCCTTTGTTCACTAACCTCCACCAAATCATCTCGTTCAAGTACACTCCAGTACACCATTTGTTCAGTAAGGATCTATCCAATAAATGTCATTAACCATATTTTATCACAATTACTTATATACAAAATTCAGCAAAACATTAACAATATTGTACTACAATCACTCTAACAAATCCAAAGCCGATTCAACTCAAACCCTGGAACTATGTGCAGGAAGGATTACTGTACAACAACTTTGATCGGGGATTCCTGAGGCTATAGGAATCCGATGGAGGTGTGTAACAACTTGTAGGAAAGGTATTTCCAAGGGATACGACTTTCGTGTTTAGTCGAAAGCCCAGATCTGGCCGCATCGTGTCCGAAAATGGCTATGTAAGTTTGCTGAGTGCAGAAAATAGATTTCTTGCGTGCATCTTAAAGCGAGACGAACGACATCGGTTAGTCTTCCTCCTCTAATAAATATTCCCAAATCACATTCAGAGGTCGTCCTCCCTTATTCACCCTCATAGGGCCATTTCTCTTCACAAAACCAGCCCCCATCTTCACATAGAAGGAGGAAGGGGTTGAAGACATCTAATCAATAGGACTCAAGTCCTACCATGGACCTTTCCAAGAAAATCTTCTTCTCGCAAATCAAGACTCCTTTGAGTCGATATCTCCCCTAGGAATAACTAAAGAACTAGCACCAAGGGAGGGGGTAGGAAGCTTACCTTGATTCTAACATTTCCGGCCATGGATCTCGTCACTCTCCTTGGCGGCATCCTTCTCCTTGCTAGTAATGTTTTTTTATGGGAAGAGAGAAAGGGATGATTTTTTTTCCAGAAAATGACTCCGGCGACTTCTCTGTTTTGTTAGGCTCGGCAAAGACAACTGCCCGACAAACTGGTAAAGATACGCCTAGGGTTTTTTATACTAAAAATCGCAAAGGTGGAGAAGAGCGGTTAAAGAAAAGGGTGATGTGGTGGAAGGTTATAATATTCTCTGATTATATATCCGATAAAGGCAAGCATATCTTATTGTTTATAGTATTGGATACTAAAGATTAATATCAAGGTCGTATTTCCCTGGGGCGTAATGATTACTTCTACTTTGATGAGATCGCTATTATTTTATCAATTGATTTTTCGATTAATTTACTTAACTAAAAAAAGGAACTAAATTACTAAGCTAAAAAGAAAACCATATTACTTATAGAAATAAACGGTCATAACTAATGATAAAAGAGGAGTACTCAATCTTGAATCACTTTGAAATAAGAAAATCAAAATGGAATAACAAACTAATTCTAAATAAAGTAAAACACCTTGACCGTGGAGGTTCCCGAAGTTTGGATACGCTTCTCTTGATGTCGTGCCCATCAGAGTTTAGGAAGGTCCAACCGAACTCTTGTCCAAATAGAAAATCTAAAGCTCGCTTTACGAGGTGAACCCCGCTATTGGATTTCACTCTAATCTAGGAAATTTAACGTTTGCCTCTCTCGAGGGGTGCGAGCAACTCTCTTTACTCTTGGGTGATCGATTTAGACTACGAGCCTCTCGGCTAACCAAGAATGAAAACCCAAATGGAAACTATATACTAGCAATATTGTCCCACAAAATAAAAACTAAGAGTAAATCATAGGTAATTACTTTAAGAAGAAAAAGAAAGATAAAACATCATAACATGATCAACTCATTCTCAGATCATCACGATCGAGTACAAATGAGGATGGTTATTCATGGTAATAGGGAAAGAGAGGGGTAGATAATTAAGGTACATTAAGAACAAAATGAAGAGAAGTGTTGGGTACATTAGAGATTGTGTACCTGATTTGGAGAAGCCTCACATAACTCAATGATATATGTTACTTTGTATTTGATTGCATTTAGAGTTTATTTGGGCAGGAGAAAGATTGCAGAAATTATTCTAAGTAAATAGAATGTTGAGACACTTATTTAGTGTTGACACATTTGAAGGAGTTGTGTCGAGATAAGAAGCAAGTCTGTGTCGACATACATGACTTATGTCGTGTAACATCCCATTTCCGGCTAGACCCCTAGAAGTCGGTTAGTTGTGACGGAACCCCAGGAAACACATAAAATTGAAATAAAGCGATCAATATTTCGGGTCACGGGTTGGTCACGCCCGTGACCGACCAGTCACGCTCGTGACCTGGGCGTGACTACTTCGACGATCGTCGATCTCCACGAGACGATCGTCGAACGTGCTGTCTGGGCATGTCACGCCCGTGACCAAGGTGTCACGCCCGTGACTATGGGCGTGACCCCATCGACGATCGTCGATCGCCGTGAGACGATCGTCGACCTTGCGGCCCGGGCATGTCACGCCCGTGACATGAGTGTCACGCCCGTGACCTAGGGCGTGACCAGCCTTCGACGATCGTCGATCTCAATTCGACGATCGTCGGCCTCGAAATTTGCCGTTCGGGCATGTCACGCCCGTGACCTAGAGGTCACGCCCGTGACCTAGGGCGTGACCAGACTTCGACGACCGTCGATCTCAATTCGACGATCGTCGACCCAAAATCTGCCGTTCGGGCCTGTCACGCCCGTGACCCCAGGTGTCACGCCCGTGACCATCCATCGACGATCGTCGATCTCAGTTCGACGATCGTCGAACCCAGAATTGGCTATCCGGGCCTGTCACGCCCGTGACCTATGTGTCACGCCCGTGACATTGGCCGAAACGACGGTTCAGGCCCGAAATTATTCTAACACGTGTGGTAATAAATGCTGGTGTGGGAAGTTACACCAGGAGTAATTTCAGGCCGTTTTCCTTCTGTAATTATATAATAAATGAGGAAGATATGGTCCAATAGGAAACCGCCAGCTGGACACACCTGTTCAGTTTCCACCGTTTCTTATCCCTTCACTATAACCGAAACGTTAAGGGGAGAACTTTCATGGCCATAAAGGCTTTACCCATTCATCTTCCCACTATCTGACTTATAAAAGCCCACTTGGGGCAAGAGGAGAAGGTTACATGCTCAAGTAATCGGATCAGACCTTTGTTCTTGCTGTAGGGAAGTTCAGCAACGCCACCACCGCGCCATGGCACCCCGTCGTTCTTCTCGCCTCCAAACCGCGAACAAGGTCCTCCTCTGCTCCTTCTCTTTCATGGGTAGATCTTAGGATTCTTAGAAAGGAGGTTCGCGCTCAACGGAGCCGGACCCATCTCTCGTTTTCATGGAAAAACCATGAAACAGATATTTTGAGTTCGCCGGAAACCGCCACCTCCGGCGGCCAAACCACCGCCGACCGCTAGCCATCGCCTCAACGGAGGTGGTGGTGGTGGTGGCTGGCCAGGGAAGTGACCGAACGGCCGGCGACGGATCACGGAACGCTTACAGGAAAAAAATGGTTTTCTGTCTGTTCGGGTTCATGAAGAAGATGAACAGTAGAATTAATATTATAATACATAGATTATTATATATTACTTAATGGAAAATAGATTATTTGAACATATTTTGTGGCTGCGAAACGAGGCACTTAGAGGCCGATTTAGGAAAAATGACCAGTCACAAAAGTTGTAGCCCTCTGGGTCTACTTTAATTTAAAATTGATTTTATTCAATTTGGGTGAGTGGTTTGACCACAGCACTCATTTTGTTGGGATCAAGACCTAGGCTAACCAGAAATTGAAATGGTTGCCCACGGTTCATAACATGTCCAAATGACTTGAAATTTGGACTAGAGATCTATAATATGTGTATCGAGAGGCTGTCCAAAAATAAGAATTTTTGGAGAAATTTTGCCTAAAGTTTTTGTAAAATTTTAATAAACAATATAAAATTAATTAGGAGATGAAATTAAGTCCAAACTACCCCAAATTTTGGGTGGTGGTCCCTGGCATCAATGTTAAGATCTGTACAAAATTTCAACTCGATTGGTCGAGTTTTGAATAGGGAAGTATCAAGTCCTAGATAGGTCTTGGTGAGGGGTACTTTGGGGAAAAGTACGATTGGAGATGGAGTGGACAAATCTCCTCAAAAGAGGCTGAAGTTGTTGGCCACTGATTTGTTGAGTCTATGTCTGCCCTCTTGGGTAACATGGTGTGGCTTAGGGTGGATTTTACCCTAAGAGATTGGCTCAAATCCAACGGGTGGGAGTTTGAGGTTTGTGAAGGACATAGGAGCGAAAGCTCTTGTATGCCCTTGAAATTTGGAGGAGAGGGGGATGATATGATGAAAACCCTCTGGTTGAAATGGTGAAGGAATTGGAGGTAATTAGGTACCTCGGAAGTTGAGGTTATGGATTAGGATAAAAATGTAATTTAGTTATTTTAAGCACTAAATCTAATCCAAAAATTATGAAACTTGGGAAGAGGGAGTTTTAGGATGTTTTAGACTTATGATAATTTTCCTGGAACTTTATGATTAATAAATGTTATACTTCATGTGTTAAAGGATTATTTGCCGATTTATTGTTTCAATTATCTGGAGGTTTTAAATTAATTATAACCAGTTGAAATTCTGGATTTAGATCTTGATTAGTAGCACATTGATCACTGGATTTTTATAGAATTTTATGTTGAGTAAATCTAGTACTTTATTCACAAATGATAGAAAGGGCTATTATGTTTAAAAAAATTAATTATGGATAAAATACTTGCTGGAAAATTATGAAACTTGGCCAGTACTAATGTTAGGCCTTTATTTGCATGGCATAAATTATTTATAATTTTTGGAAGAATATTTTCTGTACTTGATTCATAAACAACAGAAGTTAGAGATTATTTCTAAAATAGTTTTCATGCCCTTTTAATGATAGAAAAATTATGATACTTAGGATTTAACCTATTGAGATAATCTAGTATTTATCATAAATTTGTTGGACATCTTGCATGAGAACTTAGGGTAGTTCATGTTCAAACCGGTAGTCCTTGGGATTTTCGAGGAATTTAATTAAATGCCAAATAAATTAGGAAAATTTCCATTTTCTGGACTTAGGTCATTTATATCATGGTAAGTCTCCAGTAAATAATTTAGGGCATTTGGATGAGTAATGGATCATTGCATAACCGGTTCGACATGTAGCCTAGGTCGGTCTGCATATAGCAATTGTGAATTGAAATAAGACATGATTTGAGGAAGACATTGGAGTTAAATAACTCATTTTGTTTGGGTGGGCAATAGTGGAGGATATCACTATAGGAAGATATAAAGAATAGTGAGTAGTGGTGATAGCTAGAGTTAAGAGGTGCTCGGGTTCGACGAAAGATCATCTTCCCCGAAGAGTGGAAGGTTTAAAAATCACCCTAGGATAGTCTATCGTAATGTGAGAAGGGGAATGGGTAAGGGAAATAAACCAATAATATTAAGTGCCTTGCGAAAGGGAACTTCGGGCCGTAATGCCGCCGTCTTGGTTCCTAGTGCCCCTTGAGAGCCCTTCACGGGGTATACCGGGGGCAGTCATTGGCTAACGTAAACTGTAATAACAAACCGACAAGAGTAACTTAGTAACTAGGGCTGCACTCTTCACAAACACTGTTGGCACAGGAAGATTGATGAGAGCTTCGGCTCGGTTGGTTAAGATACGGACGGGATGGTCCGGGGAGCTTCGGCTCGGGTGGTGAAGAGACGGACGGGATGGTCCGGGGAGCTTCGGCTCGGTTGGTTTGGAGACGGACGTTTTGGTCCGGGGAGCTTCGGCTCGGTTTTTGTGTGTTTACGATTAAACTTGCATGTGCATAAAATAGGAAAAGTTAAGGTGGTGGGTCTTTCGATATCGGGGAGTTCGATTGCACCGACACCGATATCGTTGACTCGGCGAGGTGGTTAGCACTTAGCCAACAGAAGTCCGGTGCGCCAGCCGGCAAGAGTACGCAGGCGTCCGCTTAGTGCACCAAGCGTTGAGGCGTACGATAGGTCAGACCAGTGGTGCTTTTACTGATTTTGAGGTGGGCGAGGCCCAACCCACCGCTTCCGTCTGCCACTACGGAGGTATCCTGGGAGGTAACGGCTCCGAAAGGGGGAACTAAAGGTCTGTGTGCACAGAGTCGGGTGTGTGAGTTGCACTTGCATGTTTCATCATACCCACTAGCATGTCATAGCATAATCGATTCATTTAACCCTGACACCTAAAGTATAAGTGGAATGGGACGCTTATACATTAGGACCTGCAAAACGACCCCTTGGTCTATAAGCTTGTGTGGGCAAGTTTATAAATCAAAGGGTAATTTCAATATATAACAACCATTGCTGTTTGATAACCGACACCCCAACGTATAAGTGGTATGGGACACTCTATACGATGGGAGCCTTACAAAAGATCCCTTTTGCTTATGTGTTCTCACATAAGTGAAGGTTTAAATTCATATAATTGCTTTTCTTACTGCTAGACCTATTATAACAATCATATTAACTGCTCACTGAATACAACTTGCTAGATTAAGTCCATAGTCACCTGTTTCTTGATTTATCTCTACCATCATGTCCTTCCCTTTCTTCCTCCCCGCTCGGTACCAAGGAGCCATGGGGGAAGGGGTAGGGGATGATAGGGCTTAGTCTTTATGACTAACGGTTTTCGAACCGCATCATTTAGGGGATCGTGGAGCCCAGCATGGAGGAGCAGCCCCAGAGATCGGTGCGCCTAGAGATGGGGCAGTCTAGCTCCGGAGTTCACACAGCCGGGACCGTGAGTCTCGACCTTGAGTAGTTTCTGTTTTCGCTTCCATATGAGAGACTTGTAGTGAGGACATATTATACCGGGCATAAGCCCGTATTTATAGTACTCTGATGATTTCTGTGGACACTCCCTTCGTGGAGATTTTATCTTATTTACATGTGATTTATTATTGTGGACTGTATTGTTCTTACTTCAATAATTGTGCTACTTTTCTGTGATCGAATTGGCCGGCAGAATCGGCGCCTTGTGGTGATGACCCTTCAGGACGTGAAGGTGTCACCGCAAAGCGGCGGTTCTGGGCCTAAGACCCCGGTGGTTGAAAAAGAAAAAAAAAGGGGGTCTTATAAGTGGTATCAGAGCAAACATCGATCAGACGGAAGTAGCAGTCCACAAACCCTAGGTCACCCCCCCGCTCGAGTTTAGTTTGGGGACAAACTAAGCAGCGGAAGCAGTGGTGTGCCCATATGGGGATCACATATAAATTGTCCACCTTTATGTAATATTTGAACGTTTTCTCAGCGTGTGTTTTTGTTACGCAGCCTCCGGCACGGACTACGCCACAAGGTGGAGTTCAACAGGCTCAGGATGTTGCACCACCCCCACCGGCCCCCACTCCTTTCCTTCAGTCAGACATGGGACAGACCCTGACTGCCATTCTGGAGGCCTTCAGGGCCCAACAGGTTCCGGCCCCGCAGCCAAATCCGGGGGCCAACTGGCTAAGCATCTTCCGAGGACTAGCTCCCCTGTCCTATTTGGGGACAGAGTCGGCTGTTCGGACGGAAGAGTGGCTAGATATCATGTACGAGATGCTGACCGGGATTCGGTGTCCATGGGAGGAGAGGGTGGCTCTGGTTGTCTCCTGCCTGGAGTCCCATGCAAAGAGGTGGTGGAAGACGCTGTTGGACACTACCTTTGCTGATAGGGAGGTTGCGGAGGTTACTTGGGAGGAGTTCAGGGCCTCACTGCTGGAGTATTTCGTTCCGCAGTCGGCTAGGGATGATTTGGAGGAGCGGTTCTTACAGCTGAAGCAGGGTACCCGGACCGTGGTGGAGTACCAACGAGAGTTTGACCATCTGGCTCGATACGCAGATTCCTACCAGCTGGATGAGGCAGGGTATATCAGGAGGTTCTATAAGGGCCCGCGGGAGGACTTGAGGGAGGCTCTGTTGTTTGTATCTGACGGGCCCATCTCCCGGATCTTGGAGATGGCCAAAAGGATTGAGGCTGACTGGCACACCACCCGGGGCCGGAAGCGGCCAGCAGAGGATCAGGGACAGAGAGGTAGGAATGACCAGCGGCGGGGTGCTGTACCAGAGGGGAGGAGGACAGAGGACCAGCCTCGTCAGGACGTGAGGCAGGAGCCGAGGGAACAGGTGGTATTAGCCCCTCCCCCTCTTCGGATGCAGGAGATGCCGAGACCCGGGGGAATGGTGTATCCCCCACCAGAGTGGTTTTCTTTGTCATCAGATTGGGCACATTCGGAGGAACTGCCCCATGAGGGGGGCACCACCTCCAGCACATCAGGGCGGCCCACCAGCTCAGCATTACGGATGCCGAGGACGCGGCCGTGGTCATGGATACCAGTGGGAAGATCATAGATAGGAAAGAGAGCAGGTATATGCTTTGGACCTTGCGCAGCCTCGAAATCCGGAGCAGGTCATAGCAGGTACGCAGCAATGCTTCTTTATTTTCATAGAATTTCCCTTTTAGTTGTTAAAACTCAGAACCGCACTAGATAGGTTAACGAGGAAAGAAAATTCTTTATAGAACCCTAAGATGTTTAATCACCCCAGGTATAGTCTTCATCAGCGGCAAGCCGGCCCGCACGCTGTTCGATACTGGAGCTACTCACTCCTTTGTGTCGGAGACGTTCGTAGAAGGACTGGAAGGTGTGGAGCGGTTCACAGGCTCGAGGATGAGGGTGCGACTACCAGATGGATCTGAGCTCCTTACCACAGATCACTGCAATATGGAGGCAGAAATTGGTGGAAAAGCGTTCGAGGCTCCAGCGACGATTTTGAAGCTGACAGACTACGACCTGATCCTGGGCATGGCATGTCTGCACTGGAACTATGCCCAGATTGACTGCCAGGCCAAGAGGATCACCGTGAGACACGGGGACTCTTTCATTACCATCGAAGGTATAAGACCTGTCTCTCGTATACTCTTATCTTCGGTACAGGCCGTTAAGGCCCATCTGCAGGGAGAGGAGGTCTATCAGATTCTTTTTGAGATGGCGGAAGTTAAAGAGTCGGTGACAGACATCCCGGTGGTGCGAGATTTCGCTGACATCTTTCCAGAGAAACTACCAGGACTACCTCCACACCGAGAGCAGGATTTTCAGATACAGCTTGTGCCGGGAGCCAAGCCGGCGTCTAGGGCCCCTTATCGGATGGCCCCAAAGGAGTTGGCAAAGTTTCGGACTCAGTTGCAGGAATTAGTTGAGGCAGGTTTTGTTAGACCGAGTTCCTCGCCATGGGGAGCACCGGTCCTGTTCGTGAAGAAGAAGGATGGGACACTCCGCCTGTGCATCGATTATCGAGCACTAAACAGGCTGACCGTCCGAAATACCTATCCGCTCCCACGGATAGACGAATTATTCGACCAGCTGGAGGGGCCCATTATTTCTCGAAGCTGGACTTGAGATCAGGATACTACCAGCTGCGGATCCAGGAGGAGGATATCCCGAAGACGGCCTTTAGTAGCAGATATGGCCTGTATGAGTTCACCGTGATGCCCTTTGGGCTCACGAATGCTCCGTCGGCGTTCATGAGTCTCATGAACCGAGTTTTCGAGGCCTACTTGGATGTGTTCGTCATAGTATTCATAGACGACATCCTGATCTACTCTAGGACGGAGGAGGAGCACACTCGGCATCTGGCACTGACCTTGGAGAGGTTGCGGGAGCATCGCCTTTATGCAAAATTTAGCAAGTGTCAGTTCTGGTTGAGGGAGGTGGCCTTCCTAGGCCACATCATTAGCGGAGCCGAGTTAGCAGTAGATCCAGCAAAGATTCGGGCAGTTCGCGATTGGCCGCAGCTGAGGACAGCCACCGATGTACGCAGTTTCATGGGACTTGCCGGTTACTACCGGAAGTTCGTGGAGGGGTTCTCTCGGATTGCCCTCCCCCTCACATCTTTGACAAAGAAGGAGGCACCTTTTGTTTGGACCCCGTAGTGCCAGGCGGCTTTCCAGGAGTTGAAGGACCGACTCATCTCGGCCCCTATTCTGGCCCTTCCATCCGGAAAGGAAGGATTCCAGGTGTATACCGACGCATCATACCAAGGGATGGGAGCGGTGCTGATGCAGAACGGACATGTCATAGCATATGCCTCCCGTCAGCTGAAGACCCATGAGAGGAACTACCCGGTGCACGACCTCGAGATGGGAGCGGTCGTTTTTGCTCTGAAGGTCTGGCGCCATTATCTTTATGGAGTCCACTGCGATATCTTCTCCGATCACAAGAACCTGAAATACGTGGACACGCAGAAGGAGCTGAATATCAGGCAGAGGCGTTGGGTGGAGTTCTTAGCAGATTATCAGTATGAGATGCACTACCATCCAGGGAAGGCAAACGTGGTGGCCGACGCGTTGAGCCGGAGAGCTGCCACTTCCGAAGCTGGGCCCCAGGTTATGTCCATGGAGCTAGTCCGGTCATTCAGAGATATGCAGATATCCCTAGTGTCCGAGGATGACCCAGTTCTGTATAGGGAGTATCTGGCATCGATGGTGGCCATAGATGATATTCGGGATCGCATTCGGGACGGACAAAGGACAGATGCGTGGGCGGAGCCGATGTTCCGAGCTTTGGAGGAAGGTTCGACAGAAGATTATTCCCTGAGAGATGGTTTGCTCCACTTCAGAGGCAGAGTATATATACCCGCAGGAGGCCAGATCCGAGAGGATATTATGATGGAGGCGCATTGCAGCCGGTACTCGGTGCACCCGGGGATCACAAAGATGACCGCTGATTTGAAGAGGACAATGTTTTGGCCGGGCATGAAGAAGGACATTACGTACTTCGTGACCCATTGTGAGGCGTGTCAGTTGGTGAAGGCGGAGTGCAGGAACCCCACAGGACTGTTGCAGCCACTCCCGGTGCCGGAGTGGAAGTTTGACGATATAGAGATGGATTTTATACATGGTCTTCCCCGGTCTCGGACAGGGAACGACTCGATTTGGGTGATTGTCGATCGGTTGACGAAGGTGGCCCGCTTTGTTCCGATCAGGAAGGATGACTCGGTGGGAGTGCTGGTACGGATGTTTGTGGAGCAGTATGTCCGATATCATGGCGTGCCCCGGACGATAGTGTCGGGCCGCGATGGACGGTTTACATCCAGGGAGTGGCGGTCAGTGCAGGCATATTTGGGCACCCGGTTGACTTTTAGCACGGCCTTCCACCCTCAGACGGACGGGCAGACCGAGCGCACCAACCGGACCTTGGAAGATCTACTACGATTGTGTATACTGGACCGAGGGGAGCTGTGGGAGAAGATGTTACCATTGGTCGAGTTCTCCTATAATAACAGCTACCAGTCCAGCATCAGGATGGCGCCTTATGAAGCCTTGTATGGACGAAAATGTAGGACCCCGCTTTCTTGGGTTCAGGACGAGTATCCGAAGCTGCTGGGATCGGATTTCGTTGAAGACACTGAGGCTCAGGTGAGACTGATCAGAGATAGGATGTTGGAGGCGCAGAGCAGACAGGCTAAATACTATGACGCCCGGCATCGTCAGGTGGAGTTTCGGGTAGGGGATCGAGTGTTCTTGAAGATCCGGCCCATGCACGGAATCTCACGGGTGCGCGGTCGGAGGAAGAAACTCAGCCCTAGGTATATGGGCCCTTACCGGATCCTGGAGCGGATCGGACCCCTAGCCTACAGGCTAGAGTTGCCACCAGAGCTGGCAGCTCTACACGACGTCTTCCACATCTCTTCGCTGAGAAGGGCTCTACTACGCCCGGAGCAGCGGATTTTGACCACCGAAGGGCCGGTAGCTTCAGACCGATCAGTTCACTTGGAGCCAGTTCGGATCGACGACAAAGGGGTGCGGATCTTGCGCCGCAAGAAGATCCCCTTAGTCAAGGTTCTGTGGAGAAATCACGATCAGGAGGAGCACACCTGGGAACCGCAGGATCTGATGAGGCAAAGATACCCGGAGTTGTTCAGTCAGGTACATCTCACCACCTCTCGGTATACTATAGATTGCCTTCTTGTTTTGGAATGTTAAGACTAGATACGGAAAATCCAGGACCTAGGCATGCGCACTTAATCAGAAAGGTAGGGGCTAATCTTTTGTTTATTGGGGAGATTGTCTTCGTTATCAAACGAACAGTCTCCTGAACCCAATAGAAAGATCGTATGGGATGTTACAAGTTTAATTTATTCCGATAGAAATCCCCGTAGGCTCAACCTCAATTTCGGGGACGAAATTTTTGTTTTGTTTATTGGGATTTGTAACATCCCATTTCCGGCTAGACCCCTAGGAGTCGGTTAGTTGTGACGGAACCCCAGGAAACACATAAAATTGAAATAAAGCGATCAATATTTCGGGTCACGGGTTGGTCACGCCCGTGACCGACCAGTCACGCCCGTGACCTGGGCGTGACTACTTCGACGATCGTCGATCTCCACGAGACGATCGTCGAACGTGCTGTCTGGGCATGTCATGCCCGTGACCAAGGTGTCACGCCCGTGACTATGGGCGTGACCCCATCGACGATCGTCGATCGCCGTGAGACGATCGTCGACCTTGCGGCCCGGGCATGTCACGCCCGTGACATGAGTGTCACGCCCGTGACCTAGGGCGTGACCAGCCTTCGACGATCGTCGATCTCAATTCGACGATCGTCGGCCTCGAAATTTGTCATTCGGGCATGTCACGCCCGTGACCTAGAGGTCACGCCCGTGACCTAGGGCGTGACCAGCCTTCGACGACCGTCGATCTCAATTCGACGATCGTCGACCCAAAATCTGCCGTTCGGGCCTGTCACGCCCGTGATCCCAGGTGTCACGCCCGTGACCATCCATCGACGATCGTCGATCTCAGTTCGACGATCGTCGAACCCAGAATTGGCTATCCGGGCCTGTCACGCCCGTGACCTATGTGTCACGCCCGTGACATTGGCCGAAACGACGGTTCAGGCCCGAAATTATTCTAACACGCGTGGTAATAAATGCTGGTGTGGGAAGTTACACCAGGAGTAATTTCAGGCCGTTTTCCTTCTGTAATTATATAATAAATGAGGAAGATATGGTCCAATAGGAAACTGCCAGCTGGACACACCTGTTCAGTTTCCATCGTTTCTTATCCCTTCACTGTAACCGAAATGTTAAGGGGAGAACTTTCATGGCCATTAAGGCTTTACCCATTCATCTTCCCACTATCTGACTTATAAAAGCCCACTTGGGGCAAGAGGAGAAGGTTACACGCTCAAGTAATCGGATCAGACCTTTGTTCTTTCTGTAGGGAAGTTCAGCAATGCCACCACCGCGCCATGGCACCCCGTCGTTCTTCTCGCCTCCAAACCGCGAACAAGGTCCTCCTCTGCTCCTTCTCTTTCATGGGTAGATCTTAGGATTCTTAGAAAGGAGGTTCGCGCTCAACGGAGCCGGACCCATCTCTCGTTTTCATGGAAATACCATGAAACAGATATTTTGAGTTCGCCGGAAACCGCCACCTCCGGCGGCCAAACCACCGCCGACCGCTAGCCATCGCCTCAACGGAGGTGGTGGTGGTGGTGGCTGGCCAGGGAAGTGACCGAACGGCCGGCGACGGATCACGGAACGCTTACAGGAAAAAAATGGTTTTCTGTCTGTTCGGGTTCATGAAGAAGATGAACAGTAGAATTAATATTATAATACATAGATTATTATATATTACTTAATGGAAAATAGATTATTTGAACATATTTTGTGGCTGCGAAACGAGGCACTTAGAGGCCGATTTAGGAAAAATGACCAGTCACAAAAGTTGTAGCCCTCTGGGTCTACTTTAATTTAAAATTAATTTTATTCAATTTGGGTGAGTGGTTTGACCACAACACTCATTTTGTTGGGATCAAGACCTAGGCTAACCAGAAATTGAAATGGTTGCCCACGGTTCATAACATGTCCAAATGACTTGAAATTTGGACTGGAGATCTATAATATGTGTATCGAGAGGCTGTCCAAAAATGAGAATTTTTGGAGAACTTTTGCCTAAAGTTTTCGTAAAATTTTAATAAACAATATAAAATTAATTAGGAGATGAAATTAAGTCCAAACTCCCCCAAATTTTGGGTGGTGGTCCCTGGCATCAATGTTAAGATCTGTACAAAATTTCAACTCGATTGGTCGAGTTTTGAATAGGGAAGTATCAAGTCCTAGATAGGTCTTGGTGATTGGTACTTTGGGGAAAAAGACGATTGGAGATGGAGTGGACAAATCTCCTCAAAAGAGGCTGAAGTTGTTGGCCACTGATTTGTTGAGTCTATGTCTGCCCTCTTGGGTAACATGGTGTGGCTTAGGGTGGATTTTACCCTAAGAGATTGGCTCAAATCCAACGGGTGGGAGTTTGAGGTTTGTGAAGGAGATAGGAGCGAAAGCTCTTGTATGCCCTTGAAATTTGGAGGAGAGGAGGATGATATGATGAAAACCCTCTGGTTGAAATGGTGAAGGAATTGGAGGTAATTAGGTACCTCGGAAGTTGAGGTTTTGGATTAGGATAAAAATGTAATTTAGTTATTTTAAGCACTAAATCTAATCCAAAAATTATGAAACTCGGGAAGAGGGAGTTTTAGGATGTTTTAGACTTATGATAATTTTCCTGGAACTTTATGATTAATAAATGTTATACTTCATGTGTTAAAGGATTATTTGCCGATTTATTGTTTCAATTATCTGGAGGTTTTAAATTAATTATAACCAGTTGAAATTCTGGATTTAGATCTTGATTAGTAGCACATTGATCACTGGATTTTTATAGAATTTTATGTTGAGTAAATCTAGTACTTTATTCACAAATGATAGAAAGGGCTATTATGTTTAAAAAATTAATTATGGATAAAATACTTGCTGTAAAATTATGAAACTTGGCCAGTACTAATGTTAGGCCTTTATTTGCATGGCATAAATTATTTATAATTTTTGGAAGAATATTTTCTGTACTTGATTCATAAACAACAGAAGTTAGAGATTATTTCTAAAATAGTTTTCATGCCCTTTTAATGATAGAAAAATTATGATACTTAGGATTTAACCTATTGAGATAACCTAGTATTTATCATAAATTTGCTGGACATCTTGCATGAGAACTTAGGATAGTTCATGTTCAAACCGGTAGTCCTTGGGATTTTCGAGGAATTTAATTAAATGCCAAATAAATTAGGAAAATTTCCATTTTCTGGACTTAGGTCATTTATATCATGGTAAGTCTCCAGTAAATAATTTAGGGTATTTGGATGAGTAATGGATCATTGCATAACCGGTTCGACATGTAGCCTAGGTCGGTCTGCATATAGCAATTGTGAATTGAAATAAGACATGATTTGAGGAAGACATTGGAGTTAAATAACTCATTTTGTTTGGGTGGGCAATAGTGGAGGAAATCACTATAGGAAGATATAAAGAATAGTGAGTAGTGGTGATAGCTAGAGTTAAGAGGTGCTCGGGTTCGACGAAAGATCGTCTTCCCCGAAGAGTGGAAGGTTTAAAAATCACCCTAGGATAGTCTATCGTAATGTGAGAAGGGGAATGGGTAAGGGAAATAAACCAATAATATTAAGTGCCTTGCGAAAGGGAACTTCGGGCCGTAATGCCGCCGTCTTGGTTCCTAGTGCCCCTTGAGAGCCCTTCACGGGGTATACCGGGGGCAGTCCTGGGCTAACGTAAACTGTAATAACAAACCGACAAGAGTAACTTAGTAACTAGGGCTGCACTCTTCACAAACACTGTTGGCACAGGAAGATTGATGAGAGCTTCGGCTCGGTTGGTTAAGATACGGACGGGATGGTCCGGGGAGCTTCGGCTCGGGTGGTGAAGAGACGGACGGGATGGTCCGGGGAGCTTCGGCTCGGTTGGTTTGGAGACGGACGTTTTGGTCCGGGGAGCTTCGGCTCGGTTTTTGTGTGTTTACGATTAAACTTGCATGTGCATAAAATAGGAAAACTTAAGGTGGTGGGTCTTTCGATATCGGGGAGTTCGATTGCACCGACACCGATATCGTTGACTCGGCGAGGTGGTTAGCACTTAGCCAACAGAAGTCCGGTGCGCCAGCCGGCAAGAGTACGCAGGCGTCCGCTTAGTGCACCAAGCGTTGAGGCGTACGATAGGTCAGACCAGTGGTGCTTTTACTGGTTTTGAGGTGGGCGAGGCCTAACCCACCGCTTCCGTCTGCCACTACGGAGGTATCCTGGGAGGTAACGGCTCCGAAAGGGGGAACTAAAGGTCTGTGTGCACAGAGTCGGGTGTGTGAGTTGCACTTGCATGTTTCATCATACCCACTAGCATGTCATAGCACAATCGATTCATTTAACCCTGACACCTAAAGTATAAGTGGTATGGGACGCTTATACATTAGGACCTGCAAAACGACCCCTTGGTCTATAAGCTTGTGTGGGCAAGTTTATAAATCAAAGGGTAATTTCAATATATAACAACAATTGCTGTTTGATAACCGACACCCCAACGTATAAGTGGAATGGGACACTCTATACGATGGGAGCCTTGCAAAAGATCCCTTTTGCTTATGTGTTCTCACATAAGTGAAGGTTTAAATTCATATAATTGCTTTTCTTACTGCTAGACCTATTATAACAATCATATTAACTGCTCACTGAATACAACTTGCTAGATTAAGTCCATAGTCACCTGTTTCTTGATTTATCTCTACCATCATGTCCTTCCCTTTCTTCCTCCCCGCTCGGTACCTAGGAGCCATGGGGAAGGGGTAGGGGATGATAGGGCTTAGTCTTTATGACTAACGGTTTTCGAACCGCATCATTTAGGGGATCGTGGAGCCCAGCATGGAGGAGCAGCCCCAGAGATCGGTGCGCCTAGAGATGGGGCAGTCTAGCTCCGGAGTTCACACAGCCGGGACCGTGAGTCTCGACCTTGAGTAGTTTCTGTTTTCGCTTCCGCATGAGAGACTTGTAGTGAGGACATATTGTACCGGGCATAAGCCCGTATTTATAGTACTCTGATGATTTCTGTGGACACTCCCTTCGTGGAGATTTTATCTTATTTACATGTGATTTATTATTGTGGACTGTATTGTTCTTACTTCAATAATTGTGCTACTTTTCTGTGATCGAATTGGCCGGCAGAATCGGCGCCTTGTGGTGATGACCCTTCAGGACGTGAAGGTGTCACCGCAAAGCGGCGGTTCTGGGCCTAAGACCCCGGTGGTTGAAAAAGAAAAAAAATGGGGTCTTACATGTCGACACACAGAGTTTAAGTCAACATCTACTATATCGACACCTAGAGTTCAAGTTGACATCAACTGTGTTGACACACAGGATGTATGTCGACACACAGAGTTTAAGTTTACATCAACTGTATTGACACTAATAAACTAGTGTCAACACACCTAGACCTTGTTGTACTGACAAGTTGTAAAGAAGCAACTATATCGACATCCCGGACTTGAGTCGACATATAGAGAAGCTGTGTCGACACATTCGAAAGCAGTTGTGTCGGGAGTTTTTTGAAGATGTCGACATCATCTAAGAAGCTGTTTCGACACCTAGGAATTTTGTCGACACACATTATAATTGTGCCGACACATTCTATATTTGTTTCTCGACACATTCAGCTGAGTTAATTAACTGTAAGTGACAGATCTCCAGACAGAAGACTTGACAGCTTCCAGGATTGACAAGGCCGGTTAGACATGTCAAAACTATCAGATGTCAGTCATCCTCTGGATTAGCTTGTTTCCTCTGATATAATCTTTAAATAGAGCTGAGCATTCAGACAAATGAAATAGACATAGTTCTGATTATAATTTAGAGAAGGAGATAGCATCTCTTTGGATCTGTCATTGTTTACTGAATCAAGTCAGCATGAAAGAAGAATTTGTGTCTACATCAACTCCTCAAGAAGATTCAACCTAGGTTCCTTCTTTCAAGAAGCTTTGAATAGGCTAAGTAAGGTTGAATCTGATCAATTTCAATAATGATCTGAAAGAGCAGATTAATCAAGAACTGATTAAGATTTCTTCACCCCTCTTTTCTCTCTATCAAGGTGAATGAAGAAAAGTAATTCTTTATACAATTTTTGTAGGATCTATTTATAGATCTAAGTGTTGTAAGCCTGTAATTATAAACACTGAGGTGGGGCTATTTTACTAAGGTAGGATTTTATGTTCTCTGAGTTGTAGGCCTAGTGATAAGGGCTAAGGTAGGGCTTGATAAGCCTGAGTCGTAGGGGTGTGGATTCACTCTAAGGTAGGGTTCTTGTGGAGAACTTGAGGTGTAGGATTTTTTGAAGTCTGAGTTGTAGGAACCCGTTTGGGTTCTGAGTTATAAGATCTGAGGATCTGAGAAGGTGGAAGGAAGTTTGGTCCACTGCAAAACCTCAAAGGAAATATGGGACACATTCATTGTCTACATGGAAGGGACAATATAAGTAAGAGAGGATAGGAAGTCCATGCTCAATCAAGAGTATGAAAACTTCAAACAAACTAAGACATATAGCATAACTGTGTATTATGAAAAGTTTTTCATAATTGTTAATGAGCTATGACTTATGGAAGGGTCTTCATCACTTATGAGCGGACCGATAAGTTTCTCAAGTCTTTAACCAAGGACTGGGATACCAAGGTCTGTGCCATCAGAGAAGTCTCCAGACTTGCAGATACTCCTCCACCAACTTTGTTTTGAAAATTGCTTTGCTATAAAATGCAGTTGATTGCCAGAAAGGAAGAGCAAAAGAGCAGTAGGTCTTACAGCAAAGAAAAGTCTGTGGCTTTCAAAGTTGAAGCTTTAAAGAAGGGCAGGAGAAAGACTCAACCTCCTAGAAAAGTTATTGATACTGATTCAGAAAGTTCAGACTCATGTACACCAGATTGCCAAAACTCTGATGAGGATTTTGCTGCCTTTTCTAGGCAATTCCAGAGGTTCCTGAAGTAAAAGAACTAGAGGAGTAGGTCATCATCTTCTTCTTAGTCCAAGGGTGATTACTACAAGGGAAAGAAGAAAATATCTAAATAGGAAAGGTATGGCTCTAAACCTGGTAAACCAACTTCTACTAAAATTATTTGTTATTGTTGCAGCAAGCCAGGACATGTAATAGCAGACTGTCCTCTGAAAAGAAAGGAGCCTGGTGAGAAAAAGAAACACCAGCATAAAGTCAAGAAGGAGAAATCCTTGGTGGTTAAGAAGCAAAAAAGCTGGACTGACTCTTCTTTATCAGAGTCAGAAAATGAAGAGGATGTTGAGGCCTACATTTGGCTTTTCTCAACTGAGGTAGATTCTGAAGAAATAGAATTCTTGCAGTTGCTGAATGATATCAATAAAGAAAAAGACAGCCAATGTATAGGTATTATGGCCATAGCTGAGGATGGACATAACCAGGAGCAGCCTGGTCCTAGAAAGGTATAATTAACCCCTTTAGTGTCATATTATATTACAATCCCAGAGTTAGAAGTAGTTTCATCAAGAGATGAAGGTGGCTCTAAGTCTAAAGGAGACATCAATCAACTGATTGATGATTATGGAGAGATCCTGCAAGACATTAAATAAAGCAGGCTCCTAGGAAAAATATTGGCAAAGGAAAATGCCACTCTAAAGTTTGTTGCCTCAGACTTAGCAAAAGTGTTGGATCTGAAGTTAAAAGAAATTAGTGAATTGAAGAATATAACTTTTATTAAGATTGATAACATTACTTTCAAGAATAACCATATTAGGAATCTTGAAAGTAGACTCTAAAAGGAAAGGGAGTTGGTGGCCAAGTTCTCAAAACCTTGTTCAGTGTTACCTTTGATAGATTCTTTCTTTTCCCGAAAGGGTAAGAAGGGTTTAGATTTTAAAGGAAGAACAAGGGCTACCTATTCCAAAAGGAAAGGCAAATCCTCAGCTCAATCACTTGCTTCTAAGTCTCCAATTTCTTTTAAAAAGCTAGATCAACCTTCTAACACATATGACTATGATAGTATCTATAGTCACTGTGAGGAAGGAAGTAGAAATCGCAACGGTGCTAGTGCATATTTAGCAGTCCATGATAAAACTAAATTGACCAATAATGGACCATTTGTGTTTGGTGTACCATCCCCAACACTCAAGGACAAGGTATCAGCTAACTCTAAAAGTCTGACAGTCTATCATTGAGCTAAGGGAAAATCTATTAGCAAAACAAACTTAGGAATATTTGAAGCTATTAGAATTATGCATTCTGAAAAGAAGACAGCTGCATATAGGGTTCAAGATATCCAAAGTACTTCTGCTGCCAGACATGTTCTTAAGAATGTTCTGGCTGAAAGACTTAAGAAAGAAGCTGATGTACTAGCTGATATAAGATCTGCAAACAATATTACTGTTAATCCAGTTCTTAAAAGAAGTTACAATGTGCACGAGTGCTGCTGCTTGTGCAAAGTGGGCCACTATGCCATTGATTGTTGGCACAATAAAAGTGTCTAGAGAAGTAATAGTAGTCTATTTGTCAAAAGAATTGATGGTAGACATGTTCAATTTAGATCTAACTTGCACCAAGGACCCAATAAAATTTGGGGTCCTAAGGTTAGATAATATATTTATTGCACGATAGTTCAAGTGGCCATACCCCTACATGGTACTTGGACAGTGGATGTTCCAGACACATGACTGGAACAAGAAGAATATTAAAGGAATTCACTCCTTTTGAGAATGGTCCCAAAGTTGTCTTTGGGGGATCAGAAAAAGGTTTAACTAAATGTTTGGGTAAGATAATAAATGACATAGTAACTATCACACAAGTAGCTTTTGTGAAAGGTAGGAAACATAACCTTATAAGCAAAAGTAAATTTTTTTGATCTGGGTAATGACATTTCCTTCCTCAAGGATGAGTGTTAAATTAGAAGGTCAATTGACCAATAGGTTATCTTGACTGTCACTAGGAGAGGAGTTATTTATTGTCTAGACTTTGAGTGTGAGAGTGAGGACACTCATATATGCCTAGTTGTAGATGAGAAAGTTACTCATTGAGTCAAATGGCACAAGAGGTTAGCTCACCTGAACTACAAGACCATTGGTGGACTCTTTAGTGAAGAGTTTGTAAGGAATGGTGCTGTACTTAAGTGAATTATGGAGGGAATTTTCTCAGCTTGTCAAAAGGGCAAGCAGACCAGGTCTTCCTTCCATATTCTTGATACCAAAGACTTAGTGAGCTGTTTATACCTCCTGTATATGGATCTATTTGGTCCTAGGCCAGTTCATAGTCTAGGTATGAAAGTCATTACTCTTGTGGTGGTTGATGATTTTTCCAGGTTTGCTTGGGTATTCTTTCTATGGAGAAAATCTGAAACCCCAGATCTCTTCCAAACTTTTGTCAAGCAAATTCAGAATGAACTTAATAGTTCTGTGTCCAAAATAAGAAGTGATCATTGAACTGAGTTTCAGTCATAATGCATGACAAGGTTTTATGAAGTGCCTGGGATTCATCAAGAATTCTCCTCACTTAGAACTCCACAACAAAATGGAATTGCTGAAAGGAATAATACAACTCTAATTGAGGCAGGTAGGACCTTGTTAAATGACACTTCCCTCCCAGAATATTTCTGGGCAGAGGCAGTAAATACTGCTTGTCATGTTCTTAATAGAGCTTCTATCACAAAAAGCCACAAAAAACTCTCTATGAGATTCTAAAAGGCAGAAAACTAAATTTATCCTATTTTAGGATTTGTTTGATAGCAAGTGTTATGTACTAAACAATGGTAAGTCTCATTTGACAAATTTGATGTCAAGTCCTAAGAAGGGATATTTGTTGGGTACAGTAATAATTATAGAGCATATAGAATCTATAACTTGACTACTTAAGTTGTAGTAGAATCAGTACATGTTGTCTTTGATGAGTCTAAGTTGATTAACTGTGAGCTGCAAAGTACTTCTTCAAGTTCTGCAGGTTTAAATGACAAGATAAAAAATCTGACAATCAGGGAAGATAAACCAGCAGACCAAGAGATTGAAGATGATGGATTTTATCCAGGGGGTGCTCAAGACTTACAAACTGAGACAAAAGAACAACTAGCTAAATATATTGAGGATCAACAAGCTGAAGAAAATGAAGAACACTAAGCTGAACAATGATTTCCACTAGCTATGAGACATTTAAGAGATCATCCTCCTCACGAAATCATTGGTGAAGCAAGTCATGGTGTGATGACCAAAAGCAAGAGCTTGAATTCTGCACTATGATCAAGCTTCCTGTCTCAAATGGAACCAAAGAAGATTGAAGATGTTATCCAAGAATCACACTGGATTGGTGCTATGCAAGAAGAGCTGAACCAATTTAATAGATGCAAAGTTTGGAAACCGGTTCCCATGCCTAAGGGACATAATGTCGTAGAGACTAAATGGATCTAAATGAATAAGTTAGATGATAATGGCATTATTGTCAAGAACAAAGCCATATTGGTGGCAAAAGGCTACATGTAAGAAAAAGGAATATACTTTGATCAGACCTTTTCTCCAGTAGCAAGGCTGGAAGCAATAAGACTATTCCTTGCCTATGCAACCCATAAAGGATTCAAGGTCTTCCAGATAGATGTCAAGTAAACATTCCTGAATGGAGATCTAAAAGAGGAAGTATATGTGGATCAGACATCAGGTTTTGTAGATCCACACTTTCGTTATTATGTTTACAGTCTTAAAAAAGCTCTATATGGGTTGAAACAAGCTCCTAGAGAATGGTGTTAACCTCTGTCTACTTTCCTCATTGAGAATAAGTTCTCAAGGGGGAAATAGACAAGACCCTATTCCGAAGGGAATAAAAGGGCAAGATCATCCTATTTCAGATTAATATTGATAACATAATCTTTGGTTCTACTGACAACAACCTTTGTAGGAAGTTTGCAAAACTAATGCAAGGGAAATTTGAGATGAGCAGCATGGGTGAGCTAAAATTCTTCTTGGGACTCCAAGTAAGATAGAATGATGATGGATTATCCATATCCCAGTCTAAGATCACCAGGGAGTTGATTAAAAAATATTGCATGGAGACTTCCTCCACCATGAAAACTCCAGTAGGATCAAACATGCCTATAGGCAAAGATGAGGCAGGGAAACCTGTTGATGAGTCTTTGTGTAGAGGAATAATTAGCTCCTTACTATACATGACTACAAGTAGACCTTACATCATGTATGCAATATGTGTTAGTGCTAGATATCAAGCATGCCCTAAAGAGTCCCATTATTCTTCTACAAAGAGAATATTAAGATATCTTAAGGGGACACCAGATCTTTGTCTTTGGTACCCTAGGAATGGAGATTTTCTGCTAACAGGTTTTTCAGATACAGACTTTGCAAGCTGCAAGGAAGACAGGAAAAGTACCACTGGTACATTCCAATTCCTAGGTGGAAGACTGGTGTCATGGAGCAGCAAAAAGCAGACAAGTGTTGCTATATCCACAACAGAGTCATAATATATAGCAGCTGGAAGATACTGTGCCCAGTTGCTTTGGATACAACATCAACTTGAAGACTATGACATCAAGATAAGTCAAACTCCTTTATATTATGATTAAACAAGTGCTATATCAATTGCTAGATACCCTGTTTCACATAGAAGAACAAAGGACATTGAAATTAGATATCACTTTATTAGTGAACATGTTGAGAAAGGGGACATAAGCCTTGAATTTGTTTCTACTAAAAATCAAGTAGCTAACTTATTAACTAAACCTCTGGATGTAAGTAAATTCAACTATTTTAAAATTGAATTAGGTATGTTGAATCTAGAATTAGATGATAGGTCAAAACCAATTTTCTCTTCAACTTTACTCAGTGACTACATAAGTTATAAGTGTCGAGTCCTTGGTAGTTTGTTTCGACACACATAATTTGGTGTCAACACAAAGTCGGCTAGTGTGTCGACACACAGAAGCAGGTGTCGACACAAAGAGCTTATGTATGTTGACACATAGAGATCTCGAGACACTAAACCCTCTGTCGAGACTTTAGAAGTGTGTGTCGACACACAGTAAATGGTATTGACACATAGAGTTGTCAAGACTCAAAACCCTTAGTCGACACATTAAGCGGTCAGTGTCGACCCAAAAAAATTTGTGTCGACATAGAAAACTCTAATTTCAGCCCGCCATTTGGCCTTCCATATTTAGAAAAGTATAAATATTAGAAAGCGAGACCTTGTCGACTAAGCTCTCTGAATTTTTGAGACTAAACCGTTTGTGTCGACCAAGAAATTCTATTTCTCTCTCTTAAAATTCCTCTTCTCTCATCTCCAATGGAGTCCAAGACGGACAACAACATCAATGAAGGTTATGAACTTGTTCGAGGAGCATTAACTGATGCAGAACCAGATATTAAGGCAGTAGTGGACCTAATCCAGGAAGCAGGTCTGGATTATGTAGTTTCGGAATCGACAAGGATATGGAAGAAAGAAGTCTTAGAATTCTATTCCAACGCAACAACAAATTCGAAGGGGAACAAGATTAAATCTACAATTTAGGGTGAAACAGTCAAAATAACTTCCAAAAATACGAGCAAATCCCTTCAACTACCAAGGATTAAAGAAGAAATTGAGATTGATTCTGCACGGATTGTAGAAGCCCTCAAATGGTGTGGGCTGACCTCACTCACAAACCTTGGATCATCAATGACTAGGAAAAGGATGAACTCTAATGGGAAGTTTCTGTTTGAAGTGATTGGGAAAGTTGTCCTCTGCAAAACTTAGGGGCATGATAGGATTTCCTCCTACATGTTTAGCCTAATGACCAGAATCATCTTCAAGATAAAGACTGACTGGAGTACTGTTATCTTCAATAAGGTTAAGGAAAGCATTAAGAAGCCTAACCTAGGAAGAATACTGAGTTTTTATTTGGCTGCAAACATACCTGAGGTACTAAACCAAACTGCTGGTTCAAAGATTAATCACATGAGGAGAATGGATATAAGAATCCTATCTAGATGGGATAGAGATTTGTCAAAGGAAGACCCTGCACCTAAGCAGATGACCAAATAGGTAAGAAAATCTTAGAAAGATACTGTGCAAGCTGAGGAGTCCTATTGTGATTCAGAAGAAAGGGTTAAATTCTGTTCTGAAGAAGATAATACTGAATTACCCAGGAAGTCTCAAGCTCTCACAACTAGAAAAGAAGCCCAAGTCCAGGAAGAAACTATGAATCTAATATATCTTCAAGAGTTAGCAATCTCAGGGGGAGATAAAAATATAGCTGAGTTAGATAGTGAGACTGCAAACCTCACTGTGATGAATGTAGTTTAGGACATAAACACAGTTGTAAAAACTTCTGAAAAAGGGGACATGATGTTCATATTCCAGATCTGTCAGAGAAACCTCAGACTCCTGAGAATGATGTAATTTATGGACTAGAAACTGACTTCCAGAAAGAAGAAGAAGAGGTTCATAAGTAAGACATTTCTACAGATCAACAAACTACTGCAGGGGTTGAGGGGGAGGTGCAAGACCTATCCCCAAGACTAGATATAGATGTTAAAGGCACATCAATAGAACTACAAATATCATCAAATTCTGAAAGTGAGGAAGAAGCCTCAGTCCTTAAGAAAAGGAAGATATTGGAGCTCAGGAAGAAGAGTTCAGGCTACAAAATGGCATTATAGGCTGGGAAAACTTCTTTTGCTCTAGAAGTACTTTAGTTCCCTATTGGTGAAACTGCAAGAAAAACTTGATGACCAAAGGCGTGCACTTGAAACATATGTGGATGAAAGACAAAAGAAACTCCAACTTAATCTGGATCAAGACATCAAATCTATAAGATTTGAAGTAAATTTGCTCAAGAAAGAAATAACAGACTACTTCCATTAGGGAGGCAATGCTGTAGTATATATTGCCCAGTAGCAACAAACTACCAAAACTGTGGTGGATGACCTTGCTGTCAAGCAAAAGTTTTGTTCTTGAAAATCATAAAAGGATGAATGACAATTTGATGGACATACATTCAATCACATTGAATAAATTGGCTTAACAGACCACTTCCTTTAAGACACATATGGACACCAAAGAATCTGGCATAGCAGCTCAAATAAAACTAGATTTGAGAGAAGTCAATAATGCCATAAAGACTTCTGAGACTCCGATTTCAGTTCAAATGAAAAAGTTCAAGGACTATTATAATATTAGAAATTATCATGTGGTAGATCAAGTACGATTTCAGAAAACTGATCTCAGAGATCACATTGCCCGAGAAGTCATAAAGGAGGAGAGAGTGCTTATCAAGGCTAACTCTAATCATGCCAAATGGGTATCCAACAGTATCAGAGCTACCTTGGGATATCCACCACTATTTGATGATGATAATGTTGCTAAATCTGGATGCTAACAAGGAATCTTGGAGGGGATGCAACCTGAAGTGTCTCAAGTCATATATCCCCCTCTTGAGTATGAAGAAATTCATCAGGCAGTCCAGGATATGTACAGCCCTCCACTGGATAAAGTACCTTTAATTTCTGAAGAAGCAGAAATGCCTGATCTAGTTCTGCTTAAGGAGTATGAGGCACAAATTTCCAAGAAGAAATTCAGAGAATAGGCTGAAGCTATGCCTGATTTTGAGAAATGTAGTGTAACCTCCAGAAGCATCATCCAAACTACATGGAATGCAGTGGCTGAAAATCAGTATGACAGTGGCAAGTGGTACTCCAAACAAGAATGGGATAAATATCTTGTACAATAGGAAAAAAAATCTACAAATTCAGGAAGGACTTGAAGGCTGGTAGAATTCATGCAAACTCCATAGAGCCTTGCAAGTATTTCCCCAAACCATTCCATTACATTGAGAGGCAAAAGCTGAAAGCAACTCAACCTAAAGCTAAAGACATCAAGGTAAAGAAGTCTATTGATGATGCAGAAGCTGAAGTCAAAGCTATTGTCCAACCAGGAAAAGGGATTATAATCAGGGAACCAAATCAATTCAAATTTTAGACTGACTTAGTTCTTGGAGAACTTTATAGATTTTTTGTTGCTTTGTTGTAACACAAACTTTTTATTCCTACGTTGATGATGAAGGAATTATTGATTGGCAACAATTCATATACCTATGTTTCTTAGTTGCATAGTTTCTTCTGATATTTCATGATGGAATATTTGTGTATGATATGCTAGAACTACTAATGAATTAATTTGAAAATGCTAAATAAATCATACTTATATATATATATATTGGTGTATATTATTGACTATGTGTTATGACTTCTCCAAATATGGGGAGATTGTTGGGTATATTGGAGATTGTGTACCTGATTTGGAGAAGCATCACATAACTCAATGATATATGTCAGTTTGTATTTGATGGCATTTTGAGTTTATTTGTGCAGGAGAAAGTTTCCAGAAATTATTCTAAGCAAAAAGAGTATTGAGACACTTATTTAGTGTCGACATCTTTTAAGGAGCTGTGTCGAGACAAGAAGCAAGCTTGTGTCAACATAAAGGACTTATGTCGACACACAGAGTTTAAGTCGACATCTATAATATCGACACCCAGAGTTCAAGTTTACATTAATTGTGTCGACACACAGGACTTTTGTCGACACACAGAGTTTAAGTCTACATTAATTGTGTCGACACTCATAAAATGGTGTCATCACACTTAGACCTTGTTTTACTAACAAGTTGTAAATAATCAACTATGTTGACATCAAGGACTTTAGTCGATATATGGAGAGGCTGTGTCGACACATTCGAAAGCAGCTGTATCGACAGTTTTCTGAAGATGTCGACAACATCTAAGAAGCTATGTCAATACCTAGGAATTGTATCGACACACATTATATTTGTGTCGACACATTCTATATTTTTGTCTCAACACATTCAGTCGAGTTAAATAACTCTAAGTGTCAGATCTCCAGAAAGAAGACTTGACAGCTGCCAGGATTGACAAGGGCGGCTAGATATGTCAGAACTGTCAGATGTCAGTCATCAACCAGATCAGTCGGTTTCCTCTGATGTGATCTATAAATAGAGTTGAGCATTATGAGAAAAGAAACAGACATAGTTCTAATTCTAATTCAGAGAAGGAGACTGTATCTCTTTGGATCTGTCAATGTTTGTTGAATCAAGTCAATAAGAAAGAAGAAGTTGTATCTATATCGACTCCTCAAGAAGATTCAACGTAGGTTCCTTCTTTCAAGAAGCTTTGAATAAGCTAAGTAAGGTTGAATCTGATCCATTGCAACAATGATCTGAAGGAAGAAGATAAATCAAGATCTGATCAAGATTCCTTCACCCCTGTTTTCTCTCTATCAGGGTGAAGGAAGAAAAGTAATTCTTTATATAATTTTTCTAGGATCTATTTATAGAAATGAGTGTTGTAATCATATAATTATAAAGGCTGAGGTAGGATTATTTGTCTGAGGTAGGAGATTAAGTTCTCTGAGCTATAAGCCTAGTGATAAGGGCTGAGGTAGGGCTTGATAAGCTTGAGTTGTAGGGGTATGGATTCACTCTAATGTAGGGTTCTTGGGGATAACCTGAGGTGTAGGATTTTTTGATGTCTGAGTTGTAGGTACCAGTTTAAGTTCTGAGTTGTAAGATCTGAGGATCTGAGAAGGTGGAAGGAAGTTTGGCCGAATCTAGCGTATTGCTAGATAGGCGAAGGGGGAAAGTGTATGTACCCATCTCTTGGGGAACCACTATAAATCTTTGAATAAACTATTAACTGCCCAAGGAATCAAGAATTGACCATATTCACCCCCCCCCCTCTAGGTGTTTAGACATTCTTAAAACCTATTCTTTCATAAAGAGAGAAAGATAACTAAAATTCATTCAAAACAAAAGCAATTATAACTACCAAATGGACATTACGAGTCCATAAAAAGAAAGCAAACTACTGATATTAAACTAATAAAAATATGTTACAAGTAAGTAAAGTACAGTGTATGAAAAAGAAAACAATAAATAGAGGGAGAGAAAGAGCAAAAACATAAGAAAAAAACACAAAAACCCTAAGAATAGAACTAGCAGCACCTCCCCTCTCCCCAAAACTTTGTCTGGAATGCTTGGAATTGCCTGGTATTTATAGGAAAAAAATTTGTTTGGGTGACGCCCCCCTTACACCCATGGGTTGGGCATGGTAGGAGAACTTTCTTTTTTCTTAGGTTTCAAATTACACAAAGAAATGATGGCATTTTTATTAATCAATCTAAATACATTCATGATATGTTAAGAAGATTTGGATTTGAAAACCTTAAACATGCCAATACTCCTATGAGTGCTTCATTGAAATTCGGAAAAGATGAAAGTGGTATTTCAATTGACCAAACCCTTTATAGAAGTATGATTGGGTCTTTATTATATTTAACTTCTTCTAGGCCTGATATTATGTTCTCCGTTTATTTGTGTGCTAGGTTTCAAGCTAATCCAAAAGAATCACATTTAAAAGCGGTGAAATGTATTTTTAGATATCTTATAGGAACATCTACACTAGGCTTATGGTATCCTCATAATGACTCTTTTATCTTACATGGATATTCTGATTCTGATTATGCGGGGTGTTCATTAGATCGAAAAAGCACAAGTGGCACTTGTCATTTCATCGGCCCAACACTTATTTCTTGGTCGAGTAGGAAATAGAATTCTGTTTCCCTCTCCACTACTGAGGCCGAATATATTGCACTTGGTAGTTGTTGTGCTCAACCACTTTGGATGACACAAACACTAGAAGATTTTGGCATACACCAAAATAATATTGAATTAAAATGTGATAGCAAAAGTGTTATCGATTTAACAAACAATCATGTGTTACATTCTAGATCCAAACATATAGATGTTCGTCATCATTTTATTAGAGATCACCTAAAGAAAGGATATATTAAAGTAAATTTTATTGGAACAGATTCTCAAATAGCAGATATTTTCACAAAACCGCTTAATGATTCACGCTTTTTAAAATTAAGATTAGAACTTAAAATCTTAGAATTATAAGTCAAAATTGTTTTAATACCGAGATTTTAGTCTTGTAAAATAGGCCTAAGATTAGAAATCGTATATAAATATCATTTAGTTAATTAAAAAAAACACAACCTTAAAGGGATATCTCACCTTCCTTTTTGGAGTTTTTGAGAGTTTCCGCCGAGGAAGACGAAGCCACAAAGGTCCAGGGTCGGTCAAATGAAGAGAGGTGTCGGCCCTATCCGATTTTTTGACTTTTATACCAAAAAACGCTATCGCCGCGCGGTATCGCTACCGCTGGCAATAGTGCATTTTTAAGCGACATTTACCTAATGTTCTGACACCTTCTCAACAACCTTGCTTTTAGTGTTACTGTAAATTTTTGGATGGTATCAGGATACAATACTTATTACATGTGTGATAATTAATTTATAAGTTCTTTACATATTTTTTTAATTTGTCTTGCACTCGATCTCTTTCTATACCTTTGATGACTAGAACTTGAATTGACTTGTTTCCGCATGCCTCTAAGTATGAGTAACATTTTATGTTTGATAATGTGCTTCCACGGACACGGGTTGATAGTTACACATACTTAAGCTTCTTATTACATGTTATTGGTTTGTTTCAAAGATTCGAATACAACGTTAAAACTTTCATTTATGCCTCATTCATTTTGATTTTCAAAACTGATGGCCATTCTGAAAAAAAATGTTTTTGTTTGCAATACAAGTGAATTCGGAGTCCTAAGTCAAACATGAATAGAAAACAAATAAAAAATTTTTAATAATAATAATGACTAGGATACTCCAATCAAGCTCTACTCACCCTCCTGATAAGTCTTAATGAGCATTGTGAGGTTGAGCACCTTGACAAGAATTGTCAAGTGTCTTGTGCAAACAAACTTGGCCATTTATTAAAAAAAAATCTTTATGATATGAAGTTATTTATGTAAAGATATTAGCTTCTGTATTAATATATTGCAAACCCTCATGTAACATTATTTCTTAAGGAATATGTATACTAAATCAATCTTCACATATACACATCATTATCATTTATAAAATTTCTTCTCATGAGAATTGGACCGAACAAAGTCTTTCTCTTCTATTTTATCGTTTCCAAAGTTTTTGATATCTTGGCCTGACAAATTTTCAATGTTTAAATTCAACTCTTAAATTAATTTTCTCCATAACAAACAGTTTTTCTGATAAAATTTCAAATTTTATGGTAATACTATTCCATGGATGTTAATGAGCTAAATTTGTTATCATACTCCTCATATTTCCAAATTCTATGACTAATTTGTTACTCTCTCCATTCTTTAAAGCTTCTGCATTTTGCAACTCGCTAAATTTTTGTCCCCACCGTTTTTGCTAATACCAAAAGGGGGAGATTAAGTACGAAATAAATTGATTAGTACATTTAGGAGGAGAAATTAATTCTTTTAAATAGGGGGAGATTATAGGGGGAGAAACTAGTCTTTGTTATAGGGGGAGTTTACTATAACTAATTGTGCACCTTGATTCATAGTGATTATCTGAATTGTTTCACATTCTACTGGTCGCACATAATTTCTTTCTCAGTGGATTTGTTATTATCAAAAGGGGGAGATTGTTGGAGCATGCATTCCGCACTTCTTAGTTTGAGAATAACAAATCCCGGATGTGTTTGATCTTGGTATGTGTTTTAAATGTGCAGGGATAACAGGCTTTTTAAGTACTAAGGAATGGTTGAGCATAGCATTGAAGAAATGGAAAATCACACTATCGCTGGCGATAACACTACCGCGGGCGATAACATGGACAGTTACTGCTGACGTCAGCCTTGATCCGCATGATGCCGCACACGAAGTCACGGTTGAGCGATATCGCGGGGCGATACCGATATCGCTGAGTGATATCCCACGATCGTCACATTCTCCACTCAGATCTGAAAGTCTGCGCGACGTGTGCCACGTGTCAAGTAACGGAGAGTTATCACTATCGCGGGGCATTAACTCTATCGCCGGCGATAGTATAAAGGGATATATACGGCCAAAAATTTCTGGGAATTTATTGATCGTGCAGAGCTTTAGTTTTCCCAGAGAATTTTCAGAGCCTTCATCTCTGTTTCCAGAATAACTCCCTTGGTCTGTTGAAATCTCAAGAGCAAAGGAGATACGACCGTGCGTTCAAGATTGGAGATCTTCTCATCGGTCCATCATCATCTTCAGAGCTCGTAATTTTGAGGGAGTTTTTTAAGTTTTACTATTGTACTTTCATTTTCACTTTTTATCTTTGTAATTGGGAAGGGAAAATCACCACCTTGTGTGTGGTGTCTAAGCCCGTGTGTGGCTTAGGGGAAAATCACTACCTTGTGAGTGGTGTCTAAGTCCTTGTGAGGCTTAAGAGTAAATCGCCGCCTTGTGTGCAGCATCTAGATCATAGGTTTGATTTAGGGGGAGGCTAGTAGCCATATCTAGGGAGATATTGACTATAGCCTACTGGTCCTTAGGAGAAGGATCGGTGAAAAAGCTAAAAACTATTATCGTTGTAAGCCTTGATTTTAAGCTTTATTGGAATCATTTTACATATATATTTTGGAGCAATAAAATCTTGTTTTTCATTTCATTGGTGTGTCTCAAACTTTACTTCTATTTTCGCATTTTAGAAAAAGCTTTTTAAAATTTTAAAGAGCCCTTATTCACCCCCCCCCCCTCTAAGGGCGCCACAAGATCCTATAGTATCAACAACCGAGCCAAAGCTCCTCGGACTAACCCGTCCGTCACATCTAACAACCAAGCTAAAGCTCCCCAGACTAACCTGTCCGTCACAATTATCTACCGAGCCTTCGGTTTGCCGGGCTATCCTGTCCATCACCATAACCACCGAGCCCACCGCCTGTGTGGCTGAACCTAACGTCCAAAGAGACCAGGGTGTGTGAAAGTGAACCCCTAATTGAACTAATTACTCTTAAACATTGATTATTCTTACTGCTTACGTTAACCTTGAACTGCCCAGGGCATTCCCCTTAAAGGGCTCTCGAGGGCACTAGTAACTACGATTGGCTGATGCCCAAAGTTCCCTTTCTCAAGGCACTTATAGTTATTGTATAATACCCGATTTTCGATCCCTTTTAATATTATTCTGGATCTAATCCTAGTGTGTTTTGACCCTCTCTCTCTCTCTACCGGAAAGAAGATCTTTCGTCGATCCCGGGAACCTCCCTATCCTAGTCAACCCAACATTCTACTCATCCCCACTTCTAATGATGAACTCAATTTCATTTTACCCAAACCAGCAAACTATTAACCCTAGGCCATATGCTCAACTCCAATGCTGTCACATTTTCTGCAGTTGGAATATATGCAGATCAACCTATACTATATGTTGTACATGATAGGAGGTACTCAAAATTTTCATCCAAATGCCCTAAGATATTTAATGGGGGTCTATCATGACATGATTATCCTAAATGTACAAACCTATAATTTTCCTTATTAAATTGGTATTTAATTAATTTTTCCCAAAGTTAGGCCATGTGTAATTTGAACATGAAGTATAATATTTTCTCAAGTAATGGTCACCCAAAAATTATGAACACTAGATAACAACAAAGGAATTATAGTAAATACCAAATTTCATGATTTTCCAAAAATGATTTGGCCTCTAATTAATTAATCCAATAATAAGCCATTAATTATTGGTAAAGAATAAAGTACTAAAGTTAATCATCAAAAAATTGTATAAAAATTATTGAATCTCAAGGATGACTAGAAATGGCCTCTGACCAAAAATCATATTTTATTAAGCTTACTAAGTACAAAAATAAATTCAATTACTTTTACTTAGAAAACAGCACCATGTGAAACATCTAAGTAGATAGACTTCCAAAAATTCCATCAAAACTCACAAGGCTTTAAAATGTCAATGAAGGTCTACTTACCAAGTTTCATTAGTTTCCATTGAGTGGTTTGTTGAAAAGAAATATCTAAGTAGAAGGTGCAACTTGATGGGTTATGAATGAAGTACCCCATTTAATGATCTAAAACTCATATTAAAAAATTCCTAAGGCTTCATACAGTCTTAAAACATATCTTGACTAAATATCATCCAAACAAAAGGTTAGGAAGTCACATAATAAAATTCTTCAAGACAACTTATGATAGTGCACTTTTCAAAGGAACCCACTTGTAATCGCATCCAAACCATATGTAGTATATTTCAATTGATAATATTGTTATGAAAATAACCTCTATAAAAATGTTATGCAATTCCATGGTCATATGAGCCATTAGACATTCCCTAAGGTGTATGGACCCAAAAACTTACCATGTGGTTTAAGTTGTGTGCATGTGTCCAAATCCCACCATATCCCTCCATAGGGCTTATCACAACCCTAGGATCACATGGACTAAACACCAAGTCCATACAACGGCATTTCACCCCATTCCCTTCACAAATCCCCAAAGTACAACCTTAGGGTTTAAACTTGGGTTCTAGGGCAAATGTACCCCCCAATCCACCCCAAATTCCATGTGAGAGTGTCTAGCATAATGTCAAACCAGTGGCCCAAGTTTCAGCCTCTGTTGAGATGATTTGACCACACAAACCCACTAGGAACAATTTAACCTAAATACCCCCCCCCTTTAAGCCAAGGTTAGCGTTTACAAAAATTCAACCCAAATCATCTCCAAATGAGATGAAATTTTATCCAGATCCTTATGATCATCCCAAGGACCACTCACCAAAATTTGGGAGGGTTTGGAGGTCATTAGGTCCCCTAATTAAATTACCCTAAGATTATTAAATAATTTCAAATACAATAGACAATTTATCTCCAAATATTCCCATTTTTGGAAATGACCTATATATAGGTAAGATTGACTCCCTCTCAAAATTTCACATCATTTCGAAATGTGGTGAAGTGGGGGCACACATTCAAATCTCTGACAAGCCCTAGGTATTGACCCCGCCAAAATCAGTGTCCTGGTCAAACCAGATATCCATATTGGTTTAAATAAATTTTAAAATAAACTAGACATCCAGACCTACAAACTTCATGTTGACTACTTTCTCTATACAAGACTCAAAGTATTTTAAATAAATAGAAACATTAACATCATTTTCATGTGACAGAAATCATATAATATGAAATATTTTATCCAAAGATTAAAAATAAAGCAACACTAATCTTGGAGCAAAAGGACGGAATCTGTTCATCTTCAAGATCCAGCCGATGGCCAGGATTCATTCTTCCTAGAGCTTACTCCATCTCCATTTCCCGGCCACCCGACCACATCCCTTGTCGGCCACCGCCACCACCACCTCCATCGAGGTGGTGGCTATCGCCACGCTGCGGCACAGCCGCCGGAGGGGAGGATTCCGTCGATCCTGCAACCATGTTTTTCTCCAAAAAACCAGGAAAATGATGGCTTTGATCGGGCTCAATTGAGCCTGATTCTCAATTTAAATTAAACCTAAGATTTACCCATAGAAGAAGGAGCAAGGGACGACCGGAGTCGTGCCCTGTGAGTTGGTGACGTGCCTCCTTGCAATTTTCGGTCACCGATTTGGGCTTTTCTGCAACCTCCACAGCTACAGTAAGGGAATTGAAATTGGAAGGGGGGAAACGCTGGCTCTTGTCCTGGTGAAAGTTTTTGAAGAAGGAATTGGGGAGGTGAGTCTTGTAACTCCCCAATTTCTTAAATCTCCATTAATGGACATTAAACCTAGTTTTCGGTTTTAGCCAAATTGAGGGGGTTGAGCCACCCCACTGGCCGGCCACCACATAGAAACTCTTCCCCTTCCTCCAAGGAGTAAAATCCCCATCAAAGTGAGGGGTTATGAAACCTCCATGTCCGTGATGGCAATTAAGCCCCCATTTTATCTCTCCTCCAAAGTGGGTAACTCCTTCCTCTCTCTCCTAGTCATCACTCTCTGAATTTGGAGAGTCCCAAATGCGTCTCTCCACTTCTTAGACTAATGGGCCACACCACTTGGGCTTAGCCCACTTGAATTGGGCTAGGTTAACCAAAGTTGACCACTTTGACTCATGAGTTGACTTTGGTCAACATTACCATTTGGGTTGACCCCAAGGAGTTCTTGGTGACCCCTTGGCTTCCCCTAAGGTCTAAGAAGGGTTGTGTAGGGTTGACTTGGCACCTTGGTGTTCACTTTCCCTTTATTTAGGGCACTTTGACCACTTTAGGGCTAGGGTTGACTTGGGTCAACTTAGCCTCTAAGGTTGACTACAATGAGTCTTTGGTGACCTATTAACCTCACGTTAGTTCTACGAAGACCTAGGTAGTGTAGTTTTGGCACATTAGGGGCGCATTGCCCTTAGTTAGGACACCTTGCACAATTTTGGACTATAGTGATCCTAGGTCAACTTGGCCAGCCTGGGTTGACTCCAATAGACCCTTAGTTCTCTAATGAACCTTCCAATAGGTTGGTGAGGTTGTGGTAGGGTCTTAGAGTCTTAGTGAAACCTCATGATGATCATAAACTAGTGTTTAGAAACTTACTATTTGAAGACTATAGTGATCTCACCTACATTCCTAGGTCCACTTAATCTTCTTGGGCTTCCTACAGTTTTGTCATGACCTAGTCATAACAAAATTATTCCTAGGGGTCTAGTTGTCTGAGGGATGTTACAAATCCTAATACATAAACAAAAAATTTCGTCCTCGAAATTTAAGTTAGGCCTACAGGGTTTCAAGTATGAGAAATAAATAGTAACATCTCGAGAGGTTGTAAGGAATACCTGACTGAAAAGCTCCGGGTACTTTTATTGCATCAAATCCTATGGCTCCCATGTGTGCTCCTCTTGCCCATGATTCCTCCACAACACCATGACAAACGGGATCTTCTTACATCGCAAGACAAACATCCCAGTATCGTCTATCCGAATCGGCTGTAGGTGCACCGATCTATCAAAAGCTATAGGCCCATCTGTAGTCGTAATCTGCTGCTCCGGCCGAAGTAGAGCTCTCCTCAGGGAGGAGATGTGAAAGACGTCGGGCAAACCCGCTAGCTCTTGCGCAACTCCAGTCTATAAGCTAAGGGTCCAATCTGTTCTAGGATCCTATAAGGGCCCATGTATCTCGGAATGAGCTTCATCCGACCACGCGCCCTCAAGACTCCATGCATTAGTCGAATCTTCAAGAATACTTGGTCTCCTACCTGAAACTCTACCTAATGATGCTGAGTGTCAAAATACATAGCCTGCCAACTCTGGGCCTCCAACATCCTGCCTCGAATTAATCACACCTGAGCATCTGTATCCTCGACAAACTCCGAGCCCAGTGCCTTCAGATCCTCATCCTGGATCCAAGATAAAGGAGTCCTGCATCTCCGCCCATATAAAGCCTCATAAGGGGCCATGCTGATGTTGGACTGGTGGTTATTGTTGTACGAGAGCTCCATCAATGGTAGCTGCCTCTCCCATTGCTCCCCACTGTCCAATATACAAAGACAAAGTAAATCCTCCAGGGGCAGATTGGTGTGCTCTATCTGTCCATCCGTCTGAGGCTGGAAGGTTGTACTAAAAGTCAGCCGTGACCCTAAATGAGCCTGAACCGCCCTCCATTCCTTAGACGTGAAATGACCATCACGATCAGACTTTATCGCCCTCGGCACTCTATGATATCGAATGAACTACTCCACAAACTTTCGCACCAAGTCACCCACCGGAGAGTCCTTCCTGATTGGGAGAAATATGGACACCTTCGTAAATTGGTCGATGATCACCCATTTCGAGTCATTCCCTCCACGTGACCGAGGAAGACAATGTTTGAAGTCCATGACGATGTCGTCGAACTTCCACACCGGCACCAAAAGTGGCTGTTGTAATTCGGTCGGGTTCCTACACTCTGCCTTCACCAACTGACAAGCCTCGCACTAGGTCACGAAGTAGGTGATATCCCTCTTCATACCCGACCAGTACAATGTCCTCTTTAGGAAGGTCATCATCTTGGTGAAGCCTGGGTGCACCGAGTACCTGATGTAGTGAGCCTCAGTCATGATTTCCTCCCTAATTCTACCTCCAACTGATATGTACACTCTGCCTCTAAAGCATAGCAGCCCATATCTATCTGTATATTCTCTAGCCATGCCTGCTTTCAAGGTCCTGAATACAAGCTCAAGCTTTTCATCCCTACTCTACTCAGCTCTGATACGATCCTGAATGTCATCGATGGCAACCAACAGTGATAGGTACTCCCAGTATAGCTCTAGGTGATCCTCGAACACTAGTGATATCTGCATCTTCTCTAGCATCTGCACCAACTCCATGGCCATCAGTAGAGGTCCTTCTCCTGTGTAGTAGCCTTCTAGCTCAGCATGTCGGCCACCACGTTTTCCTTCCCTGGGTGATAGTGTATCATGTACTCATAATCAAATTATAACTCCACCCATCATCTCTGTCAAACGTTCAACTCCTTCTGTTTATAAACATTTTTTAGATTCTTGAGATCCGAAAATATGTCGCAGTGCACACCATACAGGTAATGCCACCAACTCTTCAGAGCGAACACTACTAATCCCATCTCCAAGCCATGAACATGGTAGTTCTGCTCATGTTTCTTCAGCTGCCGTGAGGCGTATGCTATCACATGACCATGCTACATCAGTACAACACCCATCCCCTGAAAAGACGCATCAACATACACCTGGAAGACCTCCTTCTCAGATCTAAGGGCGAGGATAGGCGCCGACGTAAGCCGACTCTTCAACTCTTAGAAGGCCACCTCACAACGCGGTGTCCAAACGAACGAAGTGTCCTTCTTTGTCAAAGAAGTGAGTGGGAGGGATATCTGAGAAAATCCCTAAACAAACTTCCGGTAGTATCCGACCAATCCATGGAAACTTCGGACATTCGTGGTTATCTTCAATTGAGGTCAATCTCGCATTGCCTGAATCTTTGGGGGGACCACTGTCAGTCCCGCTCCACTGATAATATGGCCTAAAAAGGCCACCTTTGTTAGCCAAAACTAGCACTTGTTGAACTTGGCATATAACTGGTGCTCCCTGAGCTTCTCTTGAGTCAAGACCAGATGTTGTGTATGAAAGTGGAGGATAAGATCAGTCTGACTCTAGGGGGGGGGTTAATAGAGTTTGTTAAAATAATTTTTCAAAATAAAACTTTGCAGAGGAAGAGTTAAGTTAATATAGTATGTGTATTGTGCTGCAAAAATAAAATAGAAGTAATAATAAAAAGAAAACAAAAGATTCACAGCACACAGCAAAGAATACACACAAGCAACCAAACACAAGAAGCTATAGTGGTTCCCCAATCAACCAGGGTACATCCACTCTTCTACCACCCTTGGTAGGAATCCACTCAGGATGAGTTGATCAGGTGTCCTGGCACCAATGAGCTTTTTATAAGGTGCTCAAAAACCGGATCTAGATTTTTTGATAAGTTGTCTTGCCACCACTGAGTTTTGACAAAGCTCTCAAAACAAGATTCAGAACTTTTGAAGGGAGTTTTGACAAACCTTTTACAGTAGGAAAAGAAAAAGGAAGAGGTGAAATTGTTTTCTCTGTCTCAATCACTGAGAGAAGACTTAGTGGATTGATTGTGTTGTCAAAGCTCCCCCTGAGATGTAGATGGTTCAGGAGTGAGGGCTTTGCTAGGGTGATAGGCCTTCAGAAACTTCAGATCTCCAGTAGAAGATGATTTATGCAGAGTCTGAAATATGAGTAGTCTGGAGTCTTTGATGTTGAAGCTATGAACACTTTTCAGTATGCTAATTTTGAATAAAACTCTTCAGGATTGATCACTTGATTTTTCTCTGAGTTGATCTCACTATCTGTGTATGTATGTATTGAGTGTTGTGTGTGTGTGTTTTTCTCTTGATCTGCTATTGGATGTTTTATTCTCTGATGATCCTCTATCCAAGATAGCCGTTAGCAGTCATAAATGTCTTCCATAAATATTTTGTCTTCTGGAGGAAAGTCCAATAATCATTCTCTGAGAAATCCCTTGAAACTTGCTCCAAAATAAATGAAAACGGCTAACAAATCTCTTGAAATAAATGCTGAGAGAATTTTAAAAACATTCCAAAAGCTGACTGAATTTGAATCCTTAAAGTCATCGATCTCTCAGAAAAACGTCGATCTGAGCTCTACGATCGTCGAACTAAGCTCAGAGATTTGATTTGAACATCAGATAGAAAACATCGAACTGAGCTCGAAGAACGTCGACCGGAGCTCAGCGACCTGAAAAATAAGAGAGGATAGATCGTCGATCTGAGCTTGAAGATCGTCGACCTGAGATTGACGACTTAGCAATGTTGAGCTCAGAGAACGTCAAATGGAGTTCAACATTTCATCGACCTGAGCTCGACGAAAATTGTCTTTGTCTCAGCTCTAAGTCTTGATCCTTGAATGGTCCTAGGGGCAGCTTCAAACCTAAGTTCTAAGCCCTAGACTCATTCTAACTTGACCTTTTCAACTATACATCTAGGTCAAACTGATTTCCTAAAAACATAGTGATCCTTGCCCAAATTAGTAATAGGGTGTTCCAACAATCTCCCCCTATTTGGGTTAGGATTACTATTTACAGAACTCAGTAATAAATACAAAAGCAAATACAGAAAAGTAAAATATTAAAGCAATAGAGCAGAACATGCGGCATAGCAGCATTCAGATAGAATATCAGCAAGTGTTTTAAAAGGAATGTACTGTCTACTTGCAGAGATCACTTCTTTTCACTTCCTTTCTTAAATATGATTTCCCTATTGGGATTGAGAGCCTCTTTCTTTGACCTTCTGTCATCATCTGCACCTAAGGAGGTTTGAGATCTTGGCCTGGGAACCATAGCCTCAGGATGCAGTTTCATGTAATCCACTGGGTCAAAGAACTTCCTTGAAGCATATCTTTCTAGTTCTGCCTTCCTTTGCTCTGACAAGGTAGTGATGTTGGAAGTGTCTTTTCCTTGCTCTCTAGCCTTCTTCAACTGATCTAAGGCAGTAAGTTCTTTCATCCTAGCATTCCATGATAAAGGATTATTCTCTGTATCTTCAAAAGGGATTGCAGGTTCATATCTATTAATAGTTTCTGAAGCAGTAGAAATCCTTGTATCAATAGTTTATCTGAGTTTATAAGGGAAAGGACCTTGAGTTGAGTCCATATGTCTTTGTCCTTCCCTTTGTCGTCTTGATTGAATCCCGTGTTCTCCTTGATTACCTCTGTATTGTCCCCTTCTGGACTGATAACCTCTTTGATATTGCCCTCTGGGATGATATCTCTGTGAAGATTGGGAGGAGCTTTGCTTTGGAGCAGAGGTTTGAGAAGCTGAGCCTCCACTTGATCCTGAATCTGGAGGAGGAGGAGGAGGAGGCTGAAACTGGGATGATCCTTTCTCATACTTATCCAATGTTCTTCTTTTCCTCATGGTCTTTAGCTGGTTTTTAGAATACTGCATCCAAGATTCAGTTATCTGGCAGTCATGTAGAATATAATAGGGTATGTCATTAACATCCTTGGCCTTTGCAGGAGGGACCTTCATCATGGCCTTACTTCTAGCTTTCCTTTTCCTAATAATAGTACCAGCAGAGTCCTCAGATTCTGTATTGAATTGATCACTTTCAGAACTCTGTGGTCTGTCATACAAATCATCTATACTTTTGTTGTATTCCTCTTGAACTTTTGATTTCTCAGTATCAACAGGGGAAGGAGGTGTTAATACAACAACAGTAATCACAGCAGTACTCTCAGCAGGCGCAAATGAACTATCAGGAGTCTCAAATACTTGTACTTCCAAATATTTGGCCAAGTTTTTGTAACATCCGAATGTTACTTCATGGGAAAGACCCACATACAAGAATTGAACTACTTAGGCTCGGGGTGCAAATAGCAAGTTTTTGATATTTACCTAAAGGGGTGCAGTTAGAATGCACACCCCCCTGATTTAGTAGACCAGTAGGGTATAATTTAAAACCCTAAGTTAGTTGGGATTTTTGGGAGCAAAAATCCCACACTTAATGAATTTGACTATTTTGATAATTTGGTGAACACGTAAGCATTTTCTAAAATGATTCAAACTAGGGTTTAGAAGATTCATAAAACCCTAAGTATATTATATAAACTCAAGGGAGACATATTCGAGCCCTTGAGATTCGACTTGATAAATCGAAGATTTGAATTATAAGTATTCGGGAAAATGACGATTTTACCCTTAATAGTAATTGAATGATTCTGATGATGATAAGTAATAAATAAATCGACGTGTCCTATTTATAATAATCTCATGTGATTAAACACAACACAATGCATTTGGAAGTTCATTCAATGGATCATTAGATAGGTTATCTCACCCTAGTCATTCAGTCTCGATAGACGTGTCGTACGTAAATGCTTATCTAGAGATTACCACCCTAGGTTAATGAACAGAATGATGGGGATGGTATTATAACTTGGAAATGGCAGGGTGGTATTAGGTCTGGGGCTTCATTTAGAATAAGTAGGATTACTCTACTAGGACCACCGGGAGATAGAATAAAATGGGATAGTCGTGGAAATTGGGAATAAACCCGGGTGGTGTTGATGGCATCATAAGTATAGCAACGAGTGATAGAGTGCAAATCACTTTACAATAGGCATAACGGAGTCCGACGGAAGACCGTCGCCTTTCCGATAATAATACCATAAGTCATTAGGCTACTAAGGAGTAACACTAAAGGAGAATCGTGGGTAATGGGTAAACATCAACTAAAACTAATTATCCTTGCGAAAGGGAACTTCGGGTTTCATGCCCGTCTTGGTTCCTAGTGCCCTCGAGACCCCCTCACGGGGCATGCCTTGGGCAGTCCTGGGATTCACTTTAAATCACTAGGTATAATAAACCTTAAACAAGAGTAGTCTAATAGGTTTGGAGTTCTACGCGATAGGTTCGCCGGTTAAATAAGGTTGGGAACATCATATGGGTTACTTGCTCACCTATTTCACAAGGTTGGAGGGATACATGTAATAAGCTCATCCTAACCGGGTTGGAGTGGCTTGCTCACCTGTTTCTTAAGGTTGGAGGGATACAAGCGCTTACTCACCCAAATTGGATTGGAGGGAATGTGTTAACAATGTCAGTACGAGCGGGAAGCTCAGATTAATACCATGCATGTGCATAAAATTAGTGGCGAGTCACGCGGGACTGGCCAGTCGATGCACCGATGGCAGTACGATGACTCGGGCGAGGAGTACGGGTGGAGGGGCCAGTATGCTTAAATATATAATACTGCGGAATCCCCGAAGACGTACACTCGACCTACAAGACTGACGGGTAGTCAGCAAAATACGTACGCAAAACTCTAGAGTGCACCTAGGACGTGTACAGAGGCGTATGAGAGGGGTCTAGGTCTGGTAGTGCTTATACCTACCTAGAAGTGGAGAGCCCGCTCCACTGTTGCCGTAGCCACAACGGTAGTACCCGAGAGTGATGCAAGCTCTCAAAAAGAGGGAACTAAAGGTCTGTGATCACGGAGTCGTGTGTGTGTGTTGCACTTGCATGTTAACATATTCATCATAACATACATTCATTCATTAGGGCATACGCTTCATAGATCCTTATCATATAAATTGTATGGGCGGTTTATATGATAAGTTACTTTTGGAAACCCTAACTTATAAGTTCGTATGGGCGTTCATATAAGTTAGGGTACTTATGTGATATTGATAGGAGTAGGAGTAGCAGTAGCGTACACTCCTTTCTGTACTACCTTTACTTTCAGTTCTACCTTTTTACTGCAGTTCTTCTCTTTCTGTACAGTCTTTACTTACTTGCACTATATATAGAACTGCTAGATCATATATAGAACTGCTAGATCATATATATAACTGCTAGACTTTACTTACTCCTGCTAGATAGAAATGTCACCTGCTCCACTTTGCTACCCCTTGTTGTCCTCCGCATCTTCCTTCCATCCGGTGCCTAAGAGCGACAGGAGGAGGTGTTGAGGATACGACTTAGTCTTTTTGACTAACATACGTTGACTCCCCTTTTTTAGGAGTTCGAGGAGGTGGACCAGCACGTCTAGCGGGACGAGGAGGCAGGGCATGAGGAGCAGCTACCACCACCACCAGACACTACTACCGCACGTCCTCAGGTGGGAGGAGATGTAGTGGATAGCTTAGTTTACAGCTTTCTATTTTGTGAGAGAGAGCCTCATTTCTATTGATGTATATGGGCATAAGCCCTATTTCACTTTTGTACTCATTTTGGACTGTAGTAGCTTTTCATTCCTTATATATGATATGCTCTGTGACTTCTGTGGACATGTGTATTGGGCTGTTTATACACTTTTACTTCCGCATCTCTAGTGAAAAATGATCGTAATAGCCGGCAGAATCGGTGTCTTACGGTGTCGACTAACTCAGGAGTTAGTGTCACCGTAAGGCGGCGGTTCTGGGCATAAGATCCGGGTTAGCCTCGGGATGAGGAGACAGGATCTTACAGTTTTCATCAGCAGTATTATTAATATCAGCAGGCAGCATTTCAATGTAAGTAGATCCAACAGATATAACAGCAGTAGCAGCAGCAGTACAAACAAAAGCAACAACATCCTCAGCCTTAAAAGAGTTTACATATGATACAATCAGACTGGGATCACATTCTGAAATAGGAACAATGGCCTTAGTAAGGTCTTCAACTTGCTGAACTAGTAAATATCTTCTGTGAAGAGAATCAAAAGCACTAAACAGTGACCTAAGGTCCACTATAAACACTGGAACTGGAGCAGCAGCAGGCACTTCTTCAGCTTCATGAGGCATCTCCCCCTGCCTTGATTCAGGTAGGACTGGATCAAGGCACTCCATTGAAGGAATTGCCTGAGGAGAGAGGAAAGAAGATAGCCTGTCAGACTGCTCCTGAACATGTTTCAGAAGTGGAGCCATTGTGGTCTCCAACAATGAGGATAGCTTGGGGGCTAGCAGCTCATACAGCATGTCTGCTATTGCAGGAAGATCTACATGCTCAAGATGGGCTTGAGTAGAGGTAGGAGTTGATGTTGCTGGCATAATGTTGGATGGTGTGATGGTAGGAGGTATAGGGATGGATGGTTGAGATATTCGGATTGTAGAGATAGATGATATGGGTGTGGAGATGGATGGTGAGAAAGATGGTTGATCAAGGATATCATTGAGGAGCTGTTTGTATGAGGAGGAGGATGGAGGCTCAAGAGGTGAGGAGGGGGAATCATCTATGAAGGAGTCATCCAAAATGTTGAAAGATGGAATAGAAGAATCAATGGGTGGATAGTAGTACAGAGGGTGTAATGGTTCTGAGGTGGTGGCTGGAAGAGATGAAATAGGTGATGAAATTATGATAGGGGAGGAGATGGCTGAGTGAATGGTTGATGAGGAAGGTAAGGCAGAAACAATAGGAGGTGGAGAAGGAGGAGCAGAGGAGGAAGCAGGCAAATCTTTTGTTGGGGCAAAGAACTGAGCAGAAGTGATTGTAGTAGTTCTTGTGCCTGAATCAGATGTTGCTGCAACAGCCCTGTTTGGGTTGATAATCTGCCTATCCAACTTACTGAAAAGGGCACAGGTGAGCCTTTTGGATGCATTGATGTGCATCAAATTTGAAACCAGTAACTCAGGGAACCTGGAATGCAGGAAAACCCCTAGAATCCTCCCAAAAAAGACATAACTTTTGTTAATTTTCTTCTTGATCAAGTCAAAGAAGATAGTTCCCCAATCCAGATGTTTCTTGTCAACTATTGCTCCCATTAAACAGAGCTGATACCTTGAGATGGTATCATGAGCTGAGTGCTTTGCCAGAAGCACTTTCCCCACAACAACATCCAAAAATTGAAATTCAATTGATAGATTCTTTTTCAACAGCTTATTAGGGTGTACAGCAGAGTGACCCATTCTATCTAACATGAAATCAAATTATTTTCCAAACAAATCAATAGAGTCATCTCCAGTACTTAAGGTGAATACTTCAGTCAGAAGAATAGGGGACAATGGTACCTGAGTCCCATAGATCGTGCCGACTATAGTATTTTCATTCTCATTGGTTGCAGTTAAAACCCATTCCTTTATTTCATCTGCCGCAATCTTTATTCTGGTGGTCATAAACTGAACTAACTACTGTTCTCGGAAAAGATTCAGAATATCTTTGAACCTCTGATCGCTGCCATCGAAGAAGTTCATATCTATGTCAAAACCTGTATCAAATTTCATTTTGGAATGAGCGGCAACCGACACCGTCATTTGTACCTACAAAGATTGAACAAATACGACCAAGTGTAGAGAGTTTGGAGGGAAAGAGAAAAATTTACAGAGAGTATGAAAGAGTAAAAGACGAACGGCGGTCGAAGAAATGATTTTATATTAGGGTTCGATGCAGAAAAGGAAGGATCGTCGATCTCCGTTCGACGATCGGGGCTCCTAAGGGAAGCTGAAAGGTCCTTAACATCGTCGATCTCAGTTCGATGTTCTTGAGAGCGTCGATCTACGTTCGACGATCGTTGACCTGAAAGAGATAGTATAAAACTATCTAACAAGTGCTGAACTCCGGTCGACGTTTTGGGAAAACGTCGATCTCCGTTCGACGATCTGGAGGAAAATCGTCGAGCGCAGTTCAGAGACAGAAACTATCCTACAGACACAAAAATAAATAAGGTTTTAGCCTAAGCTTGGTCTGTTTTTAGCTTTTAAGATCTTGGAATTTATTTTAGGCTTCCTCCATCTAACATGCCTAACTGATTTAGGAAGAATGTATTTTTCTTTTCATCCAAGAGTTTGGTGAAAATATCTCCCCTTTGCAAATCAGTTGGGATATATTGAAGTTCAATTTTATTTTTCTCAACATTATCCCTTAGAAAATGATGCCTAATTTCTATGTGTTTTGTCCTACTATGGAGGACTGAATTTTGTGCAATGGAAATTGCACTGGTGTTGTCACAAAATATTTTAGATTTCTCTAAGTTGTAACCATAGTCTAGGAGTTGATTTTGTATCCACCAGATTTGTGAACAATAACTACCTGCAGCCATATATTCAGCTTCAGCAGTTGAAGTTGACACAGATGTTTGTTTCTTACAAAACCATGAGACAAGTCTATCACCAAGAAACTGACAAGTTCAACTAGTGCTTTTCCTATTTATTCTGCATCCAGCATAATCAGCATCTGAGAATCCAGTTAAGTAAAATGCTGAGTCTTTTGGATACAAGAGACCTAGATTTGGACAGCTTTTAACATACCTAAGAATCCACTTTACTAAAGTTACGTGTGACTCTCTAGGGCTAACATGGAATCTAGCACATATATATGTAGCAAACATTATATCAGGCCTACTAGCTGTAAGGTACAATAAAGAGCCAATCATTGCTCTATATATTGTCTGATCAACTGGTTTCCCATGTTAATCAGCATCCAATACAGCATTGGTAGGCATGGGTGTTTTCATACATGATGCATATGACATACCAAATTTCTTAACCAGCTCTTTTGCATACTTAGTTTAAGAAATAAATATGCCTTCAGCATGTTGTTTGACTTGCAATCCTAAGAAGAAGGATATCTCACCCATGCTACTCATTTAAAATTTAGAGTGCATAAGCTTGGAAAACGTTTTGCACAAGTTTGAATCAGTAGAACCAAAGATGATGTCATCTACATATATTTGTACTAGTAGGGTATGGGACTTATGGGTTCTAATATAAAGAGTTTGGTCTACTCTACCCCTTATAAAATCATTTCTAGAAGAAAGCATGCTAGAGTCTCATACTATGCTCTAGGAGATTGCTTTAGACCATATAATGCTTTATGTAGTTTGAAAACATAATCAGGATGAGTTGGAGATACAAAACCTGGGGGTTGTCTAATATAGACTTCTTCTTTGATCTACCCATTGAGAAAAGCACTCTTCACATCCATTTGGTAGAATTTGAATCCCTTGTGAGCAGCATAAGCCAGGAAGATTCTTATGGCCTCTAACCTTACAACTGGTGCAAAGGTCTGGTCATAGTCTATGCCCTCTTCTTGAGAATATCCTTGAGCAACTAGCCTTGCCTTATTCCTTACAATAATTCCTTTATCATCAAATTTGTTTCTGAACACCCATTTTGTTCCAACAATGGAATGATCCTTTAGGTTAGGCACTAGTTCCCAAACTTTGTTTCTTTCAAATTGATGCAACTCCTCTTGCATTGCAATGATCCAGTGTGGATCTTGCTCTGCATCTTGAATGGATTGAGGTTTAATTTGAGAGAGAAAACAAGTGTGCATCAGGTTTTGGTTGACCTGATTTCTGGTTTGCACACCAGCTAAGATGTTTCCAATCACCTGGGAGATTGGATGATCTCTTGATGTTACTAAATCAACAGGGGTTATTGATTGTTCACCAACCTGTGTTGTTGTTTCCTCTTGTTGAACAGCAACTTGCTCTTTAAGAAGATTTTCTTCCAGATGTTGAGCAGCTTCTTCATCTTCACTACTTTCATCCTTCTGAGTAACTTGCAATCTGTCCAAGTCTTCATCTAGAGAATGTACCTGCAAATGTTCTTTGGTAGAAGCATTCTTCTCCTTGAGAGACATATTAGTTTCATCAAAGGAAATATGGACAGATTCTTCTATTTTTTGAGTAGTTTTATTATAAACTCTATAAGCTTTACTGATCATGGAGTATCCCAAAAACACTCCTTCATCAGCTTTTGCTTGAAATTTTGCTATATATCTCTTGTCATTATTGTGAATAAAACAAATGCAACCAAAAATTTTGAAGTAATCTAATTTAGGTTTCTTCCCTTTGAGTAATTCATAGGGAGCCTTGCCCTTCAGTTTGTAAATCAAACTTCTATTCAGTACATAGTTGGAGGTGTTCACTGCCTCAACCCAAAAGGATAGAGGAAGGTGAGCATCTGAACACAATGTAGTTACAGATTCAATTAGGGTTCTATTTTTCCTTTCTGCTACCCCATTTTGTTGAGGAGTTCTAGGAGCTGAGAATGTATGTCTTATCCCTTCACTTTTACAGAAATCTTGCATAAGAAGAGAATCAAACTCTGTCCCATGATCACTTCTGATCGGGGCAATATGAGTATTGAACACACTCTATATACATTTGAGAAACTCTGTCAAACACTTAAAGTTATCAGACTTCTTCCTCAAGAAGAACACCCATGTGAATCTTGAGAAGTCATCTACAACCACTAAAGTGTAGGATTTCCCTCCTAAGCATTGTACTATAATGGGTCCAAAAAGATCCATGTCTAACAGATACAAAATTCTAGGTGAATCAATCTTGTTAAGTGACTTAAAACTATTTTTAGTTTGCTTGCCGTATTGACAAGCCTTGCAAAGTCCTTCCTTCTTGTAGGGGCCAGAAGGTAGTCCTCTAACAAGGTTTTCCTTGGATAGCCTAGCAATGGTTGTAATTTTAATATGTCCTAGTCTCTTATGCAATAGTATATTAGGTCTGGATATGGAATTGAACATGCAAATATCTACTTTAGATGAATGAAAATCTACTAAGTAAATGTTACCTTTTCTGTTACCTGTCAACACAGTTGTGTTGTCTTTTGACTTGACCTTGCATATAGCTTTATTGAAAGTCACTTGATATCCTTCATCATAAAGTTGACTGATACTTATCAAGTTGTGCTTGAGTCCTTCAACATAAGCTACTTTCTTGAAGGTGACTGTTCCAATTTAGACTGCACCATATCCTTTTGTTGTTCCAAAGTTTGAATCACCAAAAATTACTTTGGGTCCAAGCTTGGCTTTAAAGGATGTGAAGATGTCCTTGTTCCCTGTCATGTGCTTTGAGCACCCACTATCCAGATACCATAGTTGGTTTGATGTTGGATAGGTCTTCACCTGTACATACAAGAATTTACATGTTTTTGACCCAGTTTACCTGTGGCCTCAGTTGATATCCTTTAAATTCAGAAATGAAATACATCCCAGGTTGACTCTTATAACCTTCAGGATGATATCTCTTAGGAGGTACTATCCATTCAGTATAGGGGTTGAAACCTTGGGATGTAGGACTTCTAGGATTGAATCTAGATGTACCTTTGAAAGATTGTTCAAAGCCCTGATCTCTGTTCGACGATTGTCAAGCTGAGGTCGACTTTCTTGGGTCAGATCGTCGAGCTCTGTTCGAAGATCAACTATCCTGGAGTTCAGAGTTCTGGTGTCATCGAGCTGAGTTCGACGATTTCTTATTGGATCGTCGAGCGCCGTTCGACGATCGTCCAGCTCTGTTCGACCCATTTTGTTGAACTATAACTTTCTTTGGCAAATCTGCATTCTTCCTATCTACCTCTACAACTTCCTTCCCTTTATCAGAGATAAATTTGATTGGAGTTGTCAGAACTATAGGCTTGCTGGATGAAGCTCCCAAGCCTAGTGTACTATTAATTCTAGAGTTCACTGTGATTGTGATATCCATCAGTTTTATGCTTCTCCCATTAAGGGATTCTTCAAACTGCTTGGCCTTGGATAGTTCACTTTTTAGTGAAGCTATCTGCTCCCTATAGCTATACTCAGACAGTTGTTTTCTGAGGGAAATGATTTCCTTCTCAGACTCTAATAGATCTAGGCATAGTACTTTAAACTCATGTTTAAAGTCCTCAGAACTGAAATCAAATGAATTGATTACCTGATCTTCTTCTAGTTGAATTTATGAGTCTGAGTCTGACTCTTCTGCTTCTTTATCTGTTTGAGAGGCATTGATAGCCATCATGCAAAATTCCTTTTCATCAGCATCATCCTCATCATCACTGGAGCTGGATGAAGCTTCAGAATCCTCTTCAGTTTCACTCCATGTCTCAGCAATAAATCCCTTCCTTGTATGTTTGTTCTTGCTGGAGGAGGGTTTGTCTGAGCTAATCTTCATAAAGTCTTTCTCCTTTCTTCTTTCTCTTCTATCTTTCTTGTCCTTGTTTTTGTTTTCTGGACAGTCTAGCACAATATGGCCTGGTCTCCTGTAACCAAAACATATAATTTCTTTGTTGTTATTTGATTTATCATACCTTGGCTTATCATGTCCCTTGTATGACCTTTTTCTGAAATCTTTTCTGGCCATCTTGTAGAATCTTTTGGCCAATAAGCTGAGTAGCTCCTCATTGTCTGTGACCTTTTCTTCAGGCAGGTCCTCAACAGCTTTAAAGGCTATTGTCTTTTCTTTCCTTGTGGCTGGTGAGCAAGCCTTCTGTTCTTCTACTCTATTTTTAATGAGCAGCTCATAAGATTTCAGCTTGCCCAGGAGAGCTTCAGTGGTAATCTCATTTAGACTTATGGCATCTTTGTATTGGCAAGATTCTTGAATCCCAAGTGCTGGGGAAATACATTAGGATTTTGTCATTCAGCTCAGTGAATGAGATTTCTTTATCCAGAGTCTTTAACTCATTGACAATCAGACTTAATCTGTTATATATGTCTACAACTGACTCAGCTTCTCCTTTCTTGAAGTTCTCATATTGGGTTATGAGATGAGATCTTCTGTCTTTTCTCTCATCAGCAGATCCTGAGATAATCTCAGAAATTTTGTCCCAAATTTCTTTGGCTGAGTTGCATTCAGCCACCTTCTAAAATATCTCATCAGACATTGTCTGAGCTAAGATATTCATGGACTTGGCATCTGCAGTCTTCCACTTATTTATTTTAGCATCTATTTCTGAAGGAGGTGGAACAGCATTTGTACTTGAGCTTGTTGGTGGACTTGGGCACACTGTCAAAACAGAATTAAATATATCTTCATTAATAAAATTCATATAAAGTTTAATCCTAGCTTTCCAAAGTGCAAACTTAGATAAATTGCATACTGGAGGCCTGGTGCTTGCATAATCTTTGTTATGTTCCATGTCTTTATATAAAATTAAATATAATGAAAATTACCCTCTTAAAGGATTGATCTTATCAAGGATATTTTGGTTTAGGTGTTAGCCTGTATGAACAACCAACCTCCCTTTGATACCAAATGAAAGTGGAGGATAAGATCAGTCTGACTCTAGAGGGGGGTGAATAGATTTTGTTAAAATAATTTTTCAAAATTAAACTTTGCAGAGGAAGAGTTAAGTTAATATAGTATGTTTATTGTGCTGCAGCAATAAAACATAAGTAATAATAAAAAACAAACAAAAGATTCACAGCACACAGCAAAAAATACACACCAGAAACCAAACACAAGAAGCTATAGTGGTTCCCCAATCAACCTGGGTACATCCACTATTCTACCACCCTTGGTAGGAATCTACTCAGGATGAGTTGATCAGGTGACCTAGCACCAATGAGCTTTTTATAAGGTGCTCAAAAACCAGATCTAGATTTTTTGATAAGGTGTCTTGCCACCACTGAGTTTTGATAAGGCTCTCAGAACCAGATTCAGAACTTTTGAAGGGAGTTTTGATAACCCTTTTACAACAGGAAAAGAAAAAGGAAGAGGAGAAGTTGTCTTCTCTGTTTCAATCACTGAGAGAAGACTTAGTGGATTGATTGTGTTGTCAAAGCTCCCCCTGAGATGTAGATGGTTCAGGAGTGAGAGCTTTGCTAGGGTGATAGGCCTTCAGAAACTTCAGATCTCTAGCAGAAGATGATTTCAGCAGAGGCTGAAATATGAGTAGTCTGGATTCTTTGATGTTGAAGGTATGAACACTTTTCAGTATGCTAATTTTCAATAAAACTATTCAGGATTGATCACTTGATTTTTCTCTGAGTTTATCTCACTATCTGTGTAAGTCTGTATTGAGTGTTGTGTGTGTGTGTTTTTCTCTTGATCTGCTATTGGATGTTTTATTCTCTGATGATCCTCTGTCCAAGATAGCCGTTAGCAGTCATAAATGTCTTCCATAAATATTTTGTCTTCTGGAGGAAAGTCCAATAAACATTCTCTGAGAAATCCCTTGAAACTTGCTCCAGAATAAATGAAAACGGCTAATAAATCTCCTTAAATAAATGCTGAGAGAATTTGAAAAACATTCCAAAAGCTGACTGAATTTGAATCCTTAAAGTCATCGATCTCTCAGAAAAACGTCGATCAGAGCTCTACGATCGTCGAACTGAGCTCAGAGATTGGATTTGAACATCAGACAGAAAACGTCAAACTGAGCTCGAAGATCGTCGACCGGAGCTCAGCGTCCTGAAGAATAAGAGAGGATAGATCGTCGATCTAAGCTCGAAGATCGTCGACCTGAGATCGACGACTTAGCAGAGTTGAGCTCAGAAAACGTCGAACGGAGTTCGACGTTTCATCGACCTGAGCTCGACGAAAATTATCTTTGTCTCATCTCTAAGTCTTGATCCTTGAATGGTCCTAGGGGCAGCTTCAAACCTAGGTTCTAAGCCCTAGACTCATTCTAACTTGACCTTTTCAACTATACATCTAGGTCAAACTGATTTCATAAAAACATAGTGATCCTTGCCCAAATTAGTAATAGGGTGTTCCAACAGTGTATGCTCCTCCTTCATCCTTAAATAGATGAGGATGTCATTTATGAATACTATGACAAACTAGTCGAGATACGACTCGAACACCCGGTTAATAAAGCTCATGAAAGCTGATGGCGCATTCGTGAGCCCAAAGGGCATCACGGTATACACATACAACATGTATCTACTGCTGAAGGCTGTCTTTGGGATATCCTCCTCCTGAATGTGTAGCTGGTAGTAACCTGACCTTAGGTCCAACTTTGAGAACCAGTGGGTTCCCTCTAATTTGTCAAACAACTCGTCAATCCTCGACATAGGATACGTGTTCTGGGCGGTCAGCCTATTCAGAGACCTGTAGTCGATGCATAATCGGTGCGTCCCATCCTTCTTCTTGACGAACAACACCAAAGCTCCCCATGGTGAAGTGCTTGGCCGGACAAATCCGGCTTCCACCAGCTCCTGCTGCTTGCTTCGAAACTCCACCAACTCCTTCAAGGCCATCCAGTAAGGAGCTATAGATGCCATCTTAGCCCACATCATGAGCTGTATCTGGAAGTCCTTCTATAGATGCGGGGGTAGCCCTGACCGCTTCTCTGGAAACACGTCAGCAAAATCCCATACCACCGGGATACTAAGGATGGAATCCTTGGCCTTGGCCATCTCAAACAGCACTTGATAGACCTCGTCTCCCTACAGGTGGACCTTTACGGCCTAAACAGATGATAATATGAGAGGGGTGGTAGATCTAATACCATTGATGATGACATAAGAATCACCATGCATCAAGGTGATCCTCTTTTACAGGCAGTCAAACTAGGCATGGATCCAATGCAACCATGTCATGCCTAGGATCAGATCATAGGCTGACATCCTTAGGATCATCGCTGGTGTTTCGAATTCCTTTCCACCGATCTCTGCCTCGATGTTGTGGTGGGTAGAGGTGAATAGCTCCGATCGGTCGGGTAAACGCACCCTCATGGTCAAGCCTGTGAATCGCTCCATGCCTTTTAGGCCTTACATGAAGGCTTCCAACATGAATGAGTGTGAAGCACCCGTAACGAATACCGTATAATCGAGTTTGCCGTCGATGAAGACTATGCCTGGGTTGTTAAATATCATAGAAATCTAGTTATGTTTTTCCTTCCTAGTTCTAACAATTCTATATCCATGATTCTATCTTTAGGAAAGAAAAGAACTTAAAATTACTGGTGTACCTATAATCACTTGCTATGGGTTCCGAGGTTGAACCAGATCCAAGGCATACACTTACTCTCTATCGTGTATGCGATCTCCGCCCTAGAATCCATGTCCTCGGTCGCATCCTCGACCTCCAAACTTCTTAGCAGGCGGGGCTTCCTGTGATGCTGGTAGGGGTGACCCCCTCATGGGGCAGTTTCTCCGGATATGCCCAACCTGATGATAGTTGTAGCACTTGGTCGGGGGAATGCAATACCCCCGGGTCTTGGCATCTCCCGCATCTCGAGAGGTAGAGGAACCATTACCACTTGCTCCCTCTGCTACTGTCTCACCTCTTGATGAGGTTGGTCCTCTTCGCATCTCCCACCTCTCCCATCAGCAATACGACCCCTTTGCTGATCATTTCTGGCTCCACGACCCTGATCCACTGTTGGCCTATTCCGGCATCGAGTCGTGTGCCAATCTTCCTCAATCCTCTTTGCTATCTCCAATATCCGAGGTATAAGCCTATTGGACATGAACAAAAGATCCTCTCTCAGATCCTCTCGCAGGCCCTTGTAGAACATCTTGATGTATCCTGCCTCATCCAGCTGATAGGAGTCGCAAATCGGGCTAAATGATTGAACTCCCGGTGGTACTCCACCACTGTCTTATTGCCCTGCCTCAACTGAAGGAACCTATCTTCCAGTAATATGGGGGAGAAAGTCCTCGGAACATGCTCAACCATTTGGCCCCCGAATTTGGTTGCGGAGCCGGAACCTGCTAGGCCATGAAAGCCTCTAGAATGGCTGTCAGAGTCTGCCCCACCTCCGACTGTAGAAATGGAGTGGGAGTTGGGGGAGGTGGTTCAACATTTGGAGTTTTCTGGACTCCACACTGTGGTGTGGGATGTGCTAGAGGCTGCATAACAAAGACCATTATGGGACAATGACCCAAAACTAGTTAAAAGTGGACCATTACATGTGATCCCCCATATGGACACACCACTGCTTCTGCTTATTAGATTGTCCCCAAACTAAACTCGAGCGAGGGTGACCCAGGGTTAGTGGATTGCTACTTTTTTCGATCGAGGTCTCCTCTGATACAACTTGAAAGACCCCATTTTTTTTCTTTTTAAACCACGGGGTCTTAGGCCCAGAACCGCCACTTTGTGGTGATACCATCACGCCCGGGAAGGTCATCACTACAAAACGCTGATTCTATCGGACATATCGATCACAAATAGTAGTAAAAGAATGAGAGTACATCAAATAAGAACTCAAACACATGTCCATAATAATCACATATATAGTAAAAATTCTCAACGAAGAGAGAGTCCACAACAATAATAATAAAAGTACTGGAATTAGGGCTCATGCCCGATACATCAGAGTCCTCACTATAATTTCTCATCGTGGAAGCAAATCTATAACAACAACTAGCGAATAGGACTCATTATCCCAGCTATCTGAACTCCGGTACTAGACTGTCCCGTCTCCAAGCATGCTGACCTCTGGGGCTGCACCTCCAAGTTGGGCTCCACGATCCCCTAAAATTATTTGGTCCGAAAACTATTTGTCTAAAAGAAGAAGTCCTATCATCCCCCACCCATCCCTCATGGCCTCTAGGCACCGAGCGGGTATAAAGAAAGGAAAGGTAATGAAGGTGGAGAATAACAAAGGTAACACGTGACAGCGAAACTAGTCTAGTAGTTCTATGTAAACAGGTAGCAATATTAAATGTAAATAAATAAAGCATAAGAATGGTAAATAAAGAAATATGTAACCTTAGCTTATATGAATGCCCACACAAACACCTAAGCTACGGGGTCTTCTGCAAGGCTCCTATCATAAAAAAGGCTCATACTAATTTATACGATAGGGTGTCGATTTTTAAGCAAGCATTATGTAATACCCATATAATAATAACCTCGGCTTATACGCACGTTCACACAAGCTTATAAACAAAGGGGTCATTTTGCAGAGCCTATTGTATAAAGAGTCCTATACTAATTTATACAATAGGTGACAAAGGTTATATGAAACTGTTATGTTATGTCTTGCAAGTATGTCATGGTATGATCATGCAAATGTAACCCACACACCTGACTATGTGCACACAGACCTTTCGTTCCCCCTTTCTGGAGCCTAACCTCCAAGAATAACTCTGTAGTGGCAAACGGAAGCGGTGGGTTTGGCCTCGCCTCTACGCTGGTACCCTAAGCGGAGCTCCTGCGTACTCTTTACCGGCTGGTCCACTGGACTTAATTTGGCGAAGTGCTAGACCACACTTGCCGAGCCAATGTATTGGCGTAGGTGCATCGACCCTCCAACACCGAAGACCCACCACCTTATAATTTATGCTCCTGCAACCTTGATGTATCAACCACCGAGCCAAAGCTCCTCGGACAAACCCGTTCGTCACAACCAACAACCGAGCCAAAGCTCCCCGGACTAACCCGTCCGTCACAATTATGTACTGAGCCTTCGGCTCGTTGGGCTATCCTGACCATCACAAAAACCACACAGCCCACCTCTCTTGTGACACAACCTAACTTCCCGAGACACTAGGGTGTATGAAATTGAACCCCAATAATATACTAGTTACTCTTAAACATTGATTATTCTTACGGCTTACGTTAACCTTAGACTGCCCAGGGTATTCCCCGTTATGGGCTCTCGAGGGCACTAGGAACTACGATGGGTTGAAGCCCAATGTTCCCTTTCGCAAGGCACTTACTGTTATTTGTTAATACCTAATTCCCGATCCCTTTTAAAATTATTCATGATCTATCCTAGTGTGTTTTGACCCTCTCTCTCTCTCTCTACAGGAAAGACGATCTTTCGTCGATCCTAGGCACCTCCCTATCCTAGTAAACCGAGCATTCTACTCATCCCAACTTATAATGATGAGCTCAATTTCATTTTACCCAAACCAGCAAACTGTTGTCCCTAGGACATATGCCCAACTCCAATGCTATCACATTTTCTACAGTTTTACTATATGTAGACCAACCTATACTGTATGCTGTACTTGATAGGAGGTACTCCAAATTTTCATCCAAATGCCCTCAAATATTTATTGGGGGTCAATCATGACATGATTAGCCTAAATCCAGAAACCTATAACTTTCCTTATTAAATTGGTATTTAATTAATTTTTCCCAAAGTTATGCCATGGGTAATTTGAACATAAAGTATAATATTTTCTTAATTAATGGCCACCCAAATATTATGAACACTAGATAACAGAGGAATAATATTAAATACCAAATTTCATGATTTTTTAAAAATGATTTTGCCTCTAATTAATTAATTGAATAATAAACCATTAATTATGGATAAAGATGAAAGTTCTAATGTTAATAATCAGAAAATTTTATAAAAATTACTGAATCCCAAGGATGACCAGAAAGGGCCTCTGACCAAAAATCATATTTTATTAAGCTTACTATGTACCAAAATAAATTCAATTACTTTTACTTAGAAAACAACACCTTGTGAAACAACCCCTATAGATATACTTCCAAAAATTCCGTAATAACTCACCGAGTTTTAAAATATTAATAAAGGTCTACTTACAAAATTTCATAAGTTTCCAATGAGTGGTTTGTTCAAAAGTAATATCTAAGTAGAAGGTGCTACTTGATGGGTTGTGAATGAAGTACCCAATTTAATGATCAAAAATTCATATTAAAAAATTCCTAAGGCTTGCTATAGTCTTAAAACATAGCTTGAATAAATATCATCCAAACCTAAAGTTAGGAAGTCACATAATAAAATTATTCAAGAGAATTTAAGATAGTGCACTTTTCAAAGGAACCCACTTGTAATCTCATCCAAACCATATGTAGAATATTTCAGTACATAATATGGTTATGAAAATGACCTTTACCAAAATGTTATGTAATTCCAAGGTCATATGAGCCACTAGATATTCCATAAGGTGTATGGACCCAAAAACTTACCCTGTGGTTTAAGTGGTGTGCATGTGTCCAAATTGCACCATATCCCTCCCTAGGGCTTATCACCACTATACAACCCCGTAATCACGGAGTGGGGGTTCCCCGGCAGGCGCAAGTCTAGTTATGCATTTTTAAGTTTTTTGAGAGGTTTGACACTCTTTGTGGCCAATTTAGGCCTAACCTGTGTTTTATACTAGTAAGGGGAATGAAATTATTATCTCCCACTGACCCCGTTGAGGTGTCGCCTCGGCCGATCACTCCCTAGTGGCCAGCTCGTAGGATGCCAGCTCGCAGATCGCCCATCTCGGTAGGCCGCCGTCTCACCAGACCGCCGATCTCGCCCAGGCCGACTTCGCCCCATGCCCATGCCAGCTCGCAGGCTGCCAGCTCGCCAGGCCTCGAGCTCGCTCGTGCCAGGCCGCCATCTCGCCTAGGCCGCCTTCGACCCCTGGCTCCGCCAGCTCCCAGGCCGCCATCTCGCTAGGCCGCCGTCTCACCCAGCCCTGAGTTCGCCTAGCTCGCAGGACTCCAGTGTAACATCTCATTTCTGGGTAGACCCCTAGGAGTGGTATCTCCATGACTAGGTCATGACAAAACCCTAGGAAACCCAAAAGACCAAGAGAGCTTAGGTAGGAAGGTGAAAATCACCTTGGTCTACAAATAGTAGGTCAGAAACCTTCTTAAAATAAGATTAGGACTCAAGCGTTGAGTGTGTCGAGTGCACTCAATGCCATAAGCAGAATGGCGTTGAGTTCACTGACTGCACTCAACCACATCTTACAGGCGGGTTGGCGTTGAGTGCGTCGAGTGCAGTCAACGCCATAAGTTGAATGATGTTGAGTGCACTGACAACACTCAATGCCATCTGGTGTTGTCTGGATGGCATTAAATGAGCCTAGCTCTCTCAACGCCGTAGACTGGATGGCATTGAGTGAGCTTAGCTCACTCAACGCCATAAACTAAACAGCATTGAGTGCACGTACTGCACTCAACGCCGTCTGCTGAGGTCTGGAATTGCGTTGAGTGAGCTGAGCTCACTCAATGCCGTAGTCTGGATGGCATTGAGTGAGATTAGCTCACTCAACTCCATAAGCTATACGGCGTTGAGTGCACAGATTGCACTCAATGCCATCTTAAGTAGGCTGGATGGCGTTGAGTGAGTAGAGCTCACTCAACATAATAAGCTAGACGGCGTTGAGTTCACAAATTTCACTCAATGCCATCTTAAGTAGGCTGGATGGCGTTGAGTGAGCAGAGCTCACTCAACGCCATTTTACTTATCATTTTTTTTAGCTTTGCTGATAGTTCAGTTGAACCGGGCCGGTCTAGGAAGTGGGCCAGAATGTGTTATTGGGCCGTTTCTCTTATTAAGACTTAATTAAGCCTTATTTTGTAATATTTACCGGCTGTGCCACATGTCAGCCGGTTCCTCTTCCTTCCAGCCATGGTCGCGCGTCGGTTTGCATGGCCATTAATGGCTTTTAAAGCTCGGCTCCATCCTCTCCTCCTTGAAACGACTGGATTCAACCCCTCTCGAGGAGAGGAGGAGTTTCCAGCCTTCTCTTAGCTGTTTTGATCCGTTTCTTCTCCCTTCAAGCCATGGCCGAAAACTCATAAATGGAGCCTTAATGGCCGTTACATCCTACCCCCACCCGCAACCTTGTTTCTCCATTAAAAAGACTCCCTAGACTAAGAGAGGAAGTTTTCACCCTTGCCCGACGAAGCTAGATCTTATTACCTTACTGTTGAGAAATTTTGGCGACGCCACCACCGCGCAAATGGCATCTCGACGATCAGCTCGACTCCAAACCGCGAATAAGGTCCTCCTCTACTCTTTCTTCTATGGATTGATCTTGGAAATCAAATAGGAGAGAAAGCGGGCTCAATAGAGCTGGATCGAGTGAGCGATTTCATGGCTTTTTCCGAAATTCATGGTGGTCGGGTTCGCCGGAAACCACCACCTCTGGCGGCCAAACCACCGCCGAACGATAGCCACCACCTCGACAGAGGTAGTGGTGGTGGTGGCTGGCTAGGGATGTGGCCAAATGGGCGGTGGTAGCTCATGCAAAGCTACAGGTTTTATGCATTTTAATAGGTTGATGGTTTCGTGTTTTTGAGAAGATGAACAGTGTCATATATTAAATCTGATATATATTTATAGATAATATACAGTAATTAATCACTTTTATCAAGCTAATTTTTATGCTATTAAATGAGGAACTTAGAGGCTGTTTTAGGAAAATGGCCAGTCCAGAAGTTGTAGCCCTTCGAGTATAGATAATTCTAAAATTTATTTCGACTCGATTGGGTTGGTGGTTTGACCACAGCACCCGTTTTGGTGGGACCTACACCTAGGGCGATCCTAAGATTAAAATGCATGCCCACCTTTCATCCTTTGTCCAAATGAGCTGAAATTTGGTCAGGGGGTCTACCTTAGCTAAACCTAGGGCCTGTCCAAAAATCGGAATTTTTGGAGAATATTTTTCTATAGTTTTTTAAAAAATTTAATAAACACTTTATAAATTAATTAGGTGTTATAAACAAATCAAAATCCCCCCAAATTTGGGTGGGTAGTCTTAGAGGGCATGTTAAGGCTCTGGTAAAAAATTCATCTCATTTGGAGATTTTTTGAATAGGTTTTTATCCAACCCTAGGTTTACCCTTATAGGGGTATTTAGGTCCAAACACCCCCTTGGGGTTTTGAGTGGTCAAATCTCCTCAACAGAGGCTGAAATTTTGGACACTGACTTGGCATGCCCAATGTCACCCTCTTAAGGAAAATAGTGTGATTTAGGGTTGATTTACCCAAGGGTTCAAACTCAAACCCTAAGGAAGGGTTTTTGAGTGGTGTGAAGGGAATAGGGGCAAATGCCTTTGTGTGACCTTGTAAGTCAGTAGAGTTGAAGGTACTGTATCCTATGTTCTATGGTAGAAATCTTAGAGTATTTGAAGGTAGGTTGACACCTCAAAACCCTAACCCTAGTTTTAGGGTAGAAGCTCAATTATGATAACACAGCCACTAAACCTTAGTTAAAAGTTGTAAAACTTGGGTGAAGTAAGTTTTAGACTAGGTAGAACCCTTACTAATTTTATTAGAATTTTATGGATTATACTTCAAGTACTTTATTTGTTAGGTATCAATTTGCCCAAACTTGTGTTTTAATTATTTTTATTACCCTGTTCAATTAAATCTGATGAAACTTGGTCAGAAGATGCTTTAGGTCTAAATGAATATCCCTGAATTTTGTTACAAATTTTAGTTGATTATATCTAGTACTTCCTTCACAAGTTCTAAAAAAGCAATTATGGTCAATAAATCATTTAGAGCAAATTACATACTATAAAATTATGAAACCTGGCCAATGATGTTTTCCGATCAATATCTAGTTGTAAAATTTTATTCATGATTTTTAAAAGAATATTTACAATACTTGCTTCACAAATATAACTTTTTGAGATTTTGGTAATTATTTATTCTAGAGCTCAATCCCCATTGAAGAATTATTAAATTTGGCCACTGATGTTTTTAAGACAGTATCTGCTCTAGAAGATTAATTAAGAATTTTTGGATAATAATCTACTGAGCTTACTTCATTAATGAAAGGAGATAGGATTTATTATCAAAATTAAATTAGAGTCCTTAAAATACTAGAAAAATTGTTATATCTTGGCTTTACTGTTAAAATTTCGTTTAGGATTTATCATGATTTTATGAAGCTTTATACATACCTGAGAAGTGCACTTTATGTTCAATTGGTAGCCAATGGAGTCTTCAAGGAAAATTAATTAAATGCCAGATAAATTAGGAAAATTACAATTTTCTGGATTTAGTCTATTTGTGTCATGATAAGTCTCTAGTAAATAATTTAGATCATTTGGATGATTATCTAGATTATCTCTTATTCGGTTCGACATATAGCCTAGGTTGCTCTACATATAGCAAATTGTGAAATTTCAATAGGACATTATTTGGGATAGTTGTTGGAGTTAGTCATTTTAGCTGGGTGGACTGATGTGGATGATTTCCTATAGAGGGATAGGAAGAGTCAAAATCACCCTAGGATTAGCCCACTGTAATATGAGAATGGAATGGGTTAAGGGAATCAACCAATAACAATAACTACCTTGCAAAAGGGAACGATGGGCTTCAGCTACCATCATAGTTCCTAGTGCCCTTTGGTTGCCCTTTACGGGGTATGCTGGGGGCAGTCCTGGGTTAACGTAAACTGTATTAACAAACTGAAAAGAGTAACTTAGTAATTAGGGTTGCACATTTCACAAACACAATTAGCACAGGAAGATTGTTGCGAGCTTCGGCTCGGTTGATTAAGAGACGGACAGAATAATCCGGGGAGCTTCGACTCGGTTGGTTAAGAGACGGATAGAATGGTCCGGGGAGCTTCGACTCGATTGGTTAAGAGACGGACGGAATGGTCCGGGGAGCTTCGGCTCGATTGGTTTGATACGATAAATATTGCATGTGCATAGTCAGAAAAAAATTTAGGTAGTGGGTCTTCGGTATTGGAGGGTCGATGCACCGATGCCAATACGCTGACTCGGCAAGTGTGGTTAGCACTTCGCCAACTAAAGTCCGAAGCGCCAGCCGTCACGAGTACGCAAGAGTCCGATTCATGCACCAAGCATTGAGGCGTACGATAGGTCTGACCGGTAGTGCTTTACTAGTTTTGAGGTGGGCGAGGACCAACCCACCGCTTCCGTCTTCCACTACGGAGGTATCCTGGGAGGTAACGGCCAAAAGGGGGAACTAAAGGTCTGTATGTATAGATTCGGGTGTGTGCGTTGCACTTGCATGATTCATCATACCCACTAGCATGTCTTGGCACAATCGATTCATTTAACCCCTGACATCTAATGTATAATTGGAATGAGACGCTTATACAATAGGCCTTGCAAAACGACCCCTTGGTCTATAAGCTTGTGTGGGCAAGTTTATAAATTAAGGTCATTTTTGATATATATATATACTGCTATTTGATAACCGACACACCAACATATAAATTGGTATGAGACATTTTATACGATGGGAGCCTTACAGAAGATCCCTTGACTTAGGTGCTCTGCACATAAGTTAAGGTTACATTTCTTACTTTCTGTTTCTGTCATATTTGCTATAAATTGCTAGCATAGGTCCGCTGTCACCTGCTTTTGATTTATTCTCCACCTTCATGTCCTTCCCTTTCTTCCTCTCCGCTTGGTACTTAGGAGCCATGAGGGAAGTGGTAGGGGATTATAGGGCTTAGTCTTTATGACTAACGGTTTTCGGACCACGTAATTTAGGGGATCGTGTAGCCCAGCATGGAGGAGCAACCCCGGAGGTCGGCCCGTTTGGAGATAGGGCAGTCTAGCTTAGGAGTTCAGCTAGCTAGGACTGTGAGTCCCGACTTATAGTAGATGTTATAGTTTGCTTCCGCTTGAGTGACCTTTAGTGAGGATTATGATGTATCGGGCATAAGCCCTTACTTTCAGTACCTTTTATATTATTCTGTGGACACTCCCTTTGTGGAGACTTTATTTCTATATATGTGATTTCTGTGGACTTGATTTTAATTTATTGTGCTACCTTTCCGTGATCGAATTGGCCGGCAGAATCGGCATTTTGTGGTGATGACCCTTCAGAGCGTGAAGGTGTCACCGCAAGCGGCGGTTCTGGGCCTAAGACCCCGGTGTTTAAAAAGAAAAAAGGGGGTCTTACAAGTGGTATCAGAGGAAACCTCGATCAAAAGAGTAGCAGTCCACTAACCTCGGGTCACCCCCGCTCTAGTTTAGTTTGGGGACAAACTAAGCAGCGGAAGCGTGGTGTTCCCATGTGTTGATCACATGTAATTGTCCACCGTTAATTAGGCTTGAGTCAATTGCTTACAAACGGTTTTTGATATGCAGCCTCCAGCACAGCCTACACAACAGGGCGGAGTCCAACAGACTCCGAACGATGCACCACCTCCCCCGGTCCCCACTCTGTTCCTACTGTCGGAGATGGGGAAGACTTTGACAGCCATTCTGGAGGCTGTCAGGGCTCAGTAGGTTCCGGCTCTGCAGCCAAACCCGGGGGAAAACTGGCTGAGCAACTTTTGAGGACTCTCACCCAAATCCTACCTAGGGACTGAGTCAGCTGTTCGGACAGAAGAATGGATGGACATTATGTACGAAATGTTGACAGGGATACGGTGCCCCTGGGAGGAGAGAGTGTCATTAGTGGTCTCTTGCTTGGAGTCTCACGCCAAGAGATGGTGGAAGATGTCACTGGACATGACCTTTGCTGATATGGAGATTATAGAGATTACTTGGGCGGAGTCCAGGGCCACGTTACTTGAGCATTTTGTTCCACAATCGGCTAAGGATGAGCTGGAGGACAAGTTTTTACAGCTGAAGCAGGGCACCAGGACGGTTGTGGAGTTCCACCGAGAGTTCAACAACCTAGCCCGTTCTGCGGAATCGTATCAGTTAGACGAGGCTGGATATATATAGAGATTCTACAAGGGCCTCCAAGAGGAGCTGAGAGAAGCACTGTTGTTTATATCCGATGGGCCCATTTCCCAGATATTGGAGATGGATAAAAGGATAGAGGCTGATTGGCAAGCTACTCGGGGCCGGAAACTGCCAACGGAGGATCAAGGTCGAGGAGCAAGGAACGATCAGATACGAGCCCGTATCACGAACAGGAGGAGGGTTGAGGACTAGCCTCGTCGGGAGGAAAGACAGGAGACAAGGGAGCCAGTGGTGGTAGCTCCACCACCTCTTCAGGCACGGGAGGGACAGAGACCCGGGGGAATTGCATATCCCCCGCCAGAGTGCTTCCACTGCGATCAGGTTGGTCACATCCGCAGAAATTGCCCCATGATGGGGGCACCCCCACCAGCACCACTGGCTGCCCAGCCAGCGTAGTATTTTGGAGGCCAACGTCGTGGCCGAGGACGAGGATACCAGGGCGGGGATCGTAGAAAAGGAAGAGAGCAGGTATATGCTTTGGACTTGGCACCGCCTCGGAATCTAGAGAAGGTCATAGCAGGTACGCTGCAATGTTTCGTTATTTTCATAGAATTTCCCTCTCAGTTGTTAAACTTTAGAACCACACTAGATATATTAACAAGAAAAGAAAACTCGTTATAAAACCCTAAGACATCTAATCACCCCAGGTATAGTCTTCATCAGCGGCAAGCCTTCCCGCACGCTTTTCGATACTGGAGCTACTCACTCCTTTATGTCGGAGATGTTAGTAGAAGGACTGGAAGGCATGGAGCGATTCACGGGCTCAAGGATGAGGGTGTGACAACCTGATGGATCTGAACTCCATACCTCAGACCACTGCAATATGGAGGCAGAAATTGGCGGAAAGGCGTTTGAGGCTCCAGCGACGCTTTTGAAGTTGACGGACTACGACTTGATCCTGGGCATGTCATGGCTGCACTAGAACCATGCCCAGATTGATTGCCAAGCAAAGATGATCATCGTGAGGCATGAAGACTCTTTTATCATTATCGAAGGTATAAGGATTGCCTCACGTATTCTCTTATCATTAGTTCAGGCCGTTAAGGCCCACCTACAGGGGGAGGAGGTTTATCAGGTTCTATTTGAGATGGTGGAGGTCAAGGAATCTGTGACGGACAATCTAGTAGTACGAGATTTTGCCGACGTTTTTCCAAAGAAGCTGCCAGGTCTACCTCCACACCGGGAGCAGGATTTCAAGATACAACTTATGCCGGGGGCCAAGTCGGAATCTAGGGCCCCTTACAGGATGGCCCTGAAAGAGCTGACAGAGTTCCAAAGTAAGTTGAAGGAACTAGTAGAGGCAGGGTTTGTCTGGCCAAGCTCTTCACCGTGGGGAGCCCCGGTGCTATTCGTCAAGAAGAAGGACGGAAGTCTCCGCTAATGTATTGATTATTTAGCACTAAACAGACTAACGGTCTGGAATACATACCCGCTGCCACGGATTGACGAGTTGTTCGATCAACTAGAAGGAGCGCATTTCTTCTCGAAACTTGACTTGAGGTCAGGTTATTAATAAATACAGATTCGTGAAGAGGATATTCCGAAGACCGCCTTCAGTAGAAGGTATGGACCGTTTGAGTTTACAGTGATGACCTTCGGACTCACAAATGCGCCATCAGCATTTACAAGTCACATGAACAAGGTATTCGAGGAGTATTTGGATGTATTCGTCATAGTATTTATTGACGACATCCTCATCTACTCAAGGACGGAGGAGGAGCATACACGACACCTGACTTTGACTCTAGAGAGGCTACGGAAACACCAGTTGTATGCGAAGTTTAGCAAATGCCAGTTTTGGCTAAAGGAGGTGGCCTTCTTAGGTTATATCATCAGCGGTGCTTGGTTGGCAGTAGATTCGGCCAGGATTCAGGCAGTGCGGGACTGGCCACCATTGATGACCGCCACAGATGTACGGAGCTTCCTGGGACTTGCCGGATATTACCAGAAGTTTGTCGAAGGATTCTCCCGAATTGCGCTCCCTCTTACTTTCCTGACGAAAAAGGAATCCCCTTTTCTTTGGACGCCACAGTGCGAGGCGACATTTATGGAGTTCAAAGGTCGTCTTTCCTCGGATCCCATTCTTGCTCTCCCATAATTAAGGGAGGGATTCCAGGTGTACACGTACGCCTCCTACCAGGAGATGGGTGCCGTTCTAATGCATAACGGGCACGTAATAGCCTACGCCTCCCGACAGCTGAAGATTCATGAGAAGAACTATCCAGTGCACGATCCTGAGATGGGTGCAGTGATCTTTGCTCCTAAGATTTTGCGATACTATCTCTATGGGGTTCACTGTTATATCTTCTCAGATCACAGGAACTTGAAATACGTGGACACACAGAAGGAACTCAACATCTGACAGAGACATTGGGTGGAGTTCCAATCAGATTACCAATACACCATGCACTACCATCCCAGGAAGGCGAACGTGGTGGCATCTGCTTTGAGCCGGAGAAGAGATACCTCAGGGAAGGGACCACAACTGATGTCCATGGAGCTAGTCCGGTCTTTCAGAGATATGCAGATATCCCTAGTGTCCGAGAATGATCTAGAGTTGTATATGGAGTATCTAGCATCGATGGTGGACATAGATGATATTCGGGACCGCATCCAGGATGGACATAGATGATATTCGGGACCACATCCAGGGCAGAGCCGGTATTTCAAGCCTTGGAGGAGGGTTCGACGGGAGATTATTCACTGAGAGACGGATTGCTATATTTCAAAGGCAGGGTCTATATACCCGCAGGAGGTTAGATTCGAGAAGACATTATGGAAGAAGCGCATTGTAGTAGATATTCTATACACTCGGGGATCACCAAGATGACGGCAGACTTGAAGAGGGTGATGTTCTAGCTGGGGATGAATAAGGATATTACATACTTCATGACTCACTGCGAGGCATGCCAACTGGTGAAGGCAGAGTGAAAAAACCCTGCAGGATTGCTACAGCCACTCCCGGGTCTGGAGTGGAAATTTGAGGACATCGCGATGGATTTCATTCATGGCCTTCCCCGATCATGAACAGGAAATGATTCGATTTGGGTCATGTCGACCGGCTGACGAAGGTGGCCAGATTCATTCCGATCAGGAAGGATGACTTAGTTGGGATACTAGTGAGAAGATTTGTAGAGCAGTTCATTCGTTACCACGGGGTGCCCAGAACGATCGTGTCGGATCGGGATGGTCGGTTCATATCCAGGGAGTGGAGATCCGTGCAGACTTACTTGGGCACGCAGCTGACCTTCACTATAGCAATTCATCCCCAGACCGATGGGCAGATAGAACGCACCAACCGGACATTGGAGGACCTCCTAAGGCTATGCATTTGGATCAAAACCAACCTTGGGAGAAGCTTTTACCACTAGTCGAGTTCTCCTAAAACAACAGCTACAAGTCCAGCATAAGGATGGCTCCTTATGAAGCCCTGTACGGGAGAATATGTACGACTCCTCATTCATGGATTCAGGATGAGGATCCGAAGGTGTTTGGATCAGATTTTGTTGAAGACACCAAGGCTCAGGTTAGATTTATACAGGACAGGAAACTAGAAGTGCACATCCGACAGGCTAAGTATTACGACGCCCGACACCATCAGATAGAGTTTCAGGTGGGAGACCGGGTTTTCTTGAAGATCCGGCCCATGCACGGAGTTTCACGGGTGCGTGGTCGAAAGAAGAAGCTCAGCCCTAGGTATATGGGCCCTTATAGGATCATGGAGCGGATCGGGCCCCTCGCTTACAGGCTGGAGTTGCCCCAGAACTGGCAGGTTTACACGACGTGTTCCATATTTCTTCACTTAGTAGGGCTCTACTGCGCCCGGAGCAGCAGATTTTGACAACAGATGGGCCGGTAGTTTCAGACCGGTCAGTTCACTTGGAACCGGTTCGGATCGATGACAAAGGAGTATGGATCTTGCGTCGCAAGAAGGTTCTGTTAGTCAAAGTTCTGTGGAGGAACCACGGTAAGGAGGAGCATACCTTGGAACGGTAGGACCTGATGTGACCAAAGTATCCGGAGCTATTCAGTCAGGTATACCTCACAAACTCTCAGGATGTTCAATTTACTTTTCTATTTTAAACTAGTAGGACTTAAATTTTAAGAATAGGGGCTAATCTTTTGTTTATTGGGGTCTAGACTTTTTTAATTGGACGAATTGGTCTTAGATTTGAGTATCGCCTTCAAACCTCACATAGCAAACATGGCATCGTGATGTAAATCTTTCATTTCTCATGGGATGTTACAAGTTTCTTTCTCCCGAATAGGAGCCCCGGTAGGCTTAACCGTGATTTCGGGGATGAAGTCTTTGTTTTGTTTATTGGGATTTGTAACATCCCATTTCTGGCTAGACCCCTAGGAGTCTTTTTTCCATGATTAGGTCATGACAAAACCCTAGGAAACCCAAAAGACCAAGAGAGCATAAGTACGAAGGTGAAAATCACCTTGGTCTGCAAATAGTAGGTCAGAAACGTGCTTAAAATAAGATTAGTAGTTGGGCGTTGAGTGCGTCGAGTGCACTCAACGCCATAAGCTGAATGGCATTGAGTGCACTAACTGCACTAAATGCCATAAGCAGAATGGCATTGAGTGCACTAACTGCACTAAATGCCATCTTACAGGCGGATTGGCGTTGAGTGCGTCGAGTGCACTCAATGCCATAAATTGAATGGTGTTGAGTGCACTGACTACACTCAACGCCATCTAGTGTTGTATGGATGGCGTTCAGTCAGCTGAGCTCACTCAACGATGTAGACTGGATGGCGTTGAGTGAGCTTAACTGACTCAACGCCAAAAACTAAATAGCGTTGAGTGGACGGACTACACTCAATGTCGTCTGCTGAGGTCATGAATGGTGTTAAGTGAGATGAGCTCACTCAACGCCGTAGTCTGTATGGCGTTGATTGAGCAGAGCTCACTCAACGCCATAAGCTAGACGGCGTTGAGTGCACAGACTACACTCAACTCCATCTTAAGTAGGCTGGATGGCGGTTAGTGAGCAGAGCTCAATAAACGCCATTTTACTTAGAATATTTTTAGCTTGGCTGATGGTTCAGTTGAACCGGTCCGGTCTAGGAAGTGGGACAGAAAGTGTTATTGGGCCGTTTATCTTATTAACACTTAATTAAGCCTTATTTTGTAATATTGACCGGCTATGCCACGTAGTAGTCGTTTCCTCTTCCTTCCAGCCATGGCCGAGCATCGGTTTGCATGGCCATTAATGGATTTTAAAGCTCGGCTCCATCCTCTCACCCTTGAAATGACTGGATTCAACCCCTCTCGGGGAGAGGAGGAGTTTCCAGCCTTCTCTTAGCTATTTTGAGCCGTTTCCTCTCCCTTCAAGCCATGGCCGAAAACTCATAAATGGATCTTTAATGGCCGTCACATCCTACGCCCACCCGCAGCCTTGTTTCTCCCTTAAAAAGACTCCCTAGACTTAGAGAGGAAGTTTTCACCCTTGCCTGACGAAGCTAGAGCTTATTACCTTGCTGTTGACGAATTCCGGCGATGCCACCACCGCGTAAATGCATCCCGACGATCGTCTCGACTCCTAAACCGCGAATAAGGTCCTCCTCTATTCTTTCTTCTATGGATAGATCTTAGAAATCAAATAGGAGAGAAATCGGACTCAATAGAGCTGGATCGATTGTGCGTTTTCATGGGTTTTTCCGAAATTCATGGTGGTCGGGTTTGCCGGAAACCACCACCTCTGGCGGCCAAACTACCGCCGACCGATAGCCACCACCTCGATGGAGGTAGTGGTGGCAGTGGCTAGCCAGGGAGGTGGCCAAATTGCCTGCGGTGGCTCATGCAAAGCAACATGTTTTATGCATTTTAATAGGTTGCTGGTTTCGGGTTTTTGAGAAGATGAACAGTGCCATATATTAAATCTGATATATATTTATAGATAATATATAGTAATTAATCACTTTCATCAAGCTCTTTTTGATGCTATTAAATGAGGCACTTAGAAGCTGTTTTAGGAAAAATTGTCAGTCACAGAAGTTGTAGCCCTTCGAGTCTAGATAATTCTAAAATTTTATTCAACTTGATTGGGTAAGTGTTTCGACACATCACCCATTTTGGTGGGACCTATACCTAGGGCTATCCTTAGGTTCAAATGGATACCAGCCTTTCATCCCTTGTCCAAATGAGCTGAAATTTGGTCAGGGGTCTACCTTAGCTATATTTAGGCCCTGTCCAAAAATGGGAATTTTTGGAGAATATATTTCTATAGTTTTTGGAAAAATTTAATAAACCGTGTATAAATTAATTAGGTGTCATAAACACCTCAAAATCCCCCCAAATTTGGGTGGGTAGTCTTAGATGGCATTTTAAAGCTATGGTAAAAATTTCATCTTATTTGGAGATGTTTTGAATAGGTTTTTATCCAACCCTAGGTTGACCCTTATAGGGTTATTTAGGTCCAAACACCCCCTTGGGGTTTTGAGTGCTCAAATCTCCTCAATAGAGGCTGAAATTTTGGACACTGACTTGGCATGGCCAATGTCACCCTCTTAAGGAAAATGGTGTCATTTAGGGTTGATTTACCCTAGGGTTCAAACTCAAACCCTAAGGAAGGGTTTTTGAGTGTTGTGAAGGGCATAGGGGCAAATGCCCTTGTGTGACCTTGTAACTCAGTACAGTTGAAGTTAGTGTCTCCTAAGTTATTTGGTAGAAATATTAGAGGATTTGGGGGTAGGTAGACACCTCAAAACCCTTACCATAGTTTTAGGGTAGAAGCTCAAATATGAAAACACAGCAACTAAACCTTAGTTAAAAGTTGTGAAACTTTGGTGGAGTAAGTTTTAGAGTAGGTAGAACCCTTAGTAATTTTATGGATTATACTTCAAGTACTTTATTTGTTAGGTATCAATTTGCTCAAAGAGGTTTTTTAATTATTTTGATTACTGTGTTAATTTGAATCTGATGAAACTTGGTCATAAGATGCTTTAGGTTTAAATGAATATCCCTGAATTTTTTTACAAAATGTAGTTAATAATATCTAGTACTTCCTTCACAAGTTTCAAAAGGGCAATTATGGTCAATAAATCATTTAGAGCAAATTACCTAGTGTAAAATTATGAAACCTGGCAAATGATTTTTTCCGATCAATATCTAGTTGTATAATTTTATTCATGATTTTTAGAAGAATATTTACAATACTTGCTTCACAAATATAGCTTTTTGAGATTTTAGTAATTATTTATTCTAGAGCTCAATCTCCATTGAAGAATAATGAAATTTGGCCACTGATGTTTTTAGGACAGTATCTGCTCTAAAAGATTAATTAAGAATTTTTGGATGATTATCTACTACACTTACTTCATTAATGAAAAGAGATAAGATTTATTATCAAAAGTAAATTAGAGTCTTTAAAATACTTGAAAAATTGTTATATCTTGTCTTTACTTTTAAATTGTTGTTTAGGATTTATCATGATTTTATGAAGCTTTATACATACATGAAAAGTGCACTTCATGTTCAATTGGTAGCCCTTGGAGGCTTCAAGGAAAATAAATTAAATGCCAGATAAATTAGGAAAATTACAATTTTCTCGATTTAGTCTATTTGTGTCATGATAAGTCTCCAGTAAATAATTTAGGGCATTTGGATGATTATCTAGATTATCTCCTATTCGGTTCGACATATAGCCTAGGTTGCTCTGCATATAGAATATTATTAAATTGCAATAGGACATGATCTGGGGTAGTTGTTGGAGTTAGTCATTTTAACTGGGTGGACTAATGTGGATGATTTCACTATAGAGGGATAGGAAGAGTAAAAATCTCCCTAGGATTAGCCCACTGTAATATGAGAAGGGAATGGGTTAAGGGAATCAACCAATAACAATAAGTGTCTTGCGAAAGGGAACGATGAGATTCAGCTACCATCATAGTTCCTAGTGCCCTTTGAGAACCCTTAACGGGGTATTCCGGGGGCAGTCCTGGGTTAATGTAAACAATATTAACAAACTGAAAAGAGTAACTTAGTAATTAGGGTTGCACATTTCACAAACATTATTAGCACAGGAAGATTGTTGGGAGCTTCAGCTCGGATGGTTAAGAGATGGACGGAATGGTCTGGGGAGCTTCGGCTCGGTTGGTTAAGAGACGGACAGAATGGTCCGGGGAGCTTCGGCTCGATTGGTTAAGAGACAGACGGAATGGTCCGGGGAGCTTTGGCTTGATTGGTTTGATACGATAAATATTGCATGTGCATAGTCAGAAAAAAATTAAGGTGGTGGGTCTTCAGTATTGGAGTGTCGATGCACCGACGCCAATACGCTGACTCGGCAAGTGTGGTTAGGACATCGCCAACAGAAGTCCGGTGCGCCAACCGGCAAGAGTACACAGGAGTCTGCTTCGTGCACCAAGCGTTGAGGCGTACGATAGGTCTGACCGGTAGTGCTTTACTTGTTTAGAGGTGGGCGAGGCCCAACCCACCGCTTCCGTCTGCCGCTACGGAGGTATCCTGGGAGGTAACGGCTCTGAAAGGGGGAACTAAAGGTCTGTGTGCACAGAGTCAGGTGTGTGTGTTGCACTTGCATGATTTTTCATACCCACTAGCATGTCATGGCATAATCAATTCATTTAATCCCTGACACATAATGTATAAGTTTAATGGGATGCTTTTACAATAGGCCTTGCAAAACGACCCCTTGGTCTATAAGCTTGTGTGGGCAAGTTTATAAATTAAGGTAAATATATATATATATATATATATATATATATATATATATATATATATATATATATACTACTGTTTGATAATTGACACCCCAACGTATAAATTGGTATGGGACTTTTTATACGATGGTAGCCTTGCAGAAGATCCCTTGACTTAGGTGCTCCGTACATAAGTTAAGGTTACATTTCTTACTTTCTGTTTCTGTCATATTTGCTATAAATCGCTAGCATAGGTCCCCTGTCACTTGCTTTTGATTTATTCTCCACCTTCATGTCATTCCCTTTCTTCCTCTCTGCTCGGTACTTAGGAGCCATGGGATAAGGGTTAGGGGATGTTAGTGCTTAGTCTTTATTACTAACGGTTTTCGGACCACATCATTTAGGGGATCGTGGAGCCCAACATGGAGGAGCAGCCCCGGAGGTCGGCCTATTTGGAGATAGAGCAGTCTAGCTCAGGAGTTCAGCAAGCTGGCACTGTGAGTACCGACTTATAGAAGATGTTATAGTTTACTTCTGCATGAGTGACCTGTAGTGAGGATTATGATGTATCGGGTATAAGCCCTTACTTTTTGTACCTTTTATATTATTCTGTCGACACTCCCTTCACGGAGACTTTTATTTCTATATATGTGATTTCTATGGACTTGCTTCTAATTTATTCTGCTACCTTTCTGTGATCGAATTGGCCGGCAGAATTGGTGTTTTGTGGTGATGACCCTTCAGAGCGTGAAGGTTTCACCGCAAAGCGGCGGTTCTTGGCCTAAGACCCAGGTGTTTAAAAAGAAAAAAAATTGGGTCTTACATCCAGCTCCCGAAGCTGCTGTCTCTCCAAACCACCAGCTCTCCTAGACGCCGCCAGCTCGCAGGCCGCCAGCTCCTAAGGTCGCCGTCTTGCCCTAGGCTTCCAGCTCACTAGGACATCGTCTCGCCAGGCTGGCAGTCTTGCCCAATCAGCCCGTCTTGCCCAGCCAGCCTGTCTCACCTAGGCCGCCGTCTGGCCTAAGTTGCTTCTTGCCTGGCCCCAGCTCGTCTGGCCGTGCTCGCTCAGTAGCAAGCCCGCCCGGCCTCAGCTCGCCTAACCAACAAGTCGCCCGACTTTAGGTACTGCCCCTGGTGGACTGTAATTAGTTGCTTAGAACAGCAGGATTTGGCTGTTGGCAGACCAATTTGGGGGAATTTCAGTAATTTCATAGGAGCGGAGATTTGTTATTTGCAGGACATTCCCAAAAAACTATAAATAGACTCTTGAGCGTGCCTTTGGGAGCATCGCTTCTTAGCCACTAAAATTCCTCTTCTTTCTTCCTCTAAGACAATTAGCTCAAGCATTGGCTAGTGAGGGGGAGACCTCAATGGTCTTCCGGGTGTGAGGTGGGACCTCTATGCTACAGCCGAGGGTCTGTTCCTAGTTTCCTGAGACTTTGGCTTGTGACGTTCTCCATAGTGTAATATGTGTGAGGTCACCCCTTTCTTGGGACCCCAAACTCCACAAAGACCGATTTTTCGATTTCAACAACCACCCTAGGATCACATGGACTAAACACCAAGTCCATACAAGGGCATTTCACCCCATGCCCTTTACAAATCCCCAAAGTCCAACCTTAAGTTTTGAACTTGGGTCCTAGGGCAAATCTACCCCCAATCCACCCCAAATTCAATGTGAGGGTGTCTCGCATCATGTCAAACCAGTCTCCCAAGTTTCAGCCTCTATTGAGGTGATTTGACCACTCAAACCCACTAGGAACACTTTATCCAAAATACCCCCCCCCCCTAGGAGAAGGTTTGGGTTTACAAAAATTCAACTCAAATCATCTCCAAATGAGATGAAATTTTATCCAGAGCTTTATGATGACCCCAAGGACCACTCACCAAAAATTAGGAGGATTTGGAGGTCATTAAGACCCCTAATTAAATTACCCTATGATTATAATTTCACAAACTATAGGAAAATTATCTCCAAAATTTCTCATTTTTAGACACGCCTACAAATAGGTAAGATTGACTCCCTGTCAAAATTTAAGAGAATTTCGACATGTGGTGATGTGGGGGTACAGATTCAAATCTCTGACTAGCCCTAGATATAGACCCCCCAAAATGAGTTCCCTGGTCAAACCAGATATCCAAATTGGTTCAAATAAATTTCAAAATAAACAAGACATCCAGACTTACAAACTTCATGTTGACCACTTTCTCTGTACAATCCTCTAAAAATTTTTAATAAACAAAAACATTAAGATCATTTTCTGTAATAGAAATCATATAATATGAAATATTTAATCCTAAGATTAAAAATAAAGCAGCACGAATCTTGGCGCAAAAGGACGACATATGTTCATCTTCAAGCTCTAGTCGACGGCCAGGATTAATTCTTCCTGGAGCTTATTCCATCGTCATTTCCAGGCCACCCGACCATCTTCCTGGTCGGCCACCACCACCTCCGTCGAGGTGGTGGATATAGCCAGGCAGCGGCACAATCGTCGGAGGGGCGGATTTCAGCGATCCCGTAACCATGTTTTTCTCAGAAAAATCAGGAAAATGAAGGCTTTGATAGGGCTCAACTGAGCCCGATTCTCAATCTAAATGAACCCTAGGATATACCCATTAAGGAAGGAGTAAGGGAGGACCTGTGTCGCGGCCTGTGAGCGGGTGACATGCCTCCTTGCCATTTTCGGCCGCCGATTTGGGCTTTTCTAAAACCTCCACAACAAAAGTAAGGGAATTGAAATTGGAACAGGGGAAATGCCTGCTCTTGTCCCTATGAAAATTTTTGAAGAAGTAATTGGGGAGGTGAGACTTGTAACTCCCCAATTTATGAAATCTCCATTAATGGCAATTAAACCTAGTTTTCAGTTTCAACCAAATTTAGGGGGCTGAGCCACCCCACTGGTCAGCCACCTCCTGAAAACTCTTCCCTTGCATCCAAGGAGTAAAAGCCCCTTCAAAGTGAGGGGTTATGAAACCTCCATGGCCATGATGGCCATTAAGCCCCCATTTTATCTCTCCCCCAAAGTGGGTAACTCATTCCTCTCTCTCCTAGTCATCACTCTCTGAATTTTCTGGGTCCAAATTCTGTCTCTCCATTTCTTAGACAAATGGGCCACACCACTAAGGCTGAGCCCACTTGAATTAGGCTAGGTTAACCTAAGTTGACCACTTTGACCCATGAGTTGACTTTAGTGAACATGACCATTTGGGTTGACCCCAAGGGGTCCTTTATGACCCCTTGGCTTCCCCTAAGGTCTAGGATGGGTTGTGTAGGGTTGACTTGGCACCTTGGTGGTCACTTTCCCCTTAGTTAGGGCACTTTTACCACTTTAGGGAAAGGGTTGACTTGGGTCAACTTAGCCTCTATGGTTGACCCCAATAGGTCTTTGGTGACCTATTGAACTCACCTTAGGTCTTGGAAGACCTAGGTAGGGTTGGTTGGGCACATTAGGGGCACATTGCCCTTAGTTATGACACCTAGCCCAATATAGGACTAGGATAATCCTAGGTCAACTTGGCCACCATGGGTTGACTCCAATGGACCATTAGGGCTCTAAAGGACCTTCCAATAGGTTGGTGAGGTTGTGTTGGGGTCTTGGAGTCTTGGTGAAGCCTAATTATTATCCTAAACTAGTGCTTAGAAATATACTATTTGCAGACCATAGTGATCTCACCTACATTCCAAGGTCCACTTGGTCTTCTTGGGCTTCCTAGGGTTTTGTCATGACCTAGTCTTGACAAAATCATTCCTAGGGGTCTAGTTCTCTGAGGTATGTTACACACTCAGTGCCCCAACCTATTTCGTCGAATGGCGTTGAGTGCACTACAAGCACTCAACGCCGCGTTGAGTGGCGTTCAGTCCACTCAACGCCAATTTCCATAATAATTTTTAAGTCCTTATACTCGACGAATTCGTCTGATATTCATGACGTTATTCGGTGAATAGTATTGGTCTCAACTTCACAAGCCATACTCGATGAATTCGTCGAATATTCGCGATGATATCCGATGAATTTTACTTGTCGAGTCTAGCGCACTCCGAGCCCGAGTAAAATCACTTGACTCAAAAACACGTGCGTGGGGTCTAGCATGAAATGGGGTGTAACAAGTCTTATAAACAAAATAAAAGATTTCGTCCCCGAAATAAGGCTAAGGCTATGGGGAAGTAAAACCTGAACTTAAACTAAAATATGATTTTGAAATTACCTTGGGGAAATAATTTCGGGTAGAGCTTTTGCATCAGATCCACCGGTTCCTAAGTGCATTCTTCTTTCCTGTAGATAGACCATTGGACCTTTAAACATGGTACACTCTTCCTCCGAAAGTTCCTAGTATTTGTGTCCACTATCCGCACCGGCTCCAGTCGGACAAACCTATCTGTTGCTACTGCACCATCTACGGTGAGGACATGTTTATCGGGCCACAGCAGTGCCTTCTGAAGCGATGACACATGGAATACGTCATTTAAATTCTCTAGCTCTGGTGGCATCTCCAAAAGATAGGACAAAGGGCAAATCCATTCCAATACAGCATAAGGCCCCACGTATGTTGGACTGAGCTTCTTCATACCACGCACCTGTGATAGACCATGCATTGGCCGGATATTCAAGAACACCTTGTCACCCACTTGAAATTCGACCATCCGGTGCTTTGCATTGTAGTACTTAGCCTGAAGACTTTGAGCCTCGAGCATGCAGTCCCGTATTAGTCAAACAACAACATCAGTATCATCAATGTATTCAATTCCCAAAACCAACGGGTCTTCATCTTGCACCCATGACAAAGGAGTCATACACCTTCTCCCATAAAAGGATTCATGGGGTGCCATCCCGATACTATCCTGATGACTGTTGTTGTATGAAATCGTACCAGGGGTAGGATCCTTTCCCGTGGCTCTCCTCTATCTAGCACACACAACCTTAATAGATCTTCCAAGGTTCTGATTGTCCTCTTAGACTGACAATCCGTCTGAGGATGAAAGGACTTACTAAAGGTAAGACGTGAAACCAAATATATATGTACCGCCTTCCATTCCTTTGAAGTGAAATGACCTTCCCGGTCAGAAATAATTGTCTTTGGCACTCCATTTTACCGTACAAACTGCTCCACAAAGAGGAGAACCAAAATGTCTATGTGTGCCTCCTTCTTCATTTGAATAAACCTGGCTACCTTCGTCAAGCAATCCACGATTACCCTAACTGAATAATTCCCAGGGCGTGAGTGAGGCAAACTTTTAACGAAGTCCATGGAGATATCCTCAAACTTCCACTTGGGGATGGACAATGACTGTAATAATCCTTTGGGGCACTTTCATTCTGCCTGCACCTTTTGAAAAGCTTCATAAAGCGTGACAAAATACCTAACGTCTCTCTTCATTCCTGGATAACACATGGTCTTCCACAATTCAGCATACATTTTGGCAATCCCAGGATGCACTTAATACTGAGAGAAATGTGCTTCTCTCAAAATATCTTCCCGAATTTTGCCGCCTTCGGGAATGTAGAGCCGACCACAGAATTGAATGAGGCTGTCTTTTTAGGAATATTCGTTAGTATGCCCATTTTCAAGTGACTTAAATTCTTGGGCCAGTGCAGCATCCTTCCCTTTCTCTGCCCTGATTTGGTCCCGAATATCACAGACTATGCTCATTGCGGTTAGATACCCCATATACTCTTCAGAATGATCTTTATACACCAGGGTGATCTCCATCTCTTCAAGCATTGGAGTTAATTTCATACACATCAATTGAGACTCATGGTTCGATTATGGTACCTTTCTGCTCAAGGCATCAGCCACAGAGTTTTCTTTTCCGGGGTGGTAGTTCAAAGTAAATTCAAAATCACACAAAAACTCTTACCACTGCCGCTGTCTCGGGTTCAGTTCCTTTTGCGTATAAATATTCTTTAAATTCTTGTGATTTGAAAATATCTCACAATAGACACCATATAGATAGTGTCTCTAAACCTTCAATGCGAACACCACTGCTCCCAACTCCATATCATGAACTGGGTAATTAGCTTCATGTTTTTCAGTTATCTCAAAGCATAAGAGCTCACATGCCCGTACTGCATCATCATTGCTCCTTCCCTTGATATGACGAATCAGTGTAGACTTGAAATCCTTCCTTCTCAGATGGAAGGGAAAGGATGGGTGTGGTAGTAAGTCTGTCTTTTAGTTATTGGAATGCAGCATCACACTGGGATGTCCACTCGTATGGCACACCTTTCTTTGTCAGAGTAGTAAGAGGAAGGAGTAGCTTTGAGAACCCTTTCACGAACTTGTGATAGTACCCAACAAGTCTAAGGAAACTCTGCACATCGGTAGCTGACTTCACAGGTGACCATTCCTTCACAGCACGCACCTTAGCCGGGTCTATAACTAACCCAGCACCACTGATCACGTGGCCTAAGAAGGCAACTTCTCGAAGCGAAAATTCACACTTACTAAACTTGGCAAACAAGGTATGCTCCTTTAGATTCTTCAGCACCAACGTTAAGAGTTCCACTTGATCTTCTTCTATCTTCGGATAGACCAAAATGTCTTCGATGAAAATGATGACGAAGACATCAAGGTACGACTCAAAAACTTTGTTCATCAGACTCATGAATGCCGAAGGAGCGTTGGTGAGTCCAAAATGCATCACGGTGAACTCATATAGCCCATACCTTGAGCTAAATGACATTTTTTGGATATCCTCCTCTTATATCCTCAATTTGTAATACCCCGAGCGCAGATCCAACTTGGAAAACCAGTGAGCTCCTACCAGTTGATCGAACAACTCATCTATCCAGGGTAGAGGGTATATGTTCTACACCATCAAATAGTTGAGCTCCTGGTAATCTATACATAACCGTAGCGTTCCGCCATTCTTCTTAATGAATAGAACAGGGGATACCCAAGGTGATGAACTGGGGCAAACGAACCTAGACTCTTCTAATTCATGAAACTTAACTATAAACTCGGCGAGTTCCTTCGGGGCTATACGATAAGGGGTCCTGGAGGCGGGCTTGGCACTTGTTACTAACTTAATTTGGAAGTCCACTTCTTGATGCGTGGTTAATCACGGTAGCTTCTCAGAAATACCTCAGGGAAATCCCGTACCAATCGCACGTCTTTCATATCTATTATCATCTCTTTCAACTCAAAGCATATCATATATATACCTCATCCCCTTTCATATGGGCTTCTAAGGTTGGAATTGAAGATAACAACATACGAGGTGCAAGTCTAATACCTTGAAAGATGACCTCAGGATCTCCAAGCCTCAATGAAATTTGCTTCTCCGCACAATCAATCCAGGCGTGGTGCCAATCGAACCATGCCATGCCCATAATGAGGTCGAGTTCTGGCATTCTCAACACTATTCCAGGGGTTTCTAAGATCTTTCATCCCAGATGTACCTCCAACTCACACTTTGCGGATGCAGTCATCTCAGAACCATCTGGGAGGTGTACTCTTCTCTGAGTAAAATCGGTGAAATATTGCACTCCTTGTAGGTCTTTAACGAAAAATGTCGACACAAATGAGTGAGTGGCACCGGTATTGAATTGAGTATAGGTTGGTTTTGTACCAAACATTACGCATAAGTATCAATTGTAAATCCTCAAGCCAGATTCCTAGCACAAACCTAGGCAGACTAAGGACAAATGCTTATAATGTGTTAATTTTTTCATCCTGGTCCTCGTCCTAAAGCTAGGTCCTGCATCCATTATTCCCTCAGCGGGTCTTTTACCGCTAGTTTGGACTCCAAATAGATCTGCTTCCAACCACTTTACCATATCTATTATCGCCGCCTGGCTCGAGTCCGCTATAAACAAAAGTGGATGCCCTAGGGAATCTGCCATATTTGTTATTTCCACTGGATTCAAATCTGCAATAAACAAAAGTGCTTGCCCTAGTGAATCTCGCAAGCCTTTGTACAAAAATTTTATGTACCTACGATCATCCAAACTTTAGGAGATTTATGTATAAAGGTATGAACCTAAGGTCAGGTTGGCTACTAGTAGGGTCAAAATTGGACATACTTAGTGTGAATTACATATGGGCACACCACTGTTTCTGCTAAGTAAGTTTGTCCCCAAACTGACTAATCAAACAGGGGTGGCACCATTGTTCCTTGACTTCTTTAGTTTTGGATCATTGCAAGTTGATACCATTTGTACGACCCCCCTCCCGGAATAGAACACACGACACGAGGGGAGTCTTATGGCCAGAACAGTCGGCTTGTGATAGCATTAGCACACAGGCTAACCGGTACGACAAGACGCCTATCCTGCCGGCTACAATCAATATCATTCATTGCCAACCCAACCAAGAGTATAAAATAAGAGTCAAATCCACACATAAGTAATATATTCCAAAATAATGTACATCAAATAAAAGAATCATCAATAAGGCTTCTATGATATCAGAGTACAAGCCAAAAGGCTACATGATGTGTCTCTCATAACAAACATCAGTCACTGACGGTAGTGATGGTATCATCACTTCAGGCCCTGTCGTCCTGACCTGGTTGCCTTGTTTCGTAACCTGCTACTGCTCTATCTATGGGGTTTCCTCCTAAAAAGGAATACGTAGCAACCGTTAGTCATAAAGACTAAGTGGCTATAATATCCGCTCTCCCGGCGACTCCTCTGCACCGGACGGACAAAGGAACAACGGTACAATATATATATATATATATAGTATTACAAATAGGTGGTAAAGGATTAATCAATATCGGTGAATATCAGAGTAAGTACATCAAATGAGTATAGCAATTTACTCTAGCAGTTCTACCATCAATAACAGTATAAAATATGAATCTATGACAGTAAGTAACTTAACATATATGAATGCCCATACAAACATATAAGTTAAGGATCGGCTCAATAGTAAAGTAACTCATCATATAGGAGTGCCCATACAAACTTATATAATGGGGATCTTGTGTATATAATGATATGTATAAAATGCAATAACTCACCCATGATCATGCACAAGCAATTATAATGTCGACACAGACTTGTAGTTCCCACTTTTTGAGCAGGTAGCCAACCTCTCAAACATCATACGTTGTGGCCAGAAGGTGACAGTAGAGTGGGCTTCTCCACTACTAGGATGGAATCTACACTACCTATCATAGGACTCCGTATGCCTCAACGCTAATACACAATAACGGAGCTCACATTCGTACTACGGCTCAGAGGGGTCTTTGGTTGATGTGCACCAAGAACACAACCCAAACTGACCTATCATCGTGTCACAGAAGGTGCCTTTGTGAATATATCAGCAAAGGACCAAGGCCAACTGCCCACTAGCATAGAGGGTGCCTCGGGAAGTAAACACCGAGTACCAAGGACCAACCGTGCAAGTCTATCTGTCAGCTCCAGTTGGTGTGATGACTAGCGAGCTCGTAGACCTGCCACACTATCCTTAAACCAGAATTATGACACCGCCTGTCAACTCACACTGCATGCAATTTCTCATTAAGGGCTCTACTTTGAGTCCTTTTTAATTAATCACATATCGTGCTCAATAGCACGCAAGGGATCCACACCAAGTCCCTTTTTTATTTGATCACATCTCGTGCTCAATAGCACGGAAGGGCTCCACACCGAGTCCTTTATTTATTTAATCACATCTCGTGCTCAATTGTATGCAAGGGCTCCACACCGAGTACTTAAGTTATTTAATCACATCTCGCGATCAACAGCACGCAAGGGCTCCATACCGAGTCCCATATCAACATGTTATTTTAGAGTGGCAACACCTTCGCACTTCAAACCCTTCCATATATCCTTACCACACAAGGGTTCATCATTTACACAGGTGGAAAGCCACCATATACAACACACCAATATCACACTGCTACCCGTAGGGAGACACAACTCTAAGCAGTGGACTTCTATATTCATTACCTTAACCATCATACAATATGGCCAAACATTAACCTCACCTAGTTCCTCTCTTAATAAGCAAGCATTCTCAATAATGTACTTCCACATGGCCTTCACAATAATATAATGGTACTTCACATATTCATCAACCATTTGATTATCATAATTACATATAGTCTATGGTCGTCAACTCGATACAATCTCTTTACAAAGTTCAAACTATTCGTGCACATATGGATCTATCAACTAAATGCCAACAACCATTTGTTCATCGCAATCACTACTAATTATGCACAATAAACTTCAAGCCAATCTCATCATTATTCATCGTATCACCATTATCAAGTACATCCTTTTCGGTTCACATATTTAAATAAGTCATACCATCCCAACTCGTCAATCCATTCGTTCACTAACCTCCACCAAATCATCTCATTCAAGTACATTTAGCTACACCATTTGTTCATTAAGGATCTATCCAAAAAATGCCATTAACCATATTTTATCACGATTACTTATAGACTAAATTTGCCAAACCATTAACGTTATTGTATTACCATCTCTCCACCAAATCCAAAGCAGATTCAACTCAAACCTGAGAACTATGTGTGAATCAAGAATTACTGTACAACAAATTCGATCGGGGATTCCCGAAGCTACAGGAATCTTATGGAGGCTTGTAACCACTCGTTGGATAAATTTCCAAGGGATGCAACTTTCGTGTATAGTCGAAAGGCCAAATCCAGCTGCATCATGTGCAAAAATGGCCTCGAAGTTCGCTGCGCGCAAAAAATAGATTTTTGCGTGCATCTTAAAGCGAGATAAACTGCATCAGTTCGTCTTCCTCCTCTAATCAATATTACCAAATCCCATCCAGAGATCATCCTCCCTTATTCACCCTCATAGGGCCACTTCTCTTCACGAAACCCGCCACCATCTTCACATAGAAGGAAGGAGAGATTGAAGACATCTAATCTTTAGGACTCATGTCTTACCATGGCCCTTTCCTAGATAATCTTCTTCTCGCAAATCAAGACTCCTTTGAGTCGATATCTCTCTAAGGAATAACTTAAGATCTAGCACCAAGGGAGGGGGTAGGAAGTTCACCTCAGTTCCGGCATTTCTGTCCATGGATCTCGTCACTCTCCTTAGCGACATCCTTCTCCTTACAAGTATTGTTCTTTACGGGAAGAGAGAAAGGGAAGATTTTCTTCCCGAAATCGACTCTGGCGGCTTCTATGTTTCGTCGGGCTCAGCAAAGACAATTTCTCGGCAAACTGCTAAAGAGACGGCTAGGGTTTTCAGTTCATCCCTATTATAATCATATATTAGGTTTAACTCACTTGCCACGTATCACTATATGAGTGGCTGATAATACGTTTTGTAGCCTAAACTATTATCGTATTTTCTATTTTATATTGTACAAATTATGTCTATTATTAGTTTATTTTTATCCTTTTTATGTAAATTTTATTGCCACTAACTTTTTCCTGTTTTTTGCAGGTTTCCAGAAAAATTGCCAAAATGACCTGTCACGCCCCCCTGTCACGCCCTCCCTGGGCGTGACCTAGGGCGTGTCACCCGATCCCCAGGACTCCTGCTGGAAGGGACAGAAAACGGTCAAAAACCGCTGTCACGCCCCCTGACATGCCCTCCCTGGGCGTGTCACCAGGCGTGACCAGGGGCGTGTCGCCCTCTGCACGCAAATAGTACTGTCACGCCCCATGTCATGCCCGTGACATGAGCGTGACTCCCTCCTTTTTCGGTGACTGACGGATTTCCGACCAATGATTTGGACATGACGTGCCTGTCACGCCCCCCTGTCACGGGCGTGACCTAGGGCGTGACCACCGACGTACTGAAGCAATCATCCCTCCCGCCAGAATCCAGAGCCCGAGGTCAACATAGTACTATCACGCCCCCTGACACGCCCCCCCTAGGGCGTGTCGGAGGGCGTGACCAACCCGAGAAAAAATTCTATAAATAGAGCCCCCCTCTCCATTTCAGCAAGCTTTGGTTGAGTGGGGGAGGTGCTGCCCCTTTGTTTCTTGAGCCTTTTTCATGCTTTCTCTCTGTCTCTCTCCCCCTCTCTTTGTACTTTTTGTTTAACCCTAGTTTAATCTTAGTTTGTTCTAGCTTTTATTATATTTTTCTTCTTGCTTAGTGCTTAATGTAGGGCTAGAATAGGGTTTAATTTTCATGCACTTGTAATTTTATTTTCATTAGTGTAACTTGCCCTTTTTCATTAATAAAATTGTTCTTCCCTTAGCTTGTGTTCTTCTTATGTTTTTCTACTCATCTGCCCCCCTCCACTCCATTATGATTAACTAATCCTCCTTGTACTCGATCTTGATGATCCGAGGTTAGAGCGATTATGTTATGATGTTTTAATTAATCTTTTCTTTTTAGGTTAGGGCCTTGAATTACTCTTGATTAATCACGGGTTGGAGGTATATTTTCGATATATACCCTCCGCCTTTGCTTTCATTCTGGGCTAGCCGAGAGGCCGAAAGAATGAAGTGAGCATTCAAGAGTAAAGGGAGTTGTACGCACCCCTCGAGAGAGGCAGACGTCCAAATCTCCCGAATTGGAGTAAAATCCAATAGTGGGGTTCACCGCGTAAAGCGAGTTTAGGCCTCCGATTTAGAAGAAAGTCGGTCGGACCATCCTAAACTCAGTTGGGCATGACTTCGAGAGGAGCGTGTTCAAGCTTTAGGAACCTCCACGGTCAAGAACCCTTATCCTATTAAGTTTAGATTTTTATCGCATTTTCTTAATCGTCTTTAGCCGAGGTGAATCTTGATCGGGTGCATTTCTATTTCATATTTTCTTCCTTTCATAGTAATCGCCTATCTTGTGCTCTTTAATTAACTGCAGTAGTTTCCTTTCTAGCATAGTTCTTTACTTAACAGCTTTACTTAATTGCAGTGTTTCTCTTTCTAGTATAGCTTTACTTTCTCCCCTGCACTTAGATTTTCTAAAACCCTAGTTTTTCCGTCGATAAGATAATAGCGTTCGTGTGAGTAAGCTTAGCCAACAGTTCCCGGATTTCAATACGACACTTGTGTCCCCTTGCTACAATTCGATAAGTATACTTGCCTCATCGGGTTGCTAGTTCGGTTGCGTTTATTTTCTTCGAACCCTAGCTCGCAACAAGTTTTTTGCACCGTTGCCGGGGAACCAACTTCCGTTGATATGCTGAAAACACGAACCTATTAATTTTATCTCTTCTCTTTCTCATCCTCTTTCTTTAAAATTTTAAAAATAAAATAAAAAAAATTATCACCGCTCTTAATAGTAACCAACTTCACAATTTTTCTACGCCACCTAATTCTCTCGAAAAGGGCAAAGGGCTTTAAGCGCCACAATCTTGTCTAGTACCTTGCGAACCCTTCACGGGGTAGTCCTTGGGAAGTTCGGGAGTTAATCTATAAAAAAAAATCTATTTCAAAAAGAAAAAAAAATTCTAATCTTTTTTCTAGTTTATCCTTTTTCTCTTCCTCTTCTTCTTTTCTGTTCTTTTAGTGTATGACCCGCAGGAGTCCGTCGGTTATTTTGGACTTGGACCACGAAATTGAGCGTACTCTTCGGAGAAGATCGCGATTTCAAGGTCCTACTATCCAAGTGCCGGTTGAGGACTCCGAGTCATTTGCTACTTTAAGAATGGAAGAACCCAACGTAGATGAGGTCGTGCAATGGACTATGTCCTATTATGCACGACCGAACCTCGAGGGAACAGAATCAAGTATAGTCCGCCCTGCTATAACAAATAATAACTTCGAACTAAAGCTTAGCATAATTCAAGTGGTGCAGCAATATGTGCAATTTGACGTACTTCAAGATGAATATCCGAACGCACATATAGCTAGCTTTCTTGAAATTTGCGACACCTTCAAGATAAATGGTGTCACAAATGATGCGATCAGGCTAAGACTCTTCCCCTTCTCTCTAAGAACTAAAGCTAAGCAGTGGCTTAACACACTTCCGAAAAATAGCATAACCACTTGGAATGAATTAACTGAAAAATTTTTGGCGAAGTATTTTCCGCCAGCTAAAACTGCAAAACTTAGGAACGACATCTCTGCCTTCGGACAAATAGACTCTGAAACCCTTTACGAAACCTTGGAGAGATTTAAAGAATTATTAAGACGATGCCCACATCACGCGCTGCCTGTATGGTTACAAGTGCAGACATTTTATAACGGGCTAAATCAAAGCACCAAGCAAATGATAGACGCAGCTTCTGGCGGTACTTTAAATCATAAGACCCCGGAAGCCGCTCTTGAGCTTTTTGAGGACATGGCCATGAACACCTATCAGTGGAATGTGCCTAGGTCCCGCCCGAACAAGCCTGCAGGTATCTATGAAGTGGACAACGTCTCCCAGCTCGCTCTGCAAGTAGAAATCCTAAGCAAAAAGATAACGGAGATGACTGCTGCCTCCGCCCCTCAGGTATGGGAATCTGCAACCCCTACTCCAGAACATTTAGATTATGTTAATAATTTGCCTAGAACTGCTTTTAATAATTTTTCTGCTGCGAATTTTCATCCGCCTGGTTTTAATTTTCCGAATAGTTATAACCCTGCTTTAAGAAATCATCCGAACTTTTCATGGAGTAATCCATCGAATGCGATGCGCCCACCCCCGCAAAATGATTTTTCTGCACCACCACCACCACCTCTTCAAAATTACCCAAAACCTCCAAGCTTGGAGGAATTAATTTCTAAATATATCACCACAAATGACGCCACTATAAGAACGTTAACCGGAAGCGTAAAAAGTCTAGAAAATCAAGTAGGACAGCTCGCGAAAATAATTTCTGAGCGACCCGCAGGGTCTCTTCCTTCCAATACCGAACCCAACCCGAGAGAGCAAGCGAAAGCTATAACGCTTCGGAGTGGGAAGCAAGTCTCCGGTATGGTAACTGAAGAGCCCGAGGCAAGCTCCGCTTCCGCTTTTAAAAATAAAAGCTCCGCTCCCGTTTTAAAAATTCCACCATCTGCTGAAGAAGTAATCACCCCTACTTTAGAAAATAATCTCACTCCACCACCCATCTTCAAAAATAATTCAACTCCTTCATACCCCTCTGAACTTAATAGACAATTTCAAGATGATCAGTACTCCCGCTTCTTAGAAATCTTCAAACAAATCCACATTAATCTTCCCTTCCACGAGGCTATTTCGCAGATGCCGAAATACGCCAAATATCTTAAAGACCTCCTCATAAACAAGAAGAAGTTAGAGAATCTTTCGCACGTCACGCTAAATGCCGAGTGCTCCGCCGTTTAAACAAACGGTTTGCCGAAGAAAATCAGTGACCCGGGTAGTTTCTCTATCCCGTGTGTCTTCAGTGATCTTTTTGTTAAACACGCGTTAGCCGACTTAGGCGCAAGTATAAACCTGATGCCCTTTTCGTTGTTCAAAAAGTTAGGGATTGGTAGCCTTAACCCCACACGTATGAGTATCCAGCTAGCCGATAGATCCGTCAAGTACCCGTTAGGAATAGTGGAGGACGTTCTAGTGAAAGTCGACAAGTTCATCTTCCCGGTGGACTTTGTCATTTTGGACATCGAAGAAGACGTCGAGGTTCCCCTTATCCTTGGCCGACCCTTCCTTGCCACCTCCCGAGCCATCATTGACGTAAGCAATGGTAAGCTCTTTCTTCGAGTAGGCGACGACGAAGTCACATTTTCTATCACCCCTTCGATGAAGAACACCTTAGCGAACGATGACTCATGTTTTTTCGTAGACGCCGTGAGTGAAGATTCTTCCTACTGCCTCTCCGACTTTGAAAAAGAATTTTCTACTTTTTGCTCCTCTTCTCTTACAACGGAATCACTGCAAGGAAGTGATGAATCTTCTTATTGTCTTTCTGAGTTTGAAAAAGAATTTTCTGATTTTTGTTCTTCCTCTTTTCTTCCCACTGAATCTCTACAAGAAGCTGTCCTGGCTGCTAGCCCCACCCCTTATTACGTTCCTTATAAAAAAGTTTATGAAGATATTATTTTTGAAAAAGAAAGAATCTCAAAATCCTCTTATGAAGAACCCCCTACCCTAGAACTTAAAGAACTTCCCGAACACCTTAAGTATGCTTTCCTAGAAAAAGACTCCAAGTTACCAGTTATCGTTTCGGCCTACCTCACGGATACGCAAAACGATAAACTTCTTCTAGTTCTACGTAAGCATCGCCGGGCTATTGCTTGGCAAATTTCTGATATCAAGGGCATAAGCCCATCTTTCTGTACCCATAAAATTTTAATGGAAGATAATTCGCGTAACTCTATCCAACCTCAGCGCCGTATAAACCCAAACATGAAAGAAGTAGTTAAGGGCGAGGTTATGAAACTATTAGACGCAGGAATTATCTACCCTATTTCAGACAGTAAGTGGGTTAGCCCCGTTCAGGTAGTTCCAAAAAAGGGAGGGATAACCGTAGTTAGTAATGAGAATAATGAATTAATCCCGACGCGGACGGTGATGGGTTGGCGTATGTGCATAGATTACCGTAAGTTAAATGACGCCACCCGCAAGGACCACTTTCCTTTACCGTTTGTCGACCAGATTTTAGAACATCTCTCCGGCCATAGCTTTTATTGTTTTCTCGATGGCCTCTCGGGGTACTTTCAAATACCCATCTCTCCCGAGGACCAAGAGAAAACTACGTTTACTTGTCCCTTCGGCACCTTTGCGTACCGAAGAATGCCATTTGGATTATGCAATGCGCCAGCTACATTCCAGCGATGTAAGCTCGCAACATTTGACAAGTACGTAGAAAGCATTATGGAGGTATTCATGGACGATTTCTCCGTGTTCGGCGATTCCTTCGATAGATGTTTAGAAAACCTCGAAAAAGTCTTAGAACGATGCGAAGAAACTAACCTTGCCCTAAATTGGGAAAAATGCCATTTTATGGTGAGGGAAGGGTTAGTTTTGGGTCATAAAATTTCTGCTAAAGGTATTGAGGTAGACGTTGCCAAGATAGAAGTTATTTAGAAGTTGCCGCCGCCTACAAACATAAAAGCTATAAGAAGTATCCTAGGCCACGCTGGTTTTTATCGTCATTTTATAAAGGACTTCTCAAAGATCACAAAGCCCCTCACCCATCTCTTAAAAAAAGACGCTCCATTCATTTTTGATGACTCTTGTATTTCTGCCTTTGAATTAATTAAAGAAAAGTTAATTAACGCACCGATTATGATAGCTCCAGTGTGGGACCTTCCTTTCGAGATTATGTGCGATGCGAGTAGTTTTGCGGTGGGGGCCGTATTAGGTCAACGCATATCTAAGAACTTCCACCTTATCTATTACGCTAGTAAAACCCTCACATATGCACAAGAAAATTACACCACAACCGAGAAGGAGCTCTTAGCTGTAGTATTTGAGTTTGATAAATTTTGCCCTTACATTACACTTTCAAAAATCATTGTTTTTACGGACCACCCGGCCCTCAAGTACCTTCTTGCCAAAACGGAAGCCAAGCCTTGCTTGATTCGCTGGGTCTTACTCCTCCAGGAGTTTGACTTAGAAATCCGTGATAAGCGAGGAGCCGAGAACATGGCCGCCGACCATCTGTCCAGATTAGATAACCCCTTTATAGAAAATTTAAATGAAAAATCTTTTAATGACTATTTTCCTGACGAGAAGGTGCTTTTAGTTAATACATCTACTTCTCCTTGGTTCGCGCACATCGCCAACTATCTAGTGGCCCGGGTGCTCCCAAAAGAGTTCTCCTCTCAGCAAAAGAAGAAATTCTTTTCTGAGCTGAAGAACTACTTTTGGGAAGACCCGCATCTTTTCAAAATTTGTGCGGATCAAGTGATAAGGAGATGTGTTTCTTTTGATGAAGGAATTGATATTCTAAAACATTTGCATGAAGGTCCGACAGGTGGGCACTACCAATCTGCTCGCACCGCTCATAAGGTGCTTTGCGCGGGTTTTTACTGGCCTAGCCTGTTTAAAGACGCGCAAGCCTTTGTGAGCAGGTGTGATAGTTGCCAATGGTCGGGCAATATTTCTAATAAAAATGAAATGCCGCAAAATTATTTCTTAGAGTGCGAAATTTTCGACCTCTGGGGAATTGATTTTGTTGGCCCCCTTCCTTCTAGCTTCGGAAACAAATATATTTTAGTTGCTGTTGATTATGTTTCACGGTGGGCTGAGGCCCAAGCTCTTCCCACGAACGACTCCCGAGTTATAGTCACGTTTTTAAAAAAATTATTTTCTAGATTCGGTACGCCTCGCGCAATCGTTAGCGATTGGTGTTCCCATTTCTGTAACGCACAATTTTCAAAAATCCTTACCAAATACGGCGTTACGCATAAGCTTTCCACTGCCTACCACCCCCAAACTAACGGACAAGTCGAAGTAGTTAATAGAGAAATAAAAAGAATATTAGAAAAGACTGTTTCAACTTCTAGAAAAGACTGGTCAGCCAAACTTAACGATGCTCTATGGGCCTACCGAACAGCATACAAAACCGCCCTCGGATGTACGCCGTATCGGCTGGTCTATGGAAAATCGTGCCATCTGCCCATAGAGTTAGAACACCACGCCTTTTGGGCCTTAAAATTTTTAAACTTCGATCCCCACTCAGTCGGTGACCTTCGAAAATTTCAACTAAATGAACTCGATGAGTGGCGCTCTTATGCTTATGAAAATAACAAACTTTATAAAGAGCGGACGAAGCGTTTACACGATAAACACTTAAGGCACCCTAAAAACTTTAAGCCGGGCGACCAAGTCCTTTTATATAATTCTCGTTTACGTTTATTTCCGGGCAAATTAAAATCTCGCTGGTCTGGCCCGTTTTCTGTTTTAGAAGTATTTCCTTATGGAACTGTTTTAATTTCTCACCCTGATAAGGGTAATTTCAAAGTGAATGGTCAGCGTCTTAAACTGTATTTCTCTGGTGATGATGATGTTAGTCCAAACATTATTAAGTTTCTGCTTCACGAACTTTAATCTTGAACTTTTATTTTGTTTTACTAAAAACAATTTTATTTCGGGACAACAATATTTTTGGACAAAATTATTTTTTTTTGATGTGTCGAGCTCAACGACACTTTAACCAAAGGGCGCTCTTGGGAGGCAACCCAAGTTATCTTTTTTTGTTTTCTTTATTTTACAATTTTTTCCTCGGATGGCTCCGACAAGCTGAAGCTTCTGCGATCGCCTGCTCCAACATTACTGAATCCATCACAAAGTCCAAAGAAGACATTCGGGGAGCGGCATCACTCAGCTTCCGCAGCAAATAAATCCGGGGAAGTACCTGTATTTCAATTCTGTCTTTCAATTCTGTACTTTATTTTTCTCTCCTTCTCCAACCCCCTTCTTTAGCCATTGAGGACAATGTCTGTTTTAAGCTTGGGGGAGGACTTCCTCCTTCACTTTTGCTTAGTGTAAATATTTTTCCTTTTTGTATATATTTTAAATATTTCCAAAATAATAAAAAAAATGAATATCTTAAAACTCCAAAATAAAAAGAAGAGAAAAAATTTTTAAAAAAATCCAAAAAAAGAGAATATTTCTCAAAATTAAAAAAATTATTTGTGTTTTTGAATAGTTTAGACATTTTGGTATTTCAATAGTACCCCTAGTTTTTAGTTTTGTTTTACTCAAAATCTTCTATAAACAACTTAATTAATTATAATATTTCTAATCGTCCTTTTTAATTATGTTTCACAAGTAAAATGTTGGTCATGCTGTGTTTCTAATTCACGGTAGCATGTTAAGGTGAAATATTTTTCTAAAACTCGCATTTCTATTATGGTTTTTTGTTGTTTATTTCCTTTACTTTCTCAAAAATTCATCATCCAATATTTTCTTTCTCGTTTTTGAATAATTTTTGTAAAGTCAACTTTTGAATAACGTAGTAGATGTGAACGATCCAAGTCACCTATTATTTCTATTTTCAAGTTAATTTCATCAATCTTCTTTTATTATCTAGGACTCGCTTTTTGAAAATTTTTCAAACCTTTGTTTTAAATAAATTCAAAAGCGTGAAAATGATTTAGGCCGTTTTTATTTTCGTTTGAGCTTTCTTGCCAACCTAAAAACTTTTACCACTAGTTAGCCGTTTTTGAGCCTTTTTCCGATTTCATTTGATAGCTCCTCCCTTCATTTCAGTTTCATCAAAGCCAAAAATTTCCAACCTATCGAATCGCACTAGCCTTTTTGAGTTTCATAAATTATTTTGACGATTTTGATAGGGTATTTTGTGATTTTTATGGGAGAAAGGTTTTCGAAAAAAAAGTATGTTCAAAAGTGATGTTTATTTTTGTTTGGCCAACTCAAAAAGGAAAATAAAAATATTTATGGCCTTTGTTTTAAAAAAAAAAGAAAATAAATGGAAAAGAAAAGAAGAAAAAGAAAGAAAAAAAAATGTGTATATATTTTTATGAAAATTTTTGAAACTCTTTGCTTTGGTTTAGTGTGATTTTAAAACCTTCGCATTTATCTTTGAATTCCACTCCTGATCATATTCCTAAGCCAAACGTTTCTGTCCTATCTAAGTCCTTTTGATTCACGCTTGTTGATTTTTATTTAATAACTAAGAAAAGAAAAACAGTAGATCAGTTTTAGTTTTGGATTTAAACCTAGATTTTTGTTAATTAAATTGATATAATTATAATGCGTTGCTTGGATCTAGTAACAACTCAATGCATGTTTTTCATTTTCGTTGCTTTACTTAAGTCCATTTAAAAAATCTCGTTAAAATTTTGGATGATTTGTTTTTATTAAGTAAAGTTTATAAAAGTTTTACCATACCTAAATAATTGTTTTAGACTTACATTTCACCTTTTCCCTACTAAGAATTTCGCATAGTACTTGTGTAGGCATAATTAGAACTTTTTGATTAGTCCTTTTTATAAATATCTAGTTTTTATATTTTTGCTTGGGGACAAGCAAAGCTTAAGCTTGGGGGAATTTGATAATACGTTTTGTAGCCTAAACTATTATCGTATTTTCTATTTTATATTGTACAAATTATGTCTATTATTAGTTTATTTTTATCCTTTTTATGTAAATTTTATTGCCACTAACTTTTTCCTGTCTTTTTGCAGGTTTCCAGAAAAATTGCCAAAATGACCTGTCACGCCCCCCTGTCACGCCCTCCCTGGGCGTGACCTAGGGCGTGTCACCCGATCCCCAGGACTCCTGTTGGAAGGGACAGAAAACGGTCAAAAACCGCTGTCACGCCCCCTGACACACCATCCCTTGGCGTGTCACCAGGCGTGACCAGGGGCGTGTCGCCCTCTGCCGCAAAGCTGCCGCCGCATTAAATTCCATTCCGCCTCAGCACGCAAATAGTATTGTCACGCCCCATGTCACGCCCGTGACATGGGCGTGACTCCCTCCTTTTTCGGTGACTGACGGATTTCCGACCAATGATTTGGACATGACGTGCCTGTCACGCCCCCCTGTCACGGGCGTGACCTAGGGCGTGACCACCGACGTACCGAAGCAATCATCCCTCCCGCCAGAATCCAGAGCCCGAGGTCAACATAGTACTGTCATGCCCCCTGACACGCCCCCCCTAGGGCGTGTCGGAGGGCGTGACCAACCCGAGAAAAAATTCTATAAATTGAGCCCCACCTCTCCATTTCAGCAAGCTTTGGTTGAGTGGGGGAGGTGCTGCCCCTTTGTTTCTTGATCCTTTTTCATGCTTTCTCTCTCTCTCTCTCCCCCTCTCTTTGTACTTTTTGTTTAACCCTAGTTTAATCTTAGTTTGTTCTAGCTTTTATTGTAATTTTCTTCTTGCTTAGTGCTTAATGTAGGGCTAGAATAGGGTTTAATTTTCATGCACTTGTAATTTTATTTTCATTAGTGAAACTTGCCCTTTTTAATTAATAAAATTGTTCTTCCCTTAGCTTGTGTTCTTCTTATGTTTTTCTACTCATCTCCCCCCTCCACTCCATTATGATTAACTAATCCTCCTTGTACTCGATCTTGATGATCCAAGGTTAGAGCGATTATGTTATGATGTTTTAATTAATCTTTTCTTTTTAGGTTAGGGCCTTGAATTACTCTTGATTAATCATGGGTTGGAGGTATATTTTCGATATATACCCTCCGCCTTTGCTTTCATTCTGGGCTAGCCGAGAGGCCGAAAGAATGAAGTGAGCATTCAAGAGTAAAGGGAGTTGTACGCACCCCTTGAGAGAGGCAGACGTCCAAATCTCCCGGATTGGAGTAAAATCCAATAGTGGGGTTCACCGCGTAAAGCGAGTTTTAGGCCTCCGATTTAGACGAAAGTCGGTCGGACCTTCCTAAACTCAGTTGGGCACGACTTCGAGAGGAGCGTGTTCAAGCTTTAGGAACCTCCACGGTCAAGGACCCTTATCCTATTAAGTTTAGATTTTTATCGCATTTTCTTAATCGTCTTAAGCCGAGGTGAATCTTGATCGGGTGCATTTCCATTTCATATTTTCTTCCTTTCATATTAATCGCCTATCTTGTGCTCTTTAATTAACTGCAGTAGTTTCCTTTCTAGCATAGTTCTTTACTTAACAGCTTTACTTAATTGTAGTGTTTCTCTTTCTAGTATAGCTTTACTTTCTCCCCAGCACTTAGATTTTCTAAAACCCTAGTTTTTCTGTCGATAAGATAATAGCGTTCGTGTGAGTAAGCTTAGCCAACAGTTCCCGGATTTCAATACGACACTTGTGTCCCCTTGCTACAATTCGATAGGTATACTTGCCTCATCGGGTTGCTAGTTCGGTTGCGTTTATTTTCTTTGAACCCTAGCGCGCAACAGTGGCCGCCCATTACAGCTTTAAATATGTCTTATTGGAAAGGCGCGTCTAATGCAATTATTTTGGCGCAATTCTCAAAAATTCGGTTCAAACCGGCCAGGTGAAAGAAAGTAGACTACGCTAAAAATCTACTAAGTCAGATTCGTCGAGTAAGCACTCCCTACTCGATGAATCATCGAGTATTATACTCTCTCGACGAATCATTGAGATTAGTTGACTCAACTCAACGCCATATGTAAGCACTACACTATCCAAGTAAAAATCGTTGATTGCACCTTCTTTACTCGACGAATCGTCGACTGGCATCGAGTGCACTCAACGCACTCGATTCCATAACTCTCAGGATAATCTATATAGAAGCGTTGAGATCACTTACCTTTACTCGACGAATCGTCGAGTGGCGTCGAGTTAACTCAATGCACTCGACGCCAATCATCTAGATATCTTCTATGTTAAATGGCATTGAGTGCACTCTGTAACATCCCTCGGCCTTCTAGACCCGTAGGATGGTTTTTTCATGACTAGGTCATGACAAAAAGTACATGCTAAAACTTGACCTGAGCTGGACGGAAATCATCGAGCAGAGCTCGATGAAATATCAGCATCATAGTAGGTCGTTAGACTAAGAGAGGAAACCGTCGAGCAGAGCTCGACAAAAAGCCTTGAGCAAGGCTGAGCAGAATTTTGATGAATGGAATGGCCATGGAGGCTCCATAACTCCCACTTTTATGGGGCTTTTATTCCTCAGAGGGAGGACGAGTTTATAGAGGTGGCAGGAGATTAATTTGGTACAGTCCCCTTAATTATGTTGAAACTGAGGGGTAGAGTTAATTGCCATTAATGGATTTAATGTCATTGGGGATTTACATTCATCTTCTCCCAAATTCCCTCTTTAAGGATCTTCACTAGAGAAAGGGCAAGCGTTTCCCCGATTCCTTTTAAATTTCAGTGAGGTTGGTATAAAATTTGCAGAGGAGCCAAAGTTTGGTGGCCGGAAATTGTGAGGAGGCAAAGCACACGTCTTCAGGCCGCAAATTAGGTCCTCCTCTACTCCTCTCTTCATGGGCTAGATTCTTAGATCTTATTGGAGAGAAATCAAGCTCCATTGAGCCCAATTGGGAGAGGAAAAATTCTAAAAATTCCATGTTTTTCTACCTCATGGGTTCCCCAGAAACTGCCCCTCCGGTGGCCGTGCCGCCCTCCGGTGATAGTTGCCACCTCAACGGAGGTGGTGGCAGTGGTGGCCGGCCAGGGAGGTGGCCAACCAGGGAGGTGGCCAACCAGGGAGGTGGCCTGATGGCCATAAAAAAGCTTTGGAAATGCTTCAAGTCGGGCATATCGTGGTGGTCGACTGGAGAAAGAAGACGTAATCAGGGCCCTTTGTTGGATCTGTACAACATAATATAAATATTATTAAGGTTTTACATTTTTAACCTTTTACTATGCCCCCATTAAATTAGATAAATGAGACCCTTAAGGGCTAAACAATAAAATGTGGCCAATATAAAAATTGTAGCCCTTGAAGTCTACTTTAATTTAAAATTAATTTCAACCCTTTTGGGTAAGTGATTTGACCACAGTACCCAAAATGGTGCAGCCTATATATTGGCTTCACTAGAGACTAAATTGAGTGCCCCCATCAATCCATCCCCCCAAATGACTTGTAATTTTTGTTGTGGGTTACTCTTACATATACCTAGAACATACCAAATAATGGGAATTTTTGGAAAACATTTTCCTAAAGTTTTTGTAGAAATTTAATAAACATTGCATGAATTATTTAAGGGGTCTATTGACCTCTACACCCATAGAAATTTTTGTTTCTGTCTATTACTATCATGAAATGACTATGGTTAAAATTTAAGCATAATTGGGTTTGATTTGGTTAGGTTTTAGTGAGACCAAAGAATGGCCCTTAAAGAGTTAAATTTGGGCAAAGAGTGTTTGGGGCATAGATGGGCCAATTTTCACCCAAAGGGGTTGGGACTTGGGCCAGAGCTCCATGATTAGTTAAATAAACCTCTCATGAAGTTGGAGGTGTTTTGGTGTTGGATTTGCCCTAGGACCATAGTTCAAACCCTAAGGTTGAACTTTGGGGGTTTGTGAAGGACATGGTGTGATATGTCAATGTATGAACTTGGGAGTTATTCAATATAATCCTATGATGGTAAATAACACTAGGAAGGAATTTGGTGACATTTATAGGTAGACACACAACTTAATCCAATTAGGGATAATTTATTCCTATACCTTTTAGGAAAATATTGAAGGGTCATATTACCTTGGATACTTATGAAATTTTGGTAGAAGAGTTTTTATAACAATTTGTGCCTCTGGAATTATTGTAGGATGTTTGGAAGACTTTGGCTCATACTTATAGTTATAATCTTTATGTTGCCCCTAAGGATGATTTTGATAGAATCATGGTTAAACTATCTTAGAATGTTATGAAACATAGTCAGTTATGATTTTTGATCATATTAAAGACCTGGTAATTTTTGTTTAATTTTTGTATAATATTTTGTGGTACTTCTCTCTTTAATTCTATTTATTGTAATTATTTTGAATTAATTATTTAGGGGTCGATTATTTAATTAAAGTTTGTGAAACTTAGTATTCAGCGTTATTTTGGCATCATATAGTGATCATAATTTTTGGGTGGCCATAAATTAAGGAAATCTAGTACTTCATGCTCAAAATTACCCATGGCCTAAATTTTTAGAAAATTTAATAAATACTAAATTATTTAAGAAAATTACATGTTCTGGATTTAGGCTAAATATGTCATGGTAGGCCCACAATTATTATCTTAGGGCATTTGGATAAAAATTTGGAGTACCTCCTATCTTGTACATCATGTAGCTTAGGTTGGTGTAGGTTTAGTAAAACTACGGAATTTGTGATAACAAGTGGAATGGACATAAGGCGATGGGGTTATTGGTTTACTAATCTTGGTGAAGTGAAATAGAAAAAGAGAGCTTCATTAGGAGTCATGATATGGAGAGTGTTGGGTTGACTAGTGTTAAGATGTGCTCAGGATCGACGAAAGATCATCTTTCCTTTGAAGAGATAGAGAGTCAAAATACACTAGGGTTAGATCAAGAATAACATTAAAAGGGATCGGGAATTGGGTATTAACCAATAATAGTAAGTGCCTTCTGAAAGGGAGCTTTGGGCTTCACCCCATCGTACTTACTAGTGCCCCCGAGAGCCCTTTACAGGGATTGCCCTTGGCAGTCCAAGGTTAACGTATGTCGTAAGACTAAATGGATTATAAGAGTAATTAGAATTATTCTAAGATTACACTTACACTCACACTCTCCTGTTTTGTGGGAGTTAGGTTGGGTCACTCGAATGGTAGGCTCGGTGGTTTTGGTGATGGTCAGGTTAGCCCGGCGAGAAGAGGGCTAGGTAGATAATGGTGATGGACGAGTTAGTCCTGGGAGCTTTTGCTTGGTAGATAATTTTGATGGACGAGATAGTCTGGGGAGCTTCCTTTCGGTGGGAAAATATAGTAATATTGCATGTGCATAAGATAAAAGGTGGTGGGTCATCGGTATTGGAAAGTCGTCACACCGACACCAGTACGTTGACTCGACAAGTGTGGTTCAGCACTTGGACAAATAAAGTCCGGTGCACAGCCGACAAGAGTATGCAAGAGCAGCGCTTAGTGCTCCAGCATTGAGGCGTACGATAGGTCTGCTTGGTAGTGTGATACTGGTTTAGAGGTGGGCGAGGCCCAACCCACCACTTCCATTTGCCACTATGGAGGTATCCTGTGAGGTTAGGCTCCAGAAAGGAGGAACTAAAGGTCTATGTACATAGAGTCAATTGTGTGTGTTGCACTTGCATGTTCACATCATAACAAACTTGCATGTCATAGCATCATCATTGCATATAACCCCTGACACCTATTGTATAAAGTGGTATGGGTCATTTTATACAATAGGCCTTGAAAAACAACCTGTTGGTCTATAGGTTTGTATGGGAATTCCTATAGGTCATGGTTACTTACTTAGTTTACCTTTTCCTACTTTACTTACTCACTTGTAATTGTGTATACATATACATCTTACCTCCTTCTGCTTACATATACTTGCTGTGTTATGAACTCATGATAGACTAGTTTTGTCGCCACATGCTTACCTGTGTTACTCTCCATCTCCATTACCTTCCCTTTCCTTCTCCCCACTCAGTGCCTAGGAGCCATAAGGGAGGGGTAGGGGATTTTAGGACTTAGTCTTTTAGACTAACGGTCGTTGACCAAATAATTTTTGGGGATCGGGGAGCCGAACAAGGAGATGCAGCCCCATAAGTCGGTGTGCTTGGAGACGGGACAGTCTAGCATAGGAGTTCAGCCAGTAGGGACAGTGAGTCCTGATCTTTAGTAGAGATTATAAATTTGCTTCCGCTTTGAGTGATTTTTAGTGAGGATTTTGATGTATCGGGCAGGAGCCATCTTTAGTAATTTACTTTATCTTTTCTGTAGACTCTCTGTTCGTGGAGATTTATTATATTTCATGTGATTTTCTGTGGACCAGTATTTGAGTTTTCATGAACTCTTATATTCATTCTACTCTTTTGTGATTAGTATGGCCAGTAGGATCGGTATTTTGTAATGACGATCTTCCCGGGTGTGTTGGTGTCACCTCAAAGCGGCGATTCTGGGCATAAGACCCCGGTGGTTTGAAAAAAAAGGGGTCTTACAAACTGGTATCTGAGGCGAAACCTCAATGGAAAGAGTAAATGTCCACTAACCCTAGGTCACCCCCGCTCGTGTTTTGTTTAGGGACAAACTAAGTAGCAGAACCTTGGTGTGCCCATATGGGGGATCACATTTAATTGTCCACTTTTAACTAGGTTCGAGTCAAGTTTCTTACAATTGGTCGTTATTATGCAGCCCCCGACACATTCAACACCGCAGGGCGGAGCTCAGCAAACTCTGAATGTTGCTCCACCTCCACCGGCTCCTACTCCATTTCTATAATCGGAGTTGGGGCAAACGCTGACGGCAATTCTAGAGGCCTTCAGAGCCCAGCAGGCTTCGGCTCTACAGCCGAACCCGGGGCCAATTGGTTGAGCAACTTCTGAGGACTCTCTCCCCCATCTTGTTTGGGGATGTAGTCAGCAGTATGGATGGAAGACTGTCTGGATATCATGTTCGAGATGCTGACCGAGATACGGTGCCCGTGGGAGGAGAGGGTACCTCTAGTGGTCTCCTTCTTGGAATCTCATGCCAAGAGATAGTGGAAGACACTTTTGGATATGATAGTTGTATATTGGGAGGTTGCTGACGTCACTTGGGAGGAGTTCTGGGCCGCACTATTGGAGCACTTCATTCCACAGTCGGCCAGAGATAAGTTGGAAGATAGGTTATTGTAGTTGAGGCAGGGCAATAGGATGGTGGTGGGGTACTACCGGGAGTTCAATTATTTAGCCTAGTTTGTGTTCTCCTATCAGTTGGACGAAGCATGGTATACCAAGAGGTTCTATAAGGGAATTCGGGAGGACCTTAGAGAGGTTATTTTGTTTGTATCCGACAGACCTATACCTCGGATTCTGGAGATGACAAAGAGGATGGAGGCTGTTTGGCTCACGTATCGAGGCCGGAAGAGGCCAACTGAGGATCAGGGTCGGGGAGGCAGGAATGATCAGCAGAGGTGCCACTTTGCTGAGGAGAGAAGGGCAGAGGACCAACCTCGCCAAGAGTTGATACACGAGCTAAGGTAACTGGTGGTATTGGTCCATCAACCTCTTTAGATGCGGGAGATATAGATGCCTGGAGGTGTGGCAATTCCCTCGCCCGAGTGCTACAACTGTCATCAGGTAGGGCACATCCGGAGGATCTACCGCACGAGAGGGGCACCTGTACTGACACCACAGGCTGCCCCGCTCACTCAGTAGTTTGCAGGTCGAGGCTATGGAAGAGGATGTGGTTCCAGGGCTGATATCGGAGGCAAGGGAGGGAGTAGTTGTATGCTCTAGACTTAACTCCACCTCGGGACTCGGGCAGGGTGATTTCAGGTATGCTGCTAATTTTATGTTGTATTTACTTTTGGAACCTTTAAAACACAAAGAAATAGTAGCATACTAGGAATGAAAACCTTAGGTTCAGTTACCTAACCACATCTAAATAAATAGGAATAGTCATGGTTTGTGGCAAACCTTCCCACGCCTTGGTGGATATGGAGGTATCGCACAATTTCATCTCCGAGGATTTTGTAAAGGGACAAGAGGGAGCCAGACATTATTCAGGAGTCACCAAGAGGTTGCGTCTCCCCAATGGGTCGGAGGTCTTAGCTACTGCTAAGTGCCTCCTGAAGGTGACTATTGATGGACTGACACTCGAGACCATGGCTACGGTCTTGAGGATGCCGAACTTCGACCTTGTTCTGGGCATGACATGGCTTACTTGGAACCACGCTCAGATAGATTGCTTGGTAAAGAAGGTTGTACTGAGTTACGACGACACCTTCACGACCTTCAAAGGTATTACTCCCGTCCAATATAGGATGTTATCTTCTATTCAGGCCGTCAAGGCCCACATGCAGGGAGATGAGGTCTAGCAGGTGTTATTCGATGTGGTCGAGGTCAACACGGTGGTTACCGATATATCGGTGGTACGGGACTTTGCAAATGTGTTCCCAAAGAAGCTACTAGGATTGTTGTCGTATCGAGAGAAGGATTTCCAGATCACGTGGGTGCCAGGAGCAAAGCCGGTGTCTAAGGCTCCCTATCAAATGGCACCAAAGGAGCTGGCGGAGTTCAGGAGTCAGGTGAGGAGCTGGTGGAGGATGGATTCATTAGGCCATGTTCCTCGCCTTGGGGAGCTCCGGTCTTGTTCGTAAAGAAGAAGGATGGGACCCTCAGGTTGTGCATCGATTATCGTGCAATAAACTGGTTGACAGACCGGAACACATATCAACAACCAAAGATCGATGAGTTATTTGATCTGCTAGAGGGAGCACATTTGTTCTTGAAGCTAGATTCAAGGTCGGGATACTATAAGCTATGGATTTTGGAGGAAGATATCCCGAAGACACCGTTTAGTAGTAGATTCTGCTTGTACGAGTTTATCGTGATGCCCTTTGGGCTCACAAATGTGGCATCGGCATTCATGTTCTTGATGTACCTGGTGTTCGAGTCGTAACTCAACTGGTTTTTCATTGTGTTCAAAGATGACATCCTTATTTATTTGAGGACGAAGGAGGTGCACGCACAACATCTTGCCTCAACTCTGGAGAAGCTCAGGGAGCACCAGTTATATGCCAAGTTAAGCAAATGCCAGTTTTGGCTGATGGAGGTGTCCTTTTTACGTCACATTATCAGTGGAGCAGGATTGGAGTTGGATCCCACGAAGATTCAGGCAGTGCGAGACTGGCCTCAGTTTAAGACGGTGACCGATGTCCGAAGTTTTCTAGGATTGACCGGGTACTATCAGAAGTTTGTGCAGGGATTCTCTTAGATAGCCCTTACACTCACTTCCTTGACGAAGAAGGACACTCTGTTCGTTTGGACAGCGCAGTGTGATGCAGCCTTCAAGGAGTTGAAGGGTCGGCTTACATCGGCCCCTATCCTCGCTCTCCCAGCTGGGAAGGAGGGCTTCCAAGTGTACACTGATGTGTCATTTCATGGGATGGGCATTGTACTGATGCAGTATGGACATGTGGTAGCATACGCCTCCCGCCAGCTGAAGAAGCACGAGCAGAACTACCCTGTGCATGACTTGGAGATGGGAGCAGTGGTGTTCGCTCGGAAGATTTGGCAGCATAACCTTTATTTGGTGCACTGCGAAAAATTTTCAGGTCACAAGAATCTTAAATACGTCGATACGCAGAAGGAGTTGAACATCCACCAGAGACGATGGGTGGAGTTCTTATCTGATTATGAGTACATGATACACTATCTCCCGGTGAAGGCGAATGTGGTGGCAGATGCACTGAGAAGGAGGGCTACCACTTCAGGAGCAGAGCCACATTTGATGTCTATGGAGCTGGTATGGATGATGGAGGATATGTAGATTACTTTGGTGTACTCGGACGACTCAGAGCTTTATGAGGAGTATCTGACCACGATGAGCACTACAGATGATATTCGAGATTGCATCAGGGATGAACAGAGGAGCGATGAGAAGCTAGAGCCAGTATTTAGTACCTTGGAGGTAGGGACGGCCGAGGAGTATGCAGTGAGAGATGGGTTGATATGCTTTAGAGGATGGGTGTACATACCGATTGGGGGCAGGATTTGGGAGGACATTATGACTGAGGCTCATTACAGCAGGTACTAAGTCCACCCGAGCATCACCAAGATGATGACCAACCTGAAGAGGATGATGTACTGGTCGGGAATGAAGAGGGACATCACGTATATTGTGACCCATTGCGAGGACTGTCAGTTAGTGAAGGCCAAGTGTAAGAGTCCAGCCAGATTGTTGCAGCCACTTCCGGTACTGAAGTGGAAGTTAAACGATATCGCTATCGATTTCATACAGGACCTTCCTCAATCATATGCAGGGAATAAATTGATATGGGTGACCGTCGATCGATTGACCAAGGTGGCAAGATTTCAACTGATCAGGAAGGATGCTCCGGTGGGTGACTTGGTGCAAAAGTTTGCGGAGTAGTTCGTATGATACCATGGATTGCCAAGGACGATAGTGCACGATCGTGAAGGACGATTTACGTCTGAGGAATGGTGGTCAGTCCAGGCTTATTTGGGGACCCAGTTGACATTTAGTACTGCCCTCCACCCTTAAACAGATGGGCAGACAGAGCGCACCAATCAGATACTGGAGGATTTGTTGCGTCTTTGCATACATGAACGAGGAGAGCCATGGGAGAAATAGCTATGATTGATCGAGTTCTCGTACAACAATAGCCACCAGTCCAGCATCGGCATGGCCCCTTATGAGGCTTTATACGGGCGGAGATGTAGGACTACTTTGTCCGAAATACAGGAAGAGGATCTGAAGACACTTTGCTTAGAGTTCATCGATGATACAGATACTCAGGTGTGGTTGATTCGAGACAGGATATTGGAGGCCTAGAGTAGACAGAACAAGTACTATGATGCTCGACATCATTAAGTAGAGTTTCAGGTAGGAGATCGGGTGTTTCTGAAGATACGACTGATGTATGGATTCTCGCGGGTGCGTGGTCAGAAGATGCTCAGTTCGAGATAGATGGGGCCTTACGAGATCCTAGAACGGATCAGCCCGTTTGCTTTCAGGCTAGTTCTGCTGCCAGAGCTAATGGGTTTGCACGACATTTTCCACGTCTCCTCACTTAAGAGAGCTCTACTTCGGCTGGAGTAGTAAATTACGACTATAGATGGGCCTATAGCTTCTGATCGATCAGCACACCTGGAGCCGATCCGGATAAATTATTTTGGGATGCTGATCTTGCGGCACAAGAAGGTTCCACATGTCAAGGTCTTGTGGAGGAATCATGGATAAGAGGAGCACACGAGGGAGCCATAGGAATGAAGCAGCAAAAGTACCTGGGACTTTTCTCGTAAGGTATTCCCGTTAACCTCTCGGGATGTTACATTTTATTTCTCGTACGTGAAACCCCGTAGGCCTAACCTGAATTTTGAGGATGAAATTCTTATTTTTATATATTGGGATTTGTAACATCCCTCAGGCTTCTAGACCCCTAGGATGGTTTTGTCATGACTGGGTCATGCAAAAAAGTACATGCTAAGACTTGCCAGAGCTAGACAGAAATCATCGAGCAGAGCTCGATGAAATGTCGAGCAGAGCTCGACGAAATGTCGAGCAGAGCTTTACGAAATATCAGCATCATAGTTGGTCATTAGACTAAGAGAGGAAACCGTCGAGAAGAGTTCGAGGCAATCGTCTAGCAGAGCTCGATGAAATCGTCGAGATGAGCTCGACTCAATCATCGATGATGAGCTCGGCGAAATCTTCGAGCTGAGCTGGACAAAATCGTCGAGCTCTTGAGCAAGGCTGAGCGGAGTTTTGACGAATAGAATGGCGAAGGAGGCTCCATAACTCCCACTTTTATATGGTGGTTATTCCTCTGAGGGAGAGATGGAGTTTCTAGAGATGGTCGACCATTAATATGGAACAGCCTCCTTAATTGGTTGAAACCGAAGGGGTGGAGTTAATTGCCATTAATGGAATTTAATGGCATTGGGGAATTGCAAGCCTCCTCTCCCAAATTCCATCTTTAAGGATCTTCACCAGAGCAAGGGCAAGCGTTTCCCCCTATTCCTTTTCAATTTCAGTGAGGTTTGTGTAGGATTTGCAGAGGAGCCAAAGATTGGTGGCCGAAAATGGTGAGGCAAAGCACACGTCGTTAGGCAGCAAATCAGGTCCTCCTCTACTCCTCTCTTCATGGGATAGATTCTTAGATCTTTTAGGAGAGAAATTGGGCTCAATGGAGCCCGATTGGGAGAGGAAAGATTCAGCAATTTCCATGTTTTTCTACCTCACGGGTTCGCCAGAAACCACCCCTCTGGTGTTCGTGCCACCCTCCGGCGGCCATGCTTCCCTCCGGCGATAGCCCCCACCTCAACGGAGGTGGTGGCTTTGGTGGTCGTCCAGGGAGGTGGCCGGATTGCCGGCAAAAAGCTTTGGAAATGCTCAAAGTTGAGAAGATCTCAGTGGTTGGCTGGAGGAAGAAGACGTAATCAGGGCCTTTTGTTTGATCTGTACAGCATAGTATAAATATTATTATGGTTTTACATTTTTAACCCTTTACTATGCCCCTTTAAATTAGATAATTAAGACCCTTAGGGGATAAACCTTAAAGAGTGTCCAACATAAAAATTGTATCCCTTGAGGTCTACTTTAATTTAAAATTAATTTCAACCCATTTTGGTAAGTGGTTTGACCACAACACTCAAAATGGTGCAGCTTATACATAAGCTTGACTAGAGACTAAATTGAGTGCCCCCATCAATCCATCCACCCAAATGGCTTGAAATTTTTGCTGGGGGTCACTCTTACCTATACTTAAAACCTATCAATAATGAGAATTTTTGTTAAACATTTTCTTAAAGTTTTTGAAGAAATTTAATAAAACCTTGCATGAATTATTTTAGGGGTCTAATGACCTCTACACCCACAAAACTTTTGGGGTCTGTCTCTAAGGGCCATGGAATGACTATGGTTAAAATTTCAGCCCAATTGGATTTGATTTTGGGGTCTGTCCCTTAAGGGGTTAATTTAGGGTAAAGAGTGTTTGTGGAAAAGAGGGGCCAATATTCACCCAAATGGGTCTGTACTTGTGCCAGAGCTCCATGATCAGTTAAATCCCCCTATCATGGAGTTGGAGTTGTTTTGGGGGAGGATTTGCCCTAGGACCCTATTTTTAACCCTAAGGTTGAACTTTGGGGGTTTGTGAAGGACATTGTGTGATATGTTCATGTAAGGACTTGGGGTTTATTCCATGTAATCCTAGGATGGTAAATAACACTAGGAAAGAATTTGGTGGCATTTAGACTTAGGCATACAACTTAAACCAATTAGGGATAGTTTAGGCCTATATATATTAGGAAAATATTGAAGGGTCATATGACCTTGGATTCTTCTGAAATTTAGCTATAAGAGTTCTTATAACAATATAAGCCTCTGGAAATTATTATAGGATGTTTGGAAGACAATAGCTCATACTTGTAGTTATAATCTTTATGTTGCCCCTAAGGACGATTTTAATAGAATCATGGTTAAACTAACTTAGAATTTTATGAAACTTAGTCAGTGATGATTTATGACCATATTAAAGCCCTGGTATTTTTTGTGTAATTTTTGAAATATATTTTTGGTACTTCTCTCTTTAATTCTATTTATTGTAATTATCTTGAATTAATTATTAAGGGGCTTTTTTTAAGGTTTGTGAAACATAGTATTCTCTATTATTTTGTCATCATATAGTGATTATAATTTTGGGTGTCCATAACTTAAGGAAATCTAGTACTTCATGTTTAAAATTACCCATGGCCTAACTTTTGGGAAAATTTAATAAATACTAAATTAGTTAGGAAAATTACAAGTTTTTGGATTTAGGCTAAATATGTCATGGTAGGCCCACTATAATTATATTAGGGAATTTGGATTAAAATTTTGATTACCTCCTATCATGTACATCATGTAGCTTAGGTTGGTCTGCATTTAATAAAAGTGCGAAATTTGTGATAACAAGTGGAATGTACATAGGGAGATGGGCTTATAAGTTTACTGATCTTGGTGAAGTGAAAAATAAAAAGAGAGCTTCAATAGGAGTAATGATGAGGAGAGTGTTGGGTTACTATTGTTAAGAGGTGCTTAGGATTGACGAAAGATCGTCTTTCCTGTGGAAAGAGAGAGTCAAAATACACTAGGGTTAGATCCAGAATAAAATTAAAAGGGATCGAGAATTGGGTATTAACCAATAATAGTATGTGCCTTATAAAAGTCTTTAATTACAAGGATAACTAAATCACCTAGAGGGAGGGGTGAATAGGTTATTGGTCTCTTTTTTTGTTCTTTTCTTTTCTTTTAGTTTGTTGTTTGAGTGATAGGAGATGATTTACCATGCATAAAGAAAACAACACATCAAAGCACATAGATATTTATAGTGGTTCCCCAATTTGGTACATCCACTTTCCCTCCCACCTATCCAACTGTCTTGTTGGACTAAACACTTCTCCAAAATGCTCCAAGGAGCTTACACCTCAGGACCTCAGCCTTACACTCGGGTTCTCTTCAGAACCCTACCTCAGAACCAAACGGTTCCTAACTCAGAGCCTTGCAGTGCTCCTACAGCTCATTGGTCCTCAAACCACCTACCTCAGCCTTATCTCTAAGGCCTAAAACTCAGTCTTTTATGCACTACAATTTCAGGCACTAGGCTCTACTCTCAGAGTGTTGCAGTACTCCTACAGCTCAGATTTAGAAGGATCCTAAAAATGGAAATGGGTTGATGTGGTTCTTGATTGATCACAATAGGAATTCCTCTGTTTCAATCAGCCTTGGGTGAGTAAGACTCAACCCTCCCCCCACTATGACACAAGAAGAGTTTCCTGTGTGAACTTTACTGGACTGAGAGCACCTTAGTCCCAACAACTTCACAACAACAAGTTTATGCACTTGAGCTAGAAGAAACTTGCAGAATACTATTCGGCCTCTTTTTGAACTGAACCAAAGATTCAGCTCTCTCTTCTTCACAACAATAATCATATAGAAGATTTGGCTTATGATGGATGCAACTAGAAGATCTGTTTCTCTTCTCCCTTCTAAACTGAGTTGACTGCTCAGCTTCAACTTCTCCTTCAGTTCTCCTCAAGTGAGAGTTCATTTAGAAAGTATTAGCTGGATCTATTAAGCTCCTACAGCAAGGGATGGATTTTGCTGCTACCTCTTTCTCAGAGAATTACCATGAGCTTCCTTGCTGGTGCAGATGAAGATGGCACCAGCAAACTTGTCGTTGAAGATGTTCATATCAACAGTTAACTATCTTTTTTTCTTTCTGACTTGAGCTTCTTGTTCTTTAGCTCCACAAAAAAATTGCCGAGGAAAAGAACAACAGTCACTTCCTTTTATTTAATGAGACCCAACAACTCTTTTAGAAGTGGGTCCCATACTTTTAATGCTTGCTGCAATTTTGCTTTAATGCCAACTGTCATATAGTAGGTCTGCGGCTCCCTTTGTCGGGTACTGTAGCCATCCAGCCACTTATTTGAAATATTTTGACATGTTGACTTACTAATGTCACCATCTGTGTACTTAGCCAAAAATCAAGCAACATTCGTATAGACATTGAGTGAGTAAGCATCAATCAACGCCAAAACACATGGATAGATTTACTATCACTTGGTGTTGAGTAAGTAACCTTTACTCAACGCCAAACTAATTAGAATATAAATATGTTTCTAGGCGTTGAGAGCGTTGAGTGAACAACCCGCACTCAACTCCATTTGCCTTAGCCAAATATCTATTTCTTTAGCACCTGAAGCGTTGAGAGCATTGAGTGAGAATACCTCAATTAACGCTATCTGCTTTTAACTCATTTCTACATAAATGCGTTGAGGGCGATTAGTGAGCATGCCTCACTCAATGTTTTTTTCCTTATCCAATTTTTTGTGTTTAAAATCACTGGGCTTGGACTATCTTACTTTGAACTGAGTTCGACGAATTGTGAACTGAGCTCGACGAACTTTGAACTCAGTTCGATGAAATCTCAACTGAGCTCGATGAACCCAGAGACTAATTCTCTGAACTTAGCTCGACAAAAGGTGAGCTGAGCTCGACAAACTCTGAACTCAGTTTGACTAATTCTGAACTTAGTTCAACCAGTTAAACTTATAGCCTTTTTGCTGAATTGCGTTGAGTGTGTCTTCATCACTCAATGCCAAAAAACTTAGCCAACTTTTTTTTAGAAGCGTGGCGTTTAGTGAGTTGACTTCACTCAACACCTGTGGAATTGGCCACATTTAAGCTCATTCCAATTTCAGGCTTTTACTACTTTAGTCTATCTCACAGCCTTTTGTTGTATGGCATTGAGTGTGTTGACTTCACTCATCTCTCGTGGACTTGACCATTTTCTAAGGTTGCCACTACCTTGGCTTTGACTCTATAGGCTTCACTCAGTGCTATAGGCCATCTGGCATTGAGTGACTGATCTTAACTCAATGCATGTGGACTTAGACAGATATCTGTCATTCCACCACTTAGGTAAGAACTTAACTATCTTAGAAACTTAGGCTACCTGTACAAATATAGATTATCAGGACAAACTGCAATCATTCACCTTAAACATAAGTAAGATCATAAGATGTGTAAATATTGTTTTGCTAGTCCTTCTTCAAATTCAGGACAATGGGATCAATGGACCCAACACCTTGCGAAAGGGAGGTTTGGGCTTCAGCCCATCGTAGTTCCTAGTGCCCACAAGAACCATTCACAGGTAATGCTGATGCAGCGTATGTCACTACGGAGATCTAAACGAGGGAAAACTCTAGTTCGCCTACAACGCACTATTGATTGTTCGCACCTATGCAAGCATCTATCACACACAAACACGTACCATTCCGCATACAAATCAATAAACATATCGGAGGCGTGCCAACTCTAAAATAGAGATCAAAATATGAGTCGACTTGTTTCCCAAGAAAATACAAAGGTTGCCAATCCTTTTCAAGGGAAGGACCAAGGCGATAAGCCAAGATTCGCTCAAGCAAAATGGATCTACCCAATCTGGAAATAGAAACGCGATCAATAACAACTTTATTCAGAGATTTGAAAGAGTTTGAGATTTTAAAATCACGGAGAACACGATGGTTATACCTCCACAAATCTAATTGAAGAAGCACATAGAGAAGGAGAAGAGTTTACCCAATCGTAGAAAGAACACACTAGATAACATGTGGGAGAATCACTCTCTCCACGATTTCCACCGGCGTCGTACTGAATGGTCCACCGCCATCGCACCGAGTGGGGTTGTCGTCCTTCTTCCTTGGAGTCACACCATGAAACCACGCAAGAAAGCTCCACGGAGGGGAGGCCGAAATGGAGAAGTGGAGATAAGAGGGGGGCGGCTTTTCACAAGCCTGGATGAAATCTTCTTTAGACAAAGGGGGCTGGTTTTAGGTTTTCAAAATCCCCTTTCATCTCATAAAAGCCTCCTATTTATAGGAGTTACAAATTAAATCCAACCATCTAAAATTTAGATGAAGATCTCATCCATTCGGATGGTTATTAGCACACCATAAATGTTTAATAGCACACCAACAATTAAAATAAAATATTACAAGTTACTTTTAAAGGAAATAAAATAGTAAATAAATATAAACAATTTTAGAGCTTCAAATAAGGTTTGCGTGCCGCAGACGGATGTTGTAATATAGCTTGCCGTTAGCGTTTGTGGAGTTGTCATGTAACCTGAAATCTTTTTGTTGTTGTACCTCGGCAACCGAATCAGCTTCAAGTAGTGGTGGAGGGGTCGCGATGTCAATCCTCCCTTGCTCAAAGTCACGTATCACCGATGCGTGGTCCGATATATAGCGGTGGAGAAGAGCGGCATCCAAGCGTCGAAGCTCCACCTCAAGTACCCATGAGTCGTCTGAAGGAGGGCGATCTTGCCAATAGATGAGAAAGCGGTGGGTAGTACCATCTTTAGTAGTGAGGAGCTCAGTGTCAAGTATCCTGTCAGGTATAAGAAAGGTTTTGGGAAACCTTGGAGACATTTACAACAGTACGAGAAGAAAATAACTTACCATCCGACGCTAAACCTGTGGAAACCATAGGAGAGAGATCATCCATACTACCACTCCCCAACCCATTAGAAATTTTAGTGGAGGGAGAAGACGACAAAGAAGTAAGCTCTTGTTGAGGCGAAACAAACATTGTTAAATCTGAGACATTAAAAATGGGTGAAACACCCGAATCAGCAGGCAAATCTAAGATAAATGTGTTATCGCCTAGTTTCTTTATAATCCAGAAAGGGCCGACTCGCTTTGGCGCTAACTTTTTAATGGTGTCGGTAGGCATTCGTTCGGGAACTAAGCGGACTAAGACTTGATAGCCGACTTGAAAGTGCGACACTCTCCTATGTTGATTAGCATGTGCTTGATAGGATTCATATTAGGAGGTCAAGGTTGCTCGGATATGTGCGTGCAAATCATGAATGTGTTGGGTGAAGGATTGTGCAAATTGACTTGTTTTATATGTGGTGGTAACGGAACCAAGTCAAGGGGCACCAGAGCTTTATACCTGTGAACAATCTCATTAGGGGAAATACCCGTGGACCTATTCTTAGAGTTATTGTACGCCAATTGGGCATGGGGAAGAGGCAAGTCCCACGTGCCTTTGTGATCGCTCATAAGACACCGAAGAATGTTTCCCAAACTCTGATTGACCACTTCCGTTTGCCCATCGGTTTGCGGATGATAAGCAGCGGAGAATAATAATTAAGTTTTCATTAAAATCCATTGACTTTTCCAAAAGTCGCTAGTTAATTTAACATCCCTATCCGAGAAAATTGTCTTCGGCACTCCGCTATGACAAATAACCTCTTTAAAATATAATTTCTCAATGTAGGATGCATCGTTGGTCTTGTTACATGGGACAAAGTATGTCATCTTAGAAAATCTATCCATAACTACGAGAATAGAGTTGTGACGTCGAAGAGTGGAGGGAAGGCCTAATATGAAATCCATGCTCACGTCTTCCCAAGGTGTGTAAGGAATAGGTAATAGGGTGTATAAACCAACATTAGATTTAGTGCCCTTAGAGACTTGACAAGTATGACAACTACTCACTATTACTCCAACCATCGCCTTAAATTTAGGCCAATAAAATTTCTCCTCAACGAGTGCAATGGTTTTATTTTGCCCAAAGTGTCCACTGAAGCCTCCGCTATGTAACTGTAACATCCTATTTCTTGCTAGACTCCTAGGAGTCGTTCTGTCATGACAGAACCCTAGGAAGCCCAAGAATTGAAATACATCGACCAAGATTTCGGGTCACGGGTTGGTCATGCCCGTGACCGACCCATCACGCTCGTGACCTAGGGCGTGACCCCTTCGATTATCGTCGATCTCAGAAAGATGATCGGCGAGCGCATAATTTATAACCCGGGCCTGTCACGCTCAAGACCTACGTGTCACTCCCGTGACCTAGGGCGTGACCCCCTTCGATGATCATCGATCTTAGGAAGACGATCGTCGAGCACAAAATTTACAACCCGGGCCATTCACGCTCATGACCTACGTGTCACGCCCGTGACCGAGGGCGTGACCCCCTTCGACGATCGTCAATCTCAGAAAGACGATCGTCGAGTGCAGAATTTGCTACCCGGGCCTATCACGCCCGTAACCTACGTGTCACGCCCGTAACCTAGGGCGTGACCCCCCTTCGACGATCGTCGATCTCAGGTAGACGACCGGCGAACTCAAAACTTTCCACAAGAGCCTGTCACGCCGGTGACCTACGTGTCACGCCCGTGACAAAGGCCGAAATGTCGGTTCAGGCTCGAAATTATTCTAACATGCGTTATAATAAATTTTGGTATGGAAAGTTACACCATTAGTATTTATGGGTCATTTCCTTCTCTAATTACTTAATAAGAAAGAGAAAGTGTTGGTCCAATAGAAAATCGCCACCTGATAAACACCTCTTCTTATTCCAGCGTTTCCTTTCCTCCACCATAACCGAAAAGCCATTCGTTAAGGGAGCATTTATGACCATTACAATCCATGCAAACCCACAGCCCCATTTCTCCCCTATAAAAGGCTCTTTAGACTTAGAGGAGAATTTTTCACCCTTACTTGATGGATTGAAGCATTGTGCCTTAGTGTTGAAGAAGTTCGGGAATGCCACCACCGCGCCATGACAATCTGACATTCATTTCACCTCCAAACCGCGAACAAGGTCCTCCTCTACTTCTTCTTTTGTGGGTAGATCTTAGGATCTTAGAAAGGAGTTCGTGCTAAATAGAGTCGGACCTATCTCACTTTTTCATGGAAAAACCATAAAAAAAATATAGGGTACGCCGGAAACCGCCACCTCCGGCGGCCAAACCACCGCCGACCGATAGCCATCGCCTCGACGGAGGTGGTGGTGGTGGTGGCTGGCAAGGGAAGTGACCGGGCGGCCGGCGATGGATCACGGAAGAGCTACAGGAAAAATGAGTTTTTCTGAGTTCAGTTACGTGTTCTCTAGAAGATGAACAGTAAAACATTATTATGATATAAAATTATGTATATAGTATATAAAGGAAATATATATTAAATGGGCAATTTTTGTTGTTGCAAAAAGAAGAACTTATAGGCCGATTTAGGAAAAATGGCCAGTCACAAAAGTTGTAGCCCTTCGAGTATAGATTAATTTAAAATTAATTTCAACTCGTTTGGGTAAGTGGTTTGACAGTAGCACCCATTTTTGTGGGGGCTATACCTAGAGTTGGGCAGGAACTAAAATGAATTCTTACGCTCCGTCCCTTGTCCAAATGACCTGAAATTTGGGCAGGGGGTTACCCTTAGCCTTACCTAGAGGCTGTCCAAAAATGGGAATTTTTGGAGACACTTTGCCAAAGGTTTTTGTTTTAATTTAATTAAGTTAGAAGAATTTATTTAAGAGGCCAATGACATCCAAACCCTCCCAAATTTTGGTGATTGGTCCCTGGCAAAAAAACCTAGCTCTGTACAAAATTTCAACTCATTTGGATGATTTTTGGATAGGAAGTCACCTATTCTTAACTAGGCATTAATGAGGTGTTTTTGAGTAAAAAGTGCAATAAGAGGTTGGAACGGTCAAATCACCTCAACAGAGGCTGATATTTTGACCACTGAATTGGAAGGGTTATAATAACCCACTTGGAGAAAATGGTGTGGTTTAGGGTTGGTTTACCCTAGGATGCAAACTCAAACCCTAAATGGAGGGTTTTGAGGGTTGTGAAGGACATGGGGGCAATTGCTCTAGTATTGCATTGAAATTCTGTGGAATTGACAATAACATAATATAAATTATCTGGATAGAATCTTGGAGGATTTCGAGATAGGTAGATACCTCAAAACTCTAACCTTAGTTTCAGAATAAAATAGTAATTAAGTGCAATCCGTCATTAAACATTATCTAAAAGCTGTGAAACTCGGGTAGAGTATGTTTTGGGGCGGGTAAAATTTATTGTAATTTTGCTGGAATTTTATATTTTCTATTTCTAGCACTTCATTTGTAACGATTATTATAGCCCTAATTGATGTTTTAATTATTTGAATCTTTCTATTCATTGAAACCCCATGAAATCTTGGAAGTAAATGTATTTGGTCAGAATGGTTGTTCCTGATTTTTTGAATAATTTTTAGTTGAGTAAATCTAGTACTTCCTTCACAAATGGTAAAAAAGGGTTTTATGCTTTTAAAATTAATTATGGGTGATATTGCTGCATAAAATTTTTGAAACTTAGCCAATGCTATTTTTAAGGTTGTACCTGCATAATATAATTTATTTATAATTTTTTGATTTATATTCTCTGTACTTGATTCATAAATAACGAAATATAGAAAATATTGCTAAAATAGTTTTAGTGCTCTTCTGATGATAGAAAAATTGTGATGCTTTGGATTTACCATTTTGAGATAGCAAAATATTTACGATAATTTTGTTGGACATCTTGCATGAGTACTTAGGGTCGTTCATGTTCAAACCGATAGCCCAAGGAATTTTGAGGAAATTAATTAAATACCAGATAAATTAGGAAAATTATAGTTTTCTGATTATAGTCTAATCATATCATGATAAACCTCCAGTAAATAAGTTAAGGCATTTTGATGAGTATTGGATCATTTCCTAACCGGTTCGACATATAGTCTAGGTTGGTCTGCATATAGCAAATTGTTAAATTGCAATAGGACATGATCTGGGATAGTGGTTGGAGTTAGTCATTTTGTCTGGGTGGATAGATGTGGAAGATTTCACAATAAAATGATATGAAGAGTTGTGAGAAGTGGTGTTGGCTAGAGTTAGGAGGTGCTCGGGTTCGACGAAAGAACGTCTTTCCCGAAGAGAGGAAGCTTCAAAATCACCCTAAGTTTGTCTATCGTAATATGAGAAGGGTATGGGTAAAGGGAATCAACCAATAACAATAAGTGACTTGCAAAAAGGAATGATGGGCTTCAGCTACCATCATAGTTCCTAGTGCCCTTTGAGAGCCCTTCACAGGGAATACCGGGGGCAGTCCCGGGTTAATGTCTATTGCAATAACAAACTGAAAAGAGTAACATAGTAATTAAGATCTCACATTTCACAAACACTGTTAGCACAGGAGGATTGTTGGGAGCTTAGTCTTGATTGGTTAACAGACGGACGGAATGGTCTGGGGAGCTTCGACTCGATTGTTTAAGAGACGGACGTTTTGGTCCGGGGAGCTTCGGCTCGGTTTTTGTGTGATTACGATTGAACTTGCATGTGCATAAAAGGAAAGAAAATTAACTTGTTGGGTCTTCGGTATTGGAGGGTCGATGCACCGACACCAATACGCTGACTCGGCAAGTGTGGTTAGCAATTCGCCAACAGAAGTCATGTGTGCCAGCCAGCAAGAGTACGCAGGAGTCTGCTTCGTGCACCAAGCGTTGAGGCGTACGATAGGTCTGACCAGTAGTGCTTTACTGGTTTAGAGGTTGGGGGGCCCAACCCACCATTTCGGTCTGGCACTACGGAGGTATCCTGGGAGGTAACGGATCCGAAAGGGGGAACTAAATGTCTGTGTGCCCAAAGTCGGGTGTGTGAGTTGCACTTGCATGTTCCATTATACCCACTTGCATGTTATAGCATAATCGATTCATTTAACCCTGACACCTAAATTATAAGTGGAATGGGATGCTTATACATTAGGACTTGCAAAACGACCCCTTGGTCAATAAGCATGTGTGGGCAAGTTTATAAATTAAGGATAACTTCTATAATTATATGATGATGTTTGATAACCGACACTCCAACGTATAAGTGGTATGGGACACTTTATACGATGGGAGCCTTGCGGAAGATCCCTTGGCTTATGCACTTGCTCACATAAGTTAAGGTTACTTTACCTACTTTCTGTTTCTGTCATATTTATTATAGAATTACTAGATTAGTTCCGCTGCCACCTGTTCCTTTGATTTAATCTTCACCTTCATGTCCTTCCATTTCTTCCTCTCGCTCGGTACCTAGGAGCCATGGAAGAAGGGGTAGGGTATGATAGGGCTTAGTCTTTATGACTAAACCATCATTTTAGGGAATCGTGGAGCCCAGCATGAGGGAGCAGCCCTAGAGACCGGTGCGCTTGGAGATGGGGCAGTCTAGCTCCTGAGTTCATACAGCCAGGACCGTGAGTCTCGACTTTGAGTAGATGTTCTGTGCTTCCGCATGAGTGATTTGTAGTGAGGGCATGATGTATCGGGCATAAGCCCTTATTTTAGTACTCTGATATGTTGTTCTGTGGACACTCCCTTCGTGGAGATTTCTTTTTCTATATATGTCATTATCTTGTGTACTTGCTTCTACTTCATTGTGCTACCTTTCTGTGATGGAATTGGCAGGCAGAATCGGCGCTTTGTGGTGATGACCCTTAAGGGCGTGAAGGTGTAACCGCAAAGGGGCGGTTCTTGGCCTAAGACCCCGGTGTTTTAAAAGAAAAAAGGGGGGGTCTTTCAGTAACTCCCAAATAATGAGGTGTCGTAACGAGGTTCACGAAATACTCAACTTCCCCTGCCTAAAGAGATAACCATCCCTAAGAGTAAAGGCCGAAATAGTCATGGGGGAGCTATTTTGGGCAGATAAATATAGTTCTTGAAAATCTGGGCAAGTGGCGTATTCGTCATTAATGTGTTAAAACCATATAAAAAGGACTTGCATGGTGGATAGCAATAGGGTGAGGCGACTAAGTGCATCAGCAACTCGATTGTCAGATCCATTAAGGTGCTTGAGATTAAACGTGTATCCTTTCAAGAAAGCTACCCACTTAGCGTGATGCGGGCTGATTTTATGCTGGCCATTTATGAAACGCAAGGCATCAAGGTCGGAGAGGAGGTAGTGTCGCCAATGATGCAAACACAAAACAACATCATAGAACTCCCTATCGTAATTTGAGTAATTCAACTTGGATACCGCTAGCTTCTCACTAAAGTAACTGACCGGGTGACATTCTTGACTTAAGACACCTCTTATTCCCACCCCAGATGCATCACAGGTATGCTCAAAGACCATGGTGAAGTTAGGTAGACGTAACACCAGTGCCTCGGTCATAAGCTTTTTAATACGTTGGAAGGCAAAGGTGGCAAACTTTGTCCATATGAACTCAACCTTCTTCGTGCAATCACTAATAAGGGACATAATGCTACTAAAGTCTCGTCTGAAACAAAGATATAAAGTAGCTAATCCATGGAAACTGTGCACATCTCGTAGGCTAGTCGGTTCGGGCTAGTCCCTTATCACTTGAACTTTTCCGGCGTCAACTAGTATTCTCTCAGACCCGACTATATAACCCAAGAACTCTACCTCTGAAGCGTAGAAAGTGCACTTCTTAAAGTTTAGAAACATTGTTTCCTTCCTCAAGGTGGAAAGAATCACTCTCATGTGGTAGATGTGCTCGGCAGTGGTAGTGTTGTAGACTAAGATGTCATCGAAATAAACTACCACAAACTTCCCCATGAATTGCTGAAAGACATATGTCATCATCTGGGAGAAGGTGCTGGGGGAATTGGATAACCCAAAGGGCATCACAAGACACTCATATAACCCATCCTTAGACTTAAACATAGTCTTCCACTCATCTCCCTCACGGATCCTAATCTGGTGATAGACACTCCGTAAGTCTAACTTCGAAAAGATAGTGGCCCCAGATAAGACATCTAAGAGGTCATCTAATCGTGGAATAGGAAACCTATACTTGATAGTAATCTTGTTGATAGTGCGGCTATCGACACACATCTGCCATGTACCATCCTTCCTGGGGCAAGCAAGGCTGGTACCGCAAATGGGCTCAAGCTTGTCCTAATGAACCCCTTCTTCAATAAGTCCACAATCTGGGTCTGTAACTCCTTATGGGCATCGGGATGAAGTCTATAATGGGGCTGGTTGGGAAGGGATGAATGGGGAATAAAGTCTATCACATGTTGTATATCCCTAAGTTGTGGTAATGTCGAAGATAGCACATCTGAGTAAACATCCTTATATTCTTCCAACAATACCCGTAGCTCACAAGGTAAGTCATCCAACACTCCCAAATTAGTCCTTTCACTCATAAGTACTAAAGCATACAACACTCCATCAAGAAATGAATCCTTCACAAAATCTTTCTTACTCACTAGACTCAACGCCTTCCTCTCTACTGGATAGTGGTGTCCTTAGCCACCGCTACTTGCTCCTTCGGGATGGTCGGCCTCAGTGTAATGACTTTGCCGTTAAATTTAAACTCGTACGTGTTGGATCTCCCAAAGTGTGTCACATCATGGTCGTAAAGCCAAGGTCGGCCTAACAATACGTGACAAGCGTCCATTGGAAGTATATCACAGCACACCTCATCAGTATAGTATTTTATCGAGAGGGGTACTAGGCATCTCTTGGTGACCAGAACGTTTACCCTATTGATCCAAGCTACCTGATATGGAGTCGGGTGGGGCTGCGTGGTCAAATCCATATGTGTAAATGCACTCTCATAGATGACGTTGACACAACTACCACTATCAATGATCAACTTGCAAAACTTCTCGCCACTTTTAAAAATCAGGGAAAATATACTCGTCCTCTTTCAGTCATCTAACAGACGAGGAGTGGTCAAGATACAACGCATCACCATAAGGTGGTGATCATCCTATAAATCACTTAGGACCCCATCTGGGTCACTCTCCTCTGCAGCCTAATAAATGTAACCAGCGAGGTCGGTAGTCGACTCTAAAAGGGCTATGGCCATAGTCTTCGTTGGGCACTCAAAGGCATAGTTACCTTGAATGTCACAAGAATAACATGTAGCATTTGTCTTACTAACCTTCCCATTGGGGATACGCTCACTCGCGGGATTCCTTGCATTCCTAGCAGTGATCACTACCGAATTCAACTTGGTGGACCTAAACTTCCCCTTATCCTGGTATGTGGAAGCAGATGCTCCGGTTGTGAAATTATTCTTCGCATGGGAATAGAGGTAGTGGGCCTTAGAGGCCAGGTGTTTTTCAATATCGAGGGCGGCATTGAAGGTCGTATTAAGGTCTGTATGATCATAGCGCAAGAGCTTCCTTTGAATCTCTGGTTGAAGCCCTTTATGAAATCTAGATAAGGTGACCTCGGGAATCTCCCTAAGATCACAACGCACCATACAGTCCTTCAGCTCTCCCATGTACTCAGCTACCTCATTTGAGCCCTGTAAAAAGGTGGCAAGCTATTCAAACATCTTTGTTTAGTTGTATGCAGGGACGTACTGATCTGTTAGAAAATTTTTCATCACCGGCCAACCTATAAGTGTGACTCCATGTCTGCCTCCTAATCTCCGCTCCTCATTAAGCTAATACGTCTTCGCACGACCTGTTAACTTCATCCTAGCAACTAGGACCTTTTGAAGGTTCGTAAGATTGTGTCGTTCGAGGTAACATTCTATGTCCACAGTCCAATTAAGGAAGATCTGGGGATCTCCCATGCCATCATAAGTGGGGGCATTAATCTTAATGGCCCTAGTAATATCAAAGCATCGCTCGGGGCTGTGTTCATGAGGGGGCACTCGGTGAGAGTCCCCATCAGAATCCGAATGAGGGATTTGTTGGCGTCGGTGGGGCTGCTCAACAATAACGGGTGGCGGTGGCGGCCCTCCTTGATTCAAAAGGATTTGTCCTAATATGGTCCTAATCTCATTCATTTCATTACATAGACCCTCTATAGCCCGAGCTTTGGGATTCCCTTGCTCATTCGCAACCATCCTAGATGATGAAGGTGTAGTGTATTCCGTTCTTAGTCAAGTGCGCATTCAGGTGTAGAATTTTTTGGGAAGATGATTTTTCCTAGGACTGACCCTATATTAAAAACAAAATATTTTTATAATTTCCCGATGTGATATAAATGTAGAAGGTTAACAAAAAAAATTTTGAACTTTTCGCTGTTTACAGATTTAAAGTGTTATTGGCAGACTAGAAAAAAAATTGTTGTTTTTTTTATTGTGCGTGCCTAGAAAACTCAAGCGAGGACGTTTCAATTAAGAAATTAAGACAACCGCCTCTGATACCAAATTGATGCAGCGTATATCACTATGGAGATCTAAACGAGGGAAAACTCTAGTTCGCCTAGAACGCACTCTTGATTGTTCGCAGCTACGCAAGCATCTATCGCCCACAAACACGTACAATTACACATACAAACCAATAAACAAATCTGAGGCATGCCAACTCTATAATAGCGATCAAAATATGTGTCGACTTGTTCCCCAAGAAAATGGAAAGGTTTCCAATTCTTTTCAAGGGCAAGACCAAGGCGACAAGCCAAGATCTGCTTAAGCAAAATGGATCTACCCGATCCGGAAATAGAAACGCGATCAATAATAATTTTATTCCGAGATTTGAAAGCGTTTGAGATTTTAAAATAACGTAGAACATGCTGGTTCTACCTCCAAAAATCTAGAAAAAGAAGTACTTAGATAAGGATAAGAGTTTACCTAACCGTAGGAAGAACACACTAGATAACATGTGGGAGAATCACTCTCTCCATGATTTCCACCGACGTTGCACCGAATGGTCCAGAAGCTTCGCAACGAGTGGGGTTGCCATCCTTCTTCCTTGGATTCTCACCAAGATACCGCGCCAGAAAGATCCATGGAGGGGAGGCCTAAATGGAGAAGAGGAGACAAGAGAGGGGCGGCTTTTCACAAGCTTGGCCGAAATCTCCTTTAGACAAAGAGGGCTGGTTTTAGGTTTTCAAAATCTCCTTTCATCTCAAAAAGCCTCCTATTTATATGAGTTACAAATTAAATCCAACCATTCAAGATTGAGATGAAGATCTCATCCATTCGGATGGTTTATAGCACACCATAAATGTTTAATAGCACACCAACAATGAAAATAAAATATTACATGTTGCTTTTAAAGGAAATATAATACTAAATAAATATAAAATATTTTAGACCTTCAAATAAGGTTTGTGTGCCGCGGACGAAGGTTGTAATGTAACTTTCCGTTAGCGTCCATGGAGTTATCATTTCTCCTGAAATCTTTATGTTGTTGTACCTCGGCAACTGGATCATCTTCAAGTAGTGGTGGAGGATCCGCGACGTCAAATGCCCTGGGTAGTCAAAGGCTAACGTAAGACGTAAGACTAAATGGATTATAGGAGTAATTAAAATTATTCTATGATTACACTTACACTCACACTCTACAATGTTGTGGTAGTTAGGTTGGGTCACTCGAGCGGTAGGCTCGGTGGTTTTGGTGATGGGCAGGTTAGCAAGGCGAGCTGAGCGCTCAGTAGATAATTGTGACGGACGGGTTAGTTCGGGGAGCTTTTGCTCGGTAGATAATTGTGACAGATGGGATAGTCCGGGGAGCTTCAGCTCATTGAGAAAATGTAGTAATATTGCATGTGCATAAGATAAAAGGTGGTGGGTCTTCGTTATTGGAGAGTCAACACACCGACACTAGTACGTTTACTCGACAAGTGTGATTTAGTACATTGCAAAATAAATTCTGGTGCGCAGCCATCAAGAGTATGCAAGAGCTCCGCTTAGTACACCAACATTGTGGTGTTTGATAGGTCTAATAGGTAGTGTGATACCGATTTTGATGTGGGCAAGGCCCAACCAACCGCTTTTGTTTGCCACTACGGAGGTATCCTTGGAGGTTAAGCTCCAGAAAAAGGGAACTAAAGGTCTGTGTGTACAGAGTCGAGTGTGTGTGTTGCACTTGCATCTTTACATCATTGCATACTTACATGTCATAGAGTCATCATTGCATATAACCCCTGACACCTATTGTATAAAGTGGAATGGGACATTTAATACCATAGGGCTTGCAAAACGACCCCTTGGTCTATAAATTTGTATGAGCATTCCTATAGGTCATGGTTACTTACTAATTAGTTTACCTTCTCCTACTTTACTTACTCACTTGTTCTTGTGTATACATATACTACTTACCTACTACTGCTTACATATATTTGTTCTGTTATGAACTGATGATAGAATATTTCCGCCGCCACCTACTTACCTTTGTTACTCTCCACCTCCATTACCTTCCCTTTCCTTCTCGGTGGTCGAGGTCAACACAGTGGTTGCCGACATATCGATGGTATGGGACTTTGCAAATGTGTTCCCAAAGAAGCTACTAGGATTGTTGTTGCATCGAGAGAAGGATTTCCAGATCAAGTGGGTGCCAGGAGCAAAGACGGTGTCTAAGGCTCCCTATCGGATGGCTACAAAGGAGCTGGTGGAGGCTGGATTCATTTGGCCATGTTCCTCGCCTTGGGGAGCTCCGGTCTTGTTTGTAAAGAAGAAGGATGGGACCCTCAGGTTATGCATCGATTATCGTGCAACAAACTGGTTGACAGTCCGGAACACATTTCCACAACCAAAGATCGATGAGTTATTTGATCTGCTAGAGGGAGATCATTGGTTCTTGAAGCTAGATCTGAGGTCGGGATACTATCAGTTATGGATTCAGGAGGAAGATATCCCGAAGACACCGTTTAGTAGTAGATTTGGCTTGTACGAGTTTATCGTGATGCCCTTTGGGCTCACGAATGTGCCATCGACATTCATGAGCTTGATGAACCTGGTGTTCGATTCGTAACTCAACAGGTTTTTCTTTGTGTTCTTAGATAACATCCTTATTTATTTGAGGACGAAGGAGGAGCACGCACAACATCTGGCCTCGACTCTAGAGAAGCTCTGGGAGCACCAGTTATATGCCAAGTAAAGCAAATGCTAGTTTTGGCTGATGGAGGTGGACTTTTTAGGCCACATTAACAGTGGAGCAGGATTGGAGTTGGATCCCACGAAGATTCAGGCAGTGCGAGACTGGCCTCAGTTGAAGACGGTGACGGATGTCCGAAGTTTTCAAGGATTGACCGGGTACTATCGGAAGTTTGTGCAGGGATTCTCTTAGATAGCCCTTACACTCACTTCCTTGACGAAGAAGGACACTCCGTTCATTTGGACGACGCAGTGTGAGGCAGCCTTCAAGGAGTTGAAGGGTTGGCTTACATCGGCCCCTATCCTCACTCTCCCGTTAGAGAATGAGGGCTTCCAAGTGTACACTGATGCGTCATTTCATGGGATGGGCATTGTACTGATGTAGCATGGACATGTGGTAGCATATGCCTCCCGCCAGCTGAAGAAGAACGAGCAGAACTACCATGTGCATGACTTGGAGATGGGAGCAGTGGTGTTCGCTCGGAAGATTTGGCAGCATAACCTTTATTTGGTTCACTGCGAATATTTTTCAGATCACAAGAATCTTAAATACGTCGATACGCAGGAGTTGAACATCCGCCAGAGACGATGGGTGGAGTTCTTATATGATTATGAGTACACGATACACTATCTCTCGGTGAAGGCAAATGTGGTTGCGAATGCACTGAGCAGGAGGGCTACCACTTCAGGAGCAAAGCCACATTTGATGTCTATGGAGCTGGTATGGATGATGGAGGATATGTAGATTACTTTGGTGTACTCGGACGACTCAGAGCTTTATGAGGAGTATCTGACCGCGATGAGCACTACAGATGATATTCGAGATTGCATCAGGGATGAGCAGAGGAGCGATGAGAAGCTAGAGCCAGTATTTAGGACCATGGAGGTAGGCACGGCCGGGGAGTATGCAGTGAGAGATGGGATGATATGCTTTAGAGGATGGGTGTACAAACTGACTGGGGGCAGGATTTGGGAGGACATTATGACCGAGGCTCATTACAGCAGGTACTCAGTTCACCCTAGCATCACCAAGATGACGACCGACCTGAAGAGGATGATGTACTGGTCGGGAATGAAGAGGGACATCATGTATTTCGTGACCCATTGCGAGGACTGTCAGTTAGTGAAGGCTAAGTGTAAGGGTCCAGCCAGATTGTTGGAGCCACTTCCGGTGCTGGAGTGGAAGTTCAACGATATCGCCATTGATTTCATATAGGTCCTTCCTCAATCACATGCAGGGAATGAATCGATATGGGTGACCGTCGATCGATTGACCAAGGTGGCCAGATTTCAACTGATCAGGAAGGACGCTCCGGTGGATGACTTGGTGCAGAAGTTTGTGGAGCAGTTCGTATTATACCATGGATTCCCAAGGATGATAGTGTCCGATCGTGATGGACGATTTACGTCTAAGGAATGGAGGTCATTCCAGGCTTATTTGGGGACCCAGTTGACATTTTGTACTGCCTTCCACCCTTAGATAGATGGGCAGACAGAGCGCACCAATCAGATACTGGAGGATTTGTTGCGTCTTTGCATACATGACTGAGGAGAGCCATGGGAGATACAACTATAATTGATCGAGTTCTTGTACAACAATAGCCACCAGTCCAGTATCGGCATGGCCCCTTATGAGGCTTTATACGGGCGAAGATGTAGGACTACTTTATCTTTAATACAGGAAGAGGATCTGAAGACCCTTTGCTCAGAGTTCATCGAGGATACAGATACTCAGGTGTGGTTGATTCGAGACAGATATTGGAGGCCCGGAGTAGACAGAACAAGTACTATGATGCTCGACATCGTTAAGTAGAGTTTCAGGTAGGAGATCGGGCGTTTCTGATGATACGACTGATGCATGGATTCTCGCGGGTGCGTGGTCGGAAGATGCTCAGTTCGAGATAGATGGGGCCTTACGGGATCCTAGAACAGATTGGCCCCTTTGCTTACAGACTAGATCTGCTGCCAGAGCTAACGGGTTTGCACGACATTTTCCACGTCTCCTCACTTAAGAGAGCTCTACTTCGGCAAGAGTAGCAGATTACGACTATAGATGGGCCTATAGCTTCTGATCGATCGGCGCACCTGGAGCCGATCCGGATGAATGATTTTGGGATGCTGGTCTTGCGGTATAAGAAGGTTCCGTTGGTCAAGGTCTTGTGGAGGAATCATGGACAAGAGGAGCACACGTGGGAGCCATAGGACTTGATGCAGCAAAAGTACCTGGGACTTTTCTCGTAAGGTATTCCTGTTAACCTCTCGGGATGTTACATTTTATTTCTCGTACGTGAAACCTCGTAGGCCTAACTTGAATTTCGAGGATGAAATTTTTTTTATATATATTGGGATTTGTAACTTCCCTTAGGCTTCTAGACCCCTAGGATGTTTTTGTCATGACTGGGTCATGCCAAAAAGTACATGCTAAGACTTGCCACAGCTGGACAGAAATCATCGAGCAAAGCTCAATGAAATGTCGAGCAGAGCTCGACGAAATGTCGAGCAGTGCTCTACGAAATATCAGCATCACAGTTGGTCATTAGACTAAGAGAGGAAACCGTCGAGAAGAGTTTGAGGCAATCGTCGAGCAGAGCTCGATGAAATTGTCGAGATGAGCTCGACTCAATCGTCGATGATGAGCTCGATGAAATCGTCGAGCTGAGCTGGACAAAATCATCGAGCTCTTGAGCAAGGCTGAGCGGAGGTTTGATGAATGGAATGGCGAAGGAGGCTCCATAACTCCCACTTTTGTAGGGCTTTTATTCCTCTGAGGGAGAGATGGAGTTTCTGGAGATGGCCGACCATTAATATGGAACAGCCTCCTTAATTGGTTGAAACCGAAGGGGTGGAGTTAATTTCCATTAATGGAATTTAATGGCATTGGGGAATTACAAGCCTCCTCTCCCAAATTACATCTTTAAGGATCTTCACCAGAGCAAGGGCAAGCGTTTCCCCCGATTCGTTTTCAATTTCAGTGAGGTTTGTGTAGGATTTACAGAGGAGCCAATGTTTGGTGGCCGAAAATGGTGAGGCAAAGCACACATCGTTAGGCCACAAATCAGGTCCTCCTCTACTCCTATTTTCGTGGGCTAGATTCTTAGATCGTTTAGGAGAGAAATCGGGCTCAATGGAGCCCGATTGGGAGAGGAAAGATTCAATAATTTCCATGTTTTTCTACCTCACGGGTTCGCCGGAAACTGCCCCTCCGGCATTCATGCCGCCCTCCAGCGGCCATGCTGCCCTCCGGCGATAGCCCCCACCTCAACGGAGGTGGTGGATGTTGTGTTCGTCCAGGGAGGTGGCCGGATGGCCGGCAAAAAGCTTTGGAAATGCTCCAAGTTGAGAAGATCTGAGTGGTTGGTTGGAGGAAGAAGACGTAATCAGGGCCTTCTGTTTGATCTGTACAGCATAGTATAAATATTATTATGGTTTTACATTTTTAACCCTTTACTGTGCCCCTTTAAATTAGATAATTGAGACCCTTAGGGGATAAACCTTAAAGAGTGTCCAACATAAAAATTGTATCCCTTGAGGTCTACTTTAATTTAAAATTAATTTCAACCCATTTGGGTAAGTGGTTTGACCACTACAATCAAAATGGTCCAACCTATACATAGGCTTGACCAGAGACTAAATTTAGTGCCCCCATCAATCCATCCACCCAAATAACTTGAAATTTTTGTTGGGGGTCACTCTTACCTATACTTAAAACCTATCCAAAATGAGAATTTTTGTAAAACATTTTCTTAAAGTTTTTGAAGAAATTTAATAAAACCTTGCATGAATTATTTTAGGGGTCTAATGACCTCTACACCCACAAAACTTTTGGGGTCTGTCTCTTAGGGCCATGGAATTATTATGGTTAAAATTTTAGCCCAATTGGGTTTGATTTGGACAAGTTTTGGGGTGACCAAAGTATGTCCCTTATGGGGTTAATTTAGGGAAAAGAGTGTTTGTGGCAAAGAGGGGCCAATATTCACCCAAATGGGTCTGTACTTGTGCCAGAGCTCAATGATCAGTTAAATCCCCCTCTCATGGAGTTGGAGGTGTTTTGGGGGAGGATTTGCCCTAGGACCCTATTTTTAACCCTAAGGTTGAACTTTGGGGGTTTGTGAAGGATATGGTGTGATATGTTCATGTATGGACTTGGGGCTTATTCCATGTAATCCTAGGATGGTAAATAACACTAGGAAAGAATTTGGTGGAATTTAGACTTAGGAACACAACTTAAACCAATTAGGGATAGTTTAGGCCTATACATATTAGGAAAATATTCAAGGGTCATATGACCTTGGATACTTATGAAATTTAGCTATAAGAGTTTTTATAACAATATGAGCCTCTGGATGTTTGGATGACAATAGCTTATATTTGTAGTTTTAATCTTTATGTTGCCCCTAAGGATGATTTTAATAGAATCATGGTTAAACTAACTTTGAATTTTATGAAACTTAGTCATTGATGATTTATGACCATATTAAAGCCCTAGTATTTTTTGTGTAATTTTTGAAAAATATCTTTTGGTACTTCTCTCTTTAATTCTATTTAATGTAATTATCTTGATTTAATTATTTAGGGGCTTATTCTTTTATTAAGGTTTGTGAAACATAGTATTCTCTATTATTTTGTCATCATATAGCGATTATAATTTTGGGTGTCCATAACTTAAGGAAATCTAGTACTTCATGTTTAAAAATACCCATGGCCTAACTTTTGGGAAAATTTAATAAATACTAAATTAGTTAGGAAAATTACAAGTTTTTGGATTTATGTTAAATATGTCATGGTAGGCCCACTATAATTATATTAGGGCATTTGGATAAAAATTTGGATTACCTCCTATCATGTACATCATGTAGCTATGGTTGGTCTACGTTTAATAAAACTGCGAAATTTGTGATAACAAGTGGAATGTACATAGGGAGATGGGCTTATAAGTTTACTGATCTTGGTGAAGAGAAAAATAAAAAGAGAGCTTAAATAGGAGTAATGATGAGGAGAGTGTTGGGTTAACTAGTATTAAGAGGTGCTTAGGATCGACGAAAGATCGTCTTTCATGTGGAGAGAGAGAGTCAAAATACACTAGGGTTAGATCCAGAATAACATTAAAAGGGATCGAGAATTGGGTATTAACCAATAATAGTAAGTTCCTTGTGAAAGTCTTTAATTATAAGGATTACTAAATCACCTAGAGGGAGGGGTGAATAGGTTATTGGTCTCTTTTTTCGTTCTTTTCTTTTCTTTTAGTTTGCTATTTGAGTGATAGGTTTATTTCTGCTTTCAAGATGATTTACTATGCATAAAGAAAAAAAAACACATCAAAGCACATAGATATTTATAGTGGTTCCCCAATTTGGTACATCCACTTTCCCTCCCACCTATCCAACTGTTTTGTTGGACTAAACAATTCTCAAAAATGCTCCAAGGAGCTTACACCTCAGGCCCTCAGCCTTACACTCGGGTTCTCTTCAGAACCCTACCTCAGAACCAAAAGGTTCCTAACTCAGAGCCTTGCAGTTCTCCTACAGCTCATTGGTCCTCAAACCACCTACCTCAGCCTTATCTCTAAGGCCTAAAACTCAGGATTTTATGCACTACAATTTCATGCACTAGGCTCTACTCTCAGAGTGCTGCAGTACTCCTACAGCTCAGATTAAGAAGGATCCTAAAAATGGAAATGGGTTGATGTGGTTCTTGATTGATCACAAGAGGAATTACTCTGTTTCAATCAGCCTTGGGTGAGTAAGACTCAGCCCTCCCCCCCACTATGACACCAAAAGAGTTTTCTGTGTGAACTTTACTGGACTGAGAGCACCTTAGTCCCAACTACTTTACAAAAACAAGTTTATGCACTTGAGCTAGAAGAAACTTGCAGAATACTATTCGGCCTCTTTTTGAACTGAACCAAAGATTCAGCTCTCTCTTCTTCACAATAATAATTATATAGAAGCTTTGGCTTATGATGGATGCAACTAAAAGATCTGTTTCTTTGCTCCCTTCTGAACCGAGTTGACTGCTCAGCTTCAACTTCTCCTTCAGTTCTCCTCAAGTTAGAGTTCTTTTAGAAAGTATTAGCTGGATCTGTTAAGCTCCTAGAGCAAGGGATGGATTTTGCTGCTACCTCTTTCTCAGAGAATTACCATGAGCTTCCTTGCTGGTGCAGATTAAGATGGCACCAGCAAACTTGCGTTGATGATGTTCATATCAACAACTAACTATCTTTTTTTCTTTCTGATTTGAGCTTCTTGTTCTTTAGCTCCACAAAAAAATTGCCGAGGAAAAGAACAACTGTCACTTCCTTTTATTTTTTGAGACCCAACAACTCTTTAGGCAGTGGGTCCCATACTTTTAATGTTTGCTGCAATTTTGCTTTAATTCCAACTGTCATATAGTAGGTCTGCGGTTCCCTTTGTCGGGTACTGTAGCCAACCAGCCACTTATTTAAAATATTTTGACTTGTTGACTTACTGACATCACCATCTGTGGACTTAGCCAAAAATCAAGCAACATTCGTATAGACATTGAGTGAGTAAGCATCACTTAACGCCAAAACACTTGGATAGATTTACTATCACTTGGCGTTAAGTAAGTAACCTTTACTTAACGCCAAACTAATTAGAATATAAATCTGTTTCTAGGCGTTGAGAGCGTTGAGTGAACAACCCGCACTCAACGCCATTTGCCTTAGCCAAATATCTGCTTCTTTAGCAACTGAAGCGTTGAGAGCATTGAGTTAGAATACCTCAATTAACGCTATCTGCTTTTAACTCATTTCTACATAAATGTGTTGAGGGCGTTGAGTGAGCATGCCTCACTCAATGCTTTTTTCCTTAGCCAATTTTTTGTGTTTAAAATCACTGGGCTTGGACTATCTTACTTTGAACTTAGTTCGACGAATTGTGAATTGAGCTCGACGAACTTTGAACTCAGTTCGACAAATTCTCAACTGAGCTAGATGAACCCAGAGACTAATTCTCTGAACTTAGCTCGACGAAAGGTGAGCTGAGCTCGACAAACTCAGAACTCAGTTCGACTAATTCTGAACTTAGTTCAACAAGTTAAACTTATAGCCTTTTTGCTGAATTGCGTTGAGTGTGTCTTCATCACTCAACGCCAAAACACTTAGCCAACTTTTTCTTTAGAAGCATGGCGTTTAGTAAGTTGACTTCACTCAACGCCTGTGGACTTGGCCACATTTAAGCTCATTCCAATTTCAGGCTTTTACTGCTTTAGCCTATCTCACAGCCTTTTGTTGTATGGCATTGAGTGTGTTGACTTCACTCATCTCCCGTGGACTTGACCATTTTCTCAGGTTGCCACTACCTTGGCTTTGACTGTATAGGCTTCACTCAATGCTATAGGCCATCTGGCGTTGAGTGACTAATCTTCACTCAATGCATGTGGACTTAGACAGATATTTATCATTCCACAACTTAGGTAAGAACTTACCTATCTTAGCCACTTAGGCTACCTATCCCATCATAGCTTATCAGGACAAACTACAATCATTCACCTTAAACACAAGTAAGATCATAAGATGTGTAAATATTGTTTTGCTAGTCCTTCAAATTCAGGACATTCGGATCAATGGACCCAACACATTGTGAAAGAGAGCTTTGGGCTTCAGCCTATCGTAGTTCCTAGTGCCCACAAGAACCATTCATAGGTAATGCTGACGCAGCGTATGTCACTACGGAGATCTAAACGATGGAAAACTCTAGTTCGCCTACAACGCACTATTGATTGTTCGCACCTACGCAAGCATCTATCACCCACAAATACGTACCATTCCGCATACAAATCAATAAACAAATCCGAGGCGTGCCAACTCTAAAATAGCGATCAAAATATGAGTCGACTTGTTCCCCAAGAAAATACAAAGGTTGCCAATCCTTTTCAAGGGCAGGACCAAGGCGATAAGCCAAGATTCGCTCAAGCAAAATGGATCTACCCGATCCGGAAATAGAAACGTGATCAATAACAACTTTATTCAGAGATTTGAAAGAGTTTGAGATTTTAAAATCACGGAGAACACGATGGATATACCTCCACAAATCTAATAGAAGAAGCACATAGAGAAGGAGAAGAGTTTACCCAATCGTAGGAAGAACACACTAGATAACTTGTGGGAGAATCACTCTCTCCACGATTTCCACCGGCGTCGCACTGAATGGTCTACTGCCATCGCACCGAGTGGGGTTGTCGTCCTTCTTCCTTGGAGTCACACCAAGAAACCACGCCAGAAAGCTCCACGGAGGGGAGGCCGAAATGGAGAAGAGGAGACAAGAGGGGGCGGCTTTTCACAAGCCTTGACAAAATCTCCTTTAGACAAAGGGGGCTGGTTTTAGGTTTTAAAAATCCCCTTTCATCTCATAAAAGCCTCCTATTTATAGGAGTTACAAATTAAATCCAACCATCTAAGATTTAGATGAAGATCTCATCCATTCGGATGGCTATTAGCACACCATAAATGTTTAATAGCACACCAACAATGAAAATAAAATATTACAAGTTGCTTTTAAAGGAAATAAAATTGTAAATAAATATAAACTATTTTAGAGCTTCAAATAAGGTTTGCGTGCCGCAGACGGATGTTGTAATGTAGCTTACCGTTAGCGTCTGTGGAGTTATCATGTCACCTGAAATCTTTTTGTTGTTGTACCTCGACAACCAGATCATCTTCAAGTAGTGGTGGAGGGGCCGCGGTGTCAATCCTCCCCTGCTCAAAGTCACGTATCACCGATGGGTGGTTCTATATATAGCGGTGGAGAAGAGCGGCATCCAAGCATCGAAGGTCCACCTCAAGTACTCATGAGTCGTCTGAAGGGGGGCGATCTTGCCAACGGATGAGAAAGCGGTGGGTAGTACCATCTTTAGTAGTGAGGAGCTTAGTGTCAAGTATCCTGTCAGGTATAAGAAAGGTTTTGGGAAACCTTGGAGACATCTACAACAGCACGAGAATAAAATAACTTACGATCCGATGCTAAACCTGTGGAAACCATAGGAGAGAGATCGTCCATACTACCACTCCCCAACACATTAGAAATTTTAGTGGAGGGAGAAGACAAAGAAGTAAGCTCTTGTTGAGGTGAAACAAACATTGTTAAATTCGAGACATTAAAAATGGGTGAAACACCCGAAGCAGCAGGCAAATCTAAGACAAATGTGTTATCGCCTAGTTTCTTTATAATCCAGAAAGGGCCGACTCACTTTGGCGCTAACTTTTTAATGGTGTCGGTAGGCATTCGTTCGGGAACTAAGCGGACTAAGACTTGATAGCCGACTTGAAAGTGCGACACTCTCCTATGTGTATTAGCATGTGCTTGATAGGATTCATATTAGGAGGTCAAGGTTGCTCGGATATGTGCGTGCAAATCATGAATGTGTTGGGCGAAGGATTGTGCAAATTGACTTGTTTTATATGTTGGTGGTAACGGAACCAAGTAAAGGGGCACCAGAGCCTTATACCGGTGAACAATCTCATTAGGGGACATAGCCGTGGACCTATTCTTAGAGTTATTGTACGGCAATTGGGCATGGGGAAGAGGCAAGTCCAACGTGCCTTTGTGATCGCTCACAAGACACCGAAGAAGGTTCCCCAAACTCTGATTGACCACTTTCGTTTGCCCATCGGTTTGCGAATGATAAGCAGCGGAGAATAATAATTTAGTTTCCATTAAAATCCATTGACTTTTCCAAAAGTCGCTAGTGAATTTAACATCCCTATCCGAGAAAATTGTCTTCGGCACTCCGCGATGACTAACGACCTCTTTAAAATATAATTTCTCACTGTAGGATGCATCGTTGGTATTTTTGCATGGGACAAAGTATGTCATCTTAGAAAATCTATCCATAACTACGAGAATAGAGTCGTGACGTCGAAGAGTGGAGGGAAGGCCTAATATGAAATCCATGCTCACGTCTTCCCAAGGTGTGGATGGAATAGGTAGTAGGGTGTATAAACCAACATTAGATTTAGTGCCCTTAGAGACTTGACAAGTATGACAACTACTCACTATTCCTCAACCCATCACCTTAAGTTTAGGCCAATAAAATTTCTCCTCAACGAGTGCAATGGTTTTATTTCGTCCAAAGTGTCCACTGAACCCTCCGATATGTAACTGTAACATCCCATTTCTGGCTAGACTCCTAAGAGTCGTTCTGTCGTGACAGAACCCTAGGAAGCCCAAGAATTGAAATACATCGACCAAGATTTCGGGTCACGGGTTGGTGACGCCCGTGACCGACCCATCACGCCCGTGACCTAGGGCATGACCCCTTCGATGATCGTCGATCTCAGAAAGATGATCGGCGAGCGCATAATTTTCAACCCCAGCCTGTCACGCCCGTGATATACGTGTCACGCCCGTGACCTAGGGCGTGACCCCATTCGACGATCGTCGATCTTAGGAAGACGATCGTCGAGCGCAAAATTTACAACCCGGGCCTGTCACGCCCGTGACCTACGTGTCTTGCCCGTGACCTAGGGAGTGACCCCCTTCGACGATCGTCGATCTCAGAAAGACGATCGGCGAGTGCAGAATTTGCTACCCAGGCCTGTCACGCCTGTAACCTACGTGTCACGCCCGTGACCTAGGGCGTGACCCCCCTTCAACGATCGTCGATCTCAGGTAGATGACCGGCGAACTCAGAACTTTCCACAGGATCCTGTCATGCCTGTGACCTACGTGTCACGCCCGTGACAAAGGCCGAAACGTCGGTTCAGGCTCGAAATTATTCTAACACGCGTTATAATAAATTCTGGTATAGAAAGTTACACCAGGAGTATTTATGGGCCATTCTTCTCTAATTACTTAATAAGAAAGAGAAAGTGTTGGTCCAATAGAAAATCGCCACCTGGTAAACACCTCTTCTTATTCCAGCGTTTCCTTTCCTCCACCATAACCGAAAAGCCATTCGTTAAGGGAGCTTTTATGACCATTACAATCCATGCAAACCCACAACCCCATTTCTCCCCTATAAAAGGCTCTTTAGACTTAGACGAGAAGTTTTCACCCTTACTTGACGGATTAAAGCCTTGTGCCTTAGTGCTGAAGAAGTTCGGGAATGCCACCACCGCGCCATGATAATCTGACGTTCATTTCGCCTCCAAACCGCGAACAAGGTCCTCCTCTACTTCTTCTTTTGTGGGTAGATCTTAGGATCATAGAAAGGAGTTCGTGCTCAACGGAGCCGGACCTATCTCACGTTCTCATGGAAAAACCACGAAAAATATAATTTCGGGTACGCCGGAAACCGCCACCTCCGGCAGCCAAACCACCGCCGACCGATAGCCATCGCCTCGACGGAGGTGGTGGTGGTGGTGGCTGGCAAGGGAAGTGACCGGACGGCTGGCGATGGATTACAGAAGAGCTATAGGAAAAATGAGTTTTTCTGAGTTCAGTTACGGGTTCTCTAGAAGATGAACAATAAAACATTATTATGATATAAAATTATGTATATAGTATATAAAGGAAATATATATTAAATGGGCAATTTTCGTTGTTGCAAAAAGAGGCACTTAGAGGACGATTTAGGAAAAATGGCCAGTCACAAAAGTTTTAGCCCTTCGAGTCTAGATTAATTTAAAATTAATTTCAACTCGTTTGGGTAAGTGGTTTGACAGTAGCACTCATTTTCGTGGGGCTATACCTAGAGTTGGGCAGGAACTAAAATGAATTCTTACGCTCTGTCCCTTGTCCAAATGACCTGAAATTTGGGCAGGGGGTTACCCTTAGCCTTACCTAGAGGCTGTCCAAAAATGGGAATTTTTGGAGACACTTTGCCAAAGGTTTTTGTTTTAATTTAATTAAGTTAGAAGAATTTATTTAAGTGGCCAATGACATCCAAACCCTCCCAAATTTTGGTGATTGGTCCCTGGCAAAAAAACCTAGCTCTGTACAAAATTTTAACTCATTTGGATGATTTTTGGATAGGAAGTCACCTATTCTTAACAAGGCATTAATGAGGTGTTTTTGAGGAAAAAGTGCACTAAGAGGTTGGAACGGTCAAATCACCTCAACAAAGGCTGATATTTTGACCACTGACTTGGAAGGGTTATTATAACCCACTTGGAGAAAATGGTGTGGTTTAGGGTTGGTTTACCTTAGGATGCAAACTCAAACCCTAAATGGAGGGTTTTGTGGGTTGTGAAGGACATGGCGACAATTGCTCTCGTATTGCATTGAAATTCTGTGGAGTTGACAATAACATAATATAAATTATTTGGATAGAATCTTGGAGGATTTGGAGATAGGAAGATATCTCAAAACCCTAACCTTAGCTTTAGGATAAAATACTAATTAAGTACAATCCGTCATTAAACATTATTTAAAAGCTGTGAAACTCGTGTAGAGTGAGTTTTGGGGCGGGTAGAATCTATAGCAATTTTACTGGAATTTTATATTGTCTATTTCTAGAACTTCATTTGTAACGATTATTATAGCCCTAATTGATGTTTTAATTATTTAAATTTTTCTATTCATTGAAACCCCATGAAATCTTGGAAGTAAATGTATTAGGTCAGAATGATTGCTCCTGAATATTTGTATAATTTTTAGGTTAGAAAATCGAGTACTTCCTTCACAAATGTTAAAAAAGGGTTTTATGCTTTTAAAATTTATTATGGGTGATATTACTGCATTAAAATTTTTAAACTTAGCCAATGCTATTTTTAAGGTTGTACCTGCATAATATAATTTATTTATAATTTTTTGATGGATATTCTCTGTACTTGATTCATAAATAACGAAATATAGAAAATATTGCTAAAATAGTTTTAGAGCTCTTTTGATGATAGAAAAATTGTGATGCTTTGGATTTACCATTTTGAGATAGCAAAATATTTACAATAATTTTGTTGGACATCTTGCATGAGTACTTAGGGTCGTTCATGTTCAAACCGATAGCCCAAGGAATTTTGAGGAAATTAATTAAATGCCAGATAAATTAGGAAAATTATAGTTTTCTGATTATAGTCTAATCATATCATGATAAACCTCCAGTAAATAAGTTAAGGCATTTGGATGAGTATTGGATCATTTCCTAACCGGTTCGACATATAGTCTAGGTTGGTCTGCATATAGCAAATTGTTAAATTGCAATAGGACATGATCTGGGATAGTGGTTGGAGTTAGTCATTTTGTCTGGGTGGATAGATGTGGAAGATTTCACAATAGAATGATATGAAGAGTTGTGAGAAGTGGTGTTGGCTAGAGTTAGGAGGTGCTCGGGTTCGACGAAAGAACGTCTTTCCCGAAGAGAGGAAGGTTAAAAAATCACCCTAGGTTTGTCTATCGTAATATGAGAAGGGTATGGGTAAAGGGAATCAACCAATAACAATAAGTGCCTTACAAAAGGGAATGATGGGCTTCAGCTACCATCATAGTTCCTAGTGCCCTTTGAGAGCTCTTCACAGGGAATACCGGGGGCAGTCCTGGGTTTATGTAAAGTGCAATAACAAACTGAAAAGAGTAACATAGTAATTAAGATCTCAAATTTCACAAACACTGTTAGCACAGGAGGATTGTTGGGAGCTTAGGCTCGATTGGTTAAGAGACGGATGGAATGGTCCGGGGAGCTTCGGCTCGATTGGTTAAGAGACGAAGATATGGTCCGGGGAGCTTCGGCTCAGTTTTTGTGTGATTACGATTGAACTTGCATGTGCATAAAAGGAAAGAAAATTAAGTTGTTGGGTCTTCGGTATTGGAGGGTCGATGCACCGACACCAATACGCTGACTCGGCAAGTGTGGTTAGCACTTCGCAAACAGAAGTCCTGTGCGCCAGCCGGCAAGAGTATGCAAGAGTCTGCTTCATGCACCAAGCGTTGAGGCGTACGATAGGTCTGACCAGTAGTGCTTTACTTTTTAGAGGTTGGCGGGGCCCAACCCACTGCTTCGGTCTGCCACTACGGAGGTATCCTGGGAGGTAATGGATCCGAAAGGGGGAACTAAAGGTCTGTGTGCACAAAGTCGGGTGTGTGAGTTGCACTTGCATGTTTCATCATACCCACTTGCATGTCATAGCATAATCGATTCATTTAACCCTGACACCTAAATTATAAGTGGAATGAGACGCTTATACATTAGGACTAGCAAAACGACCCCTTGGTCAATAAGCTTGTGTGGGCAAGTTTATAAATTAAGGATAAATTCTATAATTATATGCTGATGTTTGATAACCGGCACCCCAACGTATAAGTGGTATGGGACACTTTATACGATGGGAGCCTTGCGGAAGATCCCTTGGCTTATGCGCTTCCGCACATAAGTTAAGGTTACTTTACCTACTTTCTGTTTCTGTCATATTTATTATGGAATTGCTAGATTAGTTCCGCTGCCACCTGTTCCTTTGATTTAATCTCCACCTTCATGTCCTTCCCTTTCTTCCTCTCGCTTGGTACCTAGGAGCCATGGGGGAAGGGGTAGGGGATGATGGGGCTTAGTCTTTATGACTAACCCATCATTTTAGGGAATCATGGAGCCCAGCATGGGGGAGCAGCCCTAGAGACCGGTGCGCTTGGAGATGGGGCATTCTAGCTCCGGAGTTCATGCAGGCGTGACCGTGAGTCTCGACTTTGAGTAGATGTTCTGTTTTTGCTTCCGCATGAGTGATTTGTAGTGAGGACATGATGTATCGGGCATAAGCCCGTATTTTAGTACTCTGATATGTTATTCTGTGGACACTCCCTTCGTTGAGATTTCTTTTTCTATATATGTCATTATCTTGTGGACTTGCTTCTACTTCATTGTGCTACCTTTTTGTGATGGAATTGGCCGGCAGAATCGGCGCTTTGTGGTGATGACCCTTAAGGGCGTGAAGGTGTAACCGCAAAGGGGCGGTTCATGGCCTAATACCCCGGTGTTTTAAAAGAAAAAAAAGGGGGGGGGGCTTACAGTAACTCCCAAATAATGAGGTGTCGTAACGAGGTTCGCGAAATACTCAACTTCCTGTGCCTAAAGAGATAACCATCCCTAAGATTAAAGGCTGAAATATTCATGGGGGAGCAATCTTGGGCAGATAAATATAGTTCTTGAAAATCTGGGCAAGTGGCATATTCGTCATTAATGCGTTAAAACCATATAACAAGGACTTGCATGGTGGATAGCAATAGGGTGAGGCGACTAAGTGCATCAGCAACTCGATTGTCAGACCCGTTAAGGTGCTTGAGATTAAACGTGAATCCTTTCAAGAAAGCTACCCACTTATCGTGATGTAGGATGATTTTATGCTGGCCATTTATGAAAGGCAAGGCATCAAGGTCGGAGAGGATCACAAACTCCTTGGAGAGGAGGTAGTGTCGCCAATGATGCAAACACAAAACAACATCATAGAACTCCCTATCATAATTTGAGTAATTCAACTTGGAGCCCGCTAGCTTCTCACTAAAGTAACTGATCGGGTGACCTTCTAGACTTAAGACACCTCTTCTTCCCACCCCAGATGCATCACATGTAAGCTCAAATACCATGGTGAAGTTAGGTAGACGTAACACCAGTGCCTTGGTCATAAGCTTTTTAATACGTTGGAAGGCAAAGGTGGCGAACTTTGTCCATATGAACTCAACCTTCTTCGTGCAATCACTAATAAGGGCCATAATGCTACTAAAGTCTCGTCTGAAATGACGATAGAAAGTAGCAAATCAATGGAAACTGTGCACATCTCGTAGGCTAGTCGGTTAGGGCTAGTCCCTTATCACTTGAACTTTTCCGGCGTCAACTAGTATTCTCTCAGACCCGACTATATAACCTAAGAACTTTACCTTTGAAGCGTAGAAAGTGCACTTCTTAAAGTTTAGAAACATTGTTTCCTTCCTCAAGGTGGAAAGAATCACTCTCGTGTGGGAGATGTGCTCGGCAGTGGTGGTGTTGTAGACTAAGATGTCATCGAAATAAACTACCACAAACTTCCCCATGAATGGCTGAAAGACATGTGTCATCATTTGGGAGAAGGTGCTGGGGGCATTGGATAACCCAAAGGGCATCACAAGCCACTCATATAACCCATCCTTAGACTTAAACATAGTCTTCCACTCATCTCCCTCACGGATCCTAATCTGGTGATAGCCACTCCGTAAGTCTAACTTCGAAAAGATAGTGGCCCCAGATAAGACATCTAAGAGGTCATCTAATCGTGGAATAGGAAACCTATACTTGATAGTAATCTTGTTGATAGTGCGGCTATCGACACACATCTGCCATGTACCATCCTTCCTGGGGGCAAGCAAGGCTTGTACCGCACATGGGCTTAAGCTTGTCCTAATGAACCCCTTCTTCAACAGGTCCATAATCTGGGTCTGTAACTCCTTATGGGTAGCAGGATGAAATCTATAATGGGGCTGGTTGGGTAGGGACGAATGGGGAATAAAGTCTATCGCATGTTGTATATCCCTAAGTTGTGGTAATGTCGAAGATAGCACATCTGAGTAAACATTGTTATATTCTTCCAACAATACCTATAGCTCATAAGGTAAGTCATCCAACACTCCCAAATCAGTCCTTTCACTCATAAGTACTAAAGCATACAACACTCCATCATGAAATGAATCCTTCACAAATTCTTTCTTGCTCACTAGACTCAACGCCTTCCTCTCTACTGGATAGTGGTGTCCTTAGCCACAACTACTTGCTCCTTCAGGATGGTCGGCCTCAGCGTAATGACTTTGCCGTTAAATTTAAACTCGTACGTGTTGGATCTCCCAAAGTGTGTCACATTACGGTCGTAAAGCCAAGGTCGGCATAACAACACGTGACAAGCGTCCATTGGAAGTATATCACACCACACCTCGTCAGTATAGGATTTTATCGAAGGGGGTACTAGGCATCTCTTGGTGACCGGAACGTTATCCTTATTGATCCAAGCTACCTGATATGGAGTCGAGTGGGACTGCGTTGTCAAAGCCATATGTGTAACGACACTCTCATAGATGACATTTACACAACTACCACTATCAATGATCAACTTGCAAAACTTCTCGCCACTTTTAAAAATAAGGGAAAATATACTCGTCCTCTTCAAGTTATCTAACGGACGAGGAGTGGTCAAGATACAATGCATCACCATAAGGTGGTGATCATCCTCTAAATCACTTGGGACCCCATCTGGGTCACTCTCCTCTGCAGCCTAATAAATTTAACCAGTGAGGTCGGTAGTCGACTCTAAAAGGGCTATGGACATAGCCTTCGTTGGGCACTCAAAGGCATAGTTACCTTGAATGCCACAAGAATAACATGTAGCACTGGTCTTACTAACCTTCCCAATTGGGATACGCTCACTCGCGGGATTCCAAGCGTTCCTAGCAGTGATCACTACCGACTTCGACTCAGTGGACCTAAACTTCCCCTTATCCTTGTATATGGAAGCAGATGCTCCAGTTGTGAAATTATTCTTCGCATGGGAATAGAGGTAGTGGGCCTTAGAGGCCAGGTGTTTTTCAATATCGAGGGCGGCATTGAAGGTCATATTAAGGTCTGTATGATCGTAGCGCAAGAGATTCCTTTGAATCTCTGGTTGAAGCCCTTCATGAAATCTAGATAAGGTGACCTCGGGGATCTCCCTAAGATCACAACGCACCATACGGTCCTTCAGCTCTCCCATGTACTCAGCTACCTAATTTGAGCCCTGCAAAAAGGTGCCAAGCTATTCAAACATCTTTGTTCAGTGGTACGCAGGGACGTACTGATATGTTAAAAACTTTTTCATCACCAGCCAACCTATAAGTGGGACTCCATGTCTGCCTCCTAATCTCCACTCCTCATTCAGCCAATACGTCTTCGCACGACCTGTTAACTTCATCCTGGCAACTAGTACCTTTTGAAGGTTCGTAAGATTGTGCCGTTCGAGGTAACATTCTATGTCCACAGTCCAATTAAGGAAGATCTGGGGATCTCCCATGCCATCATAAGTGGGGGAATTAATCTTAATGGCCCTAGTAATATCAAAGCATCGCTCTGGTCTGTGTTCACGAAGGGGCACTCGGCGAGAGTCCCCATCAGAATCCGAATGAGGGATTTGTTGGCGTCGGTGGGGCTGCTCAACAGTAACGGGTGGCGGTGGCGGCCCTCCTTGATTCAAAAGGATTTGTCCTAATATGGTCCTAATCTCATTCATTTCGTTATATAGACCCTCTATAGCCTCAGCTTTGGGATTCCCTTGCTCATTCGCAGCCATCCTAGATGATGAAGGTGTAGTGTATTCTGTTCCTAGTCTAGTGCGCATTCAGGTGTTGAATTTTTTGGGAAGATAATTTTTCCTAGGACTGACCCTATATTGAAAACAAAATATTGTTATAATTTCCCATCGTGATAAAAATATAGAAGGTTAACGAAAACATTTTTGAACTTTTCGCTGTTTACAGATTTATAGTGTTATTGGCAGACCAGAAAAAAAAATTTGTTGTTTTTTTATTGTGCGTGCCTAGAAAACTCAAGCGAGGACGTTTCAATTAAGAAATTAAGACAACCGCCTCTGATACCAAATTGATGCAGCATATCTCACTATGGAGACCTAAACGAGGGAAAACTCTAGTTCGCTTAGAACGCACTCTTGATTGTTCGCAGCTACGCAAGCATCTATCGCCCACAAACACGTACCATTACACATACAAACCAATAAACAAATCGGAGGCATGCCAACTCTGAAATAGCGATCAAAATATGTTTCGACTTGTTCCCCAAGAAAATGGAAAGGTTGCCAATTCTTTTCAAGGGCAAGACCAAGGCGACAAGCCAAGATCTGCTTAAGCAAAATGGATCTACCCGATCCAGAAATAGAAACGCGATCAATAACAATTTTATTCGGAGATTTGAAAGCGTATGAGATTTTAAAATAACGGAGAACACGATGGTTCTACCTCCACAAATCTAAAAAAAGAAGTACTTAGAGAAGAAGAAGAATTTACCCAACCTTAGGAAGAACACACTAGATAACTTGTGGGAGAATCACTCTCTCCATGATTTCCAATGACGTTGCACTGAATGGTCCAGAAGCATCGCATCGAGTGGGGTTGTCGTCCTTCTTCCTTGGATTCTCACCAAGATACTGCGCCGGAAAGATCCACGGAGGGGAGGCCGAAATGGAGAAGAGGAGATAAGAGAGGGGCAGCTTTTCACAAGCTTGGCCGAAATCTCCTTTAGACAAAGAGGGCTGGTTTTAGGTTTTCAAAATCTCCTTTCATCTCAAAAAGCCTCCTATTTATACGAGTTACAAATTAAATACAACCATTCAAGATTGAGACGAAGATCTCATCCATTCTGATGGTTTATAGCACACCATAAATGTTTAATAGCACACCAATAATGAAAATAAATTATTACATGTTGCTTTTAAAGGAAATAAAATACTAAATAAATATAAAATATTTTAGAGCTTAAAATAAGGTTTGCGCGCCGCGGATGAAGGTTGTAATGTAGCTTTCTGTTAGCGTCCATGGAGTTGTCATTTCTCCTGAAATCTTTATGTTGTTGTACCTCGGCAACCGGATCATTTTCAAGTAGTGGGGGAGGATCCGCGACATCAAATTCCCTGGGTAGTCAAAGGCTAACGTAAGACGTAAGACTAAATGGATTATAGGAGTAATCAAAATTATTCTATGATTATACTTACACTAACACTCTACAATGTTGTGGGCGTTAGGTTGGGTCACTCGAGCGGTAGGCTCGGTGGTTTTGGTGATGGGCAGGTTAGCCCGGCGAGCTGAGGGCTCAGTAGATAATTGTGACGGATGGGTTAGTTCGGGGAGCTTTTGCTCGGTAGATAATTGTGACAGCTGGGATAGTTCGGGGAGCTTCAGCTCATTGAGAAAATGTAGTAATATTGCATGTGCATAAGATAAAAGGTGGTGGGTCTTCGTTATTGGAGAGTCAACACACCGACACTAGTACGTTTACTCGACAAGTGTGGTTTAGTATATGGCAAAATAAATTCTGGTGCGCAACCAGCAAGAGTACGCAAGAGCTTCGCTTAGTGCACCAACGTTGTGGTGTTTGATAGGTCTAACGGGTAGTGTGATACCGATTTAGAGGTGGGAAAGGCCTAACCCACCGCTTTTGTTTGCCACTACGGAGGTATCCTTGGAGGTTAGGCTCCAGAATAAGGGAACTAAAGGTCTGTGTGTATGATAGAGAAAATCGTATTCTCCAATCTATACTCGATTAAGGCAAGTCTACCTATCGAAATATAGCATAGGATATGAAAAATATCAAGGTCGTATAAAAACTCGGGACAGGCAAGTACTATTACTCACAACGACTCTATTATCCTACCGAACGATTAATGATGTTTGAAAATTAAAATAAACTAAACTTAAAGAGAAATAAACTATTACGAGAAAAGAGTGCGCGATCGACGATTCACTTTGAAATAAAATAACGGAATAAATTAGTTTAGCATTTGTAATTCTATTAAGACCGTGATGGATCCGATATTAGGAAGTAATCTCGCTAGAGCTTTAAATCCCCTAACTTATAGACGTTTTGACCGAAATCTCTTTACAAGTCAAAATGGCCTAAAGTTGCATTACCGAAGTGACCCGCACTATTGGATTTGACTCCAATCCGGAGGATTTACGTCATCCTATCTCTAGGGGTGCGTTCAACTCCTTCCTTCCTTGAGTGATCTTTCATATTCACGAGCCTCTCGGCCACTCAAATATGAGATCGGAATCTACTACCATATACTAGAAATACGGAGTCGATACGAGATATTTCAAGGAAGGATCAAAAATAGAAAACTACAAAGGAAAACATAAAAATAAAGATACGTTATTTTATCACAAAGATCATCGCGATCGAGCACAAAAAGAACTAGCTACGCATGATAAGAAAGAAAACCAAAATAAAAGAAGAAGAAAGTGTTTTCATTGCTTAAATAAAGAGAAGTACATAAAATAAAGACAAGATAATATTGCACTAGTAAGAGGACTATTACAACAATGAAGAAAGAAATCTACTTAGCAACAAGGAAAGAAGAGAAGAGAACTACTAACACTCTCTACCATAACACTCTCTACCAAAAACTACTTCAAAACTCAAAACTACTTAACTTCAACAATAGGGGAGGGGCTCCTTTTATAGATGAAGGGGAAGGTTCTAGATGGGGGAGACCAAGGGGTGGTCGGCCTCATGTGGGGAGAAAGGTTCATGCATTTTATTTTAAATGAAGGGAGAGAGAGTGGGATGATTCATGTATGATAATAAAAAAAAATATAAAATAGAGAGGGGGAGATGAATGAGAAATAAATGAGCATGAGAGAGAGGGGAAGAAGGGGTGAATGTAGAGTAAAAAATGAAGTAGGTGGCCGGCCTCATCAAGGGGAATGGTTCATGCACGTAATATATTAAATGGAGAGAGAGAGCAAAGTGCATGCATAGGTTGAAAGGTGGCCGGCCATGCAAAAGGTGGACTTGGGAATAAAGTGGGCTGCTTGTAGGCTTTAGTAGGGCTCGGGTAGAGGGCTTGTGGGCTATTTGGGCTGCTCCAACATAGGCTAGGGATGCATGGAAGTAGGCTGGGCTGCTCCATGTTGAAGGGTTGCTTGCTTGGACTACATGGGCTCGGTTTGGAGGTTGTGTGCTGTATGGTGCTTTGTTTGGAGGTTGTGGGTTGCATGGTGCTTGGTTTGGAGCTTGCATGGGCTGCTCCAAATCTTGTGGGCTGCACTTATATTTAAGGACCTATAAATAAAACAAAAGGAATAAAACATTAGCTAAATAAAATAACATGCATATAGTAGCATAAAACAACAAACATAAAACATTAATTGGATTATATTAATTATTAAATAGCAAACATAACAAACATAAAACATTAGATAATATTGATATTAAAGTAAAACACAAGTTAAAACATAAAACATAAAATTAAACATAGAACATAAAATTAAACATAACACTAATTGTAATTATATTATAATCTAATACATATAGTAGCATAATACATATAATAAGATTATATTGAAAAATAACTATAATAAAAATAGGATTTTATAAAAAGACATTAAAACATGAAATGACAAGCATAAATTATAAATAAACTTAGGCATTTAGGCTACTAAATTACACCAAAAATGATGACTAAAGCTAGTCATCAAACACCCCCATGCTTAAGCTTTTGCTATTCCAGAGAAAAAGGAAGAGAAATATTTATAAGACTTTATAAAATTTTCAATTGAACTAAAAATTTATTAACACCAACATCTAGCCAAAAATAAAGTTTAGGGATTTAAGAATCAAGTCCTAAATTATGAAATTAAAGTGACAAGAGAGAAGAATTTAGCCAAAAATTCTCTAATAAATTAACTAGCATTCAAAATTGAGTAAAGTGCAAACAAAGTTAGATTGGGATTATAAAAACCATGACTTAAAAGAAACTTAAGGAAGAAGACAACCTACTACTTATGCTCTCCACATATTTTAGTTTAAAAACTAAGATAATGATATTGGCTAAGGGGGTTTTAGGGAGGAAATTAACATGAAGAGGTCTTTGATTGGAGGTGATGAATTTTATCCTCTCACCCCACTCATTTTTTGTTTTTTAAAATAATATATGTAATACCAGAAAATGATAGACTAACATCCTATCACATCCCCCAACATATATAAACTTTTAATTCCTCTCTTCATTTTATTTTGAGTTGCATATGCTTACCAAGGAATAATGAATTTTATCCTCTTATTGCCATGACATATGATCTAACAATAAAAGAAAAAATGATGGGGTTAAACAAAATTTTAGAAAATAAATTAAAACACTAGAGAGCAACTACTAGTATATTGAGATTTCCTAATAATCTAAAAGCATGAAGTAAGAATAATTAGAATCCAAAATTGTTTAGCAAAATTACTACAAAGTTGCAACTATTTAAAAAAAAAGAGAAAAAGTGCTAAATAAATTACTCTAATCAAATTAAAACCATAAGATTATCCTCAAAACTAAATCACTAAAAGATAAATTTTAACTAAATATGATGAAATAAAAAATTAGCAAATAAAAATGCTTATAAACTAACTCAAACTAAACTTCTAAATATAACAAAAAGCTAAGCATGAGATTTAATTTTTTTTTTTTTTTTGATATTTTTAAATTTTTTTTTGAATTTTGACATATTACCTTTTTTTGGAATTTTTGATTTTTCTAATTTTTTTGTTTGTGTTTTTGATAAAGCTAAATAAAAGCAGTACTAAAAAAAACTTTAAAAAAACAAAAAAAACTATACTAAATATTTTTTTGAAAAGAAATTTAAAACATTTTCTGCAAAGAAAGAAAAAGAAATAAAATAAATAAACCCTCCCCCATGCTTAAATTTTGCATTGTCCTCGTTGAAAAATAAAAAACAAGAAAGAAGGAAGAAGGAAGAAGAAAGGGGAGGGGGGATGCAATAAAGTAAAATAAAAAATAAAGAAACGACTTCCCCGGAGTCGTAAGGCCGAATGCAGATGTCGCTCCCCCATGCTTGAGCTGGACACCAGCTCAGACCTAAGGAAGAGAGGAAAATGATGAAGCCAAACGAACCGCCGGGGGTTTTATTCCTGCAAAACAAAACAAACAAAAAGAAAGAAACAAAAAGGATAAGCAAGGGGTGCCTCCCAAGAGCGCTCTCTGTTTAACGTCGGCTGAGCCCGACGTTATTTGTTAGCTAAATGGAAAATAAAAACTGAAATGAAGTGGTAACTCCCAAAGTATGCGCTTGGGAGAGTAAACTAAAAAAAAGAAAAATTGAAGAATCGCACCGATATGCGGTGGAATCTTCAAGGGAGTGATGCCCAAAAATGAACGGGCGGAGTTATAGAAGAACTCCGCCGTATGTAAAATGGGAAAGAATGGTCGTCAAAAGAAGGAGAATAAAAAGAAGAAGAAATAGAAAGAGGAATAAAAGAAGTAGAAAAAGAATTTTCATTAAAGGAAATTTCACAAGGAGAAGGAGAGTCTTGTGAAATTTCGGGAGAAGAAAGGGAAGAAAGAACTAATGGAGAGTTATCTAAAATAAAAGAAGAAGAAAAAGAAGATTCGCTAAAAAGAGAAAAATTAGGAACAGTTGAATTTGAAAGCGTAATGGAATCACCAACGTCTTCAGATGGAGAAATAAGAGACGTCTCGTCATCCTCAACGGGTAAGAAGCACACCGGAATATCCATAGAGACGTCTTCCAAAGGAGGGAGGAAACAATCCGGGATATCCGAATAGTTATCCTCCTCGAGGGGAACAAGACAAGCCGGGATATCCGGTGACTCAATACATGAAGAAATTGGAGGTGACGAAGAAGAAGACGAAGAAAAAGATGCGGCCTCACGAGACAGACAATCCATAATGGTCTTGAAATGCGAACTAATATTATCAATAGAAGTTTGCACTTCAAGATACCCATTATCGATATAATTAAAATAAAAATTTAAAGGCGCGGCGCTTTGCGAGGTAAAATCATGCGAAAAATAAGACGGGTTCCCCATCTCCCAAGTTGGAGAAAAATTGGAGTAAGGGTCAAATTGGCCATTTTGACCTTCCCCAGAAAAATTAAAATCAAAAGAGGGAGGGGTTCCCGAAAGGCATTCAGAATAAAAGTGGTCGGGCGACCCGAAAAAAGCGCAAAAATAAGATGATTCCATAAAGAAAAATTAACTGTTTACCAAAAAGAAAAAGAAAAGCAAAAAATTTTTTTTTATTTGTTTTTTTTAGATATAAATTTTTGAAAATAGATTTTCTTTTTAGTGGATTGGCTCTCAAACTTCCCAAGGGCTACCCGGTGAATGGTTCGCAAGGTACTAGGTAAAATGGTGGCGCTTAATGTAACGACCCCATCCGTTACATGACGTATAGTAGAAGGTCCGGCCGGGGCCCCACACTATATGCCACAAACAGACGGTGAGGTCACAGGATAATACCAAACCATACACGCATCCTAACTCAGAGCATGCTAGCGGAAGCTTTAAGTTGTAAATTGAACTCTAACCAGGAATGTCCAATATATATAAACCACAGTTATATATACATCCACGGAATGTACAACAAAGGTTTGGGCTTAAGGCCTTACAGTTCCTCTTTCCATACAACATGGATTTCAAATCTCGGCGCGCAGGCCGACCATACATGAGGAAAAGCAAAACAAACAAAACCATTTGCTCAGCCTTCAAGGGCTAGCCGCAGCAGCAGCAACAGCAGTAGGGCTTCAGCCCTTCATTTACCACTTGGCTCTCCAGCACCTGCATAGGGACAAACCACCCAAACGGTGGCAAACATGACAACGGTCAGCATTCAGCTGACCCAATTATAACAATCCTACCCCTTTCTCGGGGCAGTAGCATTCTTTCCCTGCACATCATGGTATCAATAATAGCAACTATGTGCGCGCAGGCACATTCAAGCCATCACAACCGTCGGCCACACGGCCCGACAGTCCGTGCACTCAGGGCACATTCTTGGTGTACCGGAATACCAGGGTCAACACCACCGTCTACACGGTATTGAGCATTCTAGTCTTTTTGGCGCGCGGGCCTAAGACTCTCATTAGGCGCTCCAACAAAACCCATAACCAGGCTTCCAAGTCGGACGGACCTAACGCAGGTACGGATCAGCCACCCCCGTTGCTCAAGTCGCCGTGCCACCTCGAATACGGAAGTATCCATGGCAATTTATAGGCGCGGGTCGGTTTCACCTTTACTGTTCGGCAATCTGCCTTTTCATCGAGTTGCAGCCCAACGGCTCAACCGCACACAAAGTGGCAACGCACGGCCACAAGAGTTGCATCCAACCCTCTTCATTTCCTGGACTTCATCCGGTACTTCCTGCTGCACCAAGCAACAGGTAGGCACAAGGCAACACAAGCCATAATCACGGAGTCTTCTCCGATATGCAAACAAGCATCACCAATCCAGACCAACATATCCAGATGGGCTTCACACAGCATGCCTAGATCTGTACTCCAATTCCGGACTCTAACAAGGGGGACTTCACATATCTACCCCAAGGGACACCACAACCCACCGCACACTCGCGGGGAAGGGTTTTCCCTATGTAATGCAGAAAAGAAGGACTTCACATGTCCAAGAAGGGAGATCGTTACCCTTGACGATCTCTTGGGAGCCATCGAAAACTAGCCGGTGAGAAAGAACCGCAGCAGCTTTGCCTTCACAACGCTGGCCTCGGATCACGAATCGGACCACGGGAGCTCCGCCGGTGGCTTGATCTCCTCCTCCTTCTTCTTCCTCCTCTTCCTTTCTCTCTTCCTTAACCAAATGAAGAATGATTTCTTCATAAAGCCTCTGCTGACTTAAACAAGCCAGGAATCACCTGAGCCTTTGGATCCAAAGAGAGAAACTGAACGGCCACGATTTTCCCAAAATAACACTTTTTTGGCTGACACGGCATGTGACACGCCCGTGTCACAGGCCGTGTACCCTTAAGCGGCACACGCGGTACTCGTACCGACTGAACTTTACCAGAACACGGGCATCGACACGCCCGTGTCAAACCTGACATGCCCGTGTCAGTCATGAGACACGCCCGTGTCACCCCTGCCACATCGAGCACCAAACTCAACCAGCAGTACACGGGTAGGCACACGGCATCGGACACGCCCGTGTCAAATCTAACACGGCCGTGTTCAAGGCTTGGTTCCGGTCCGTGTAATCTTCTGACTCAATCCGCCTATTATTTGAGTGACACGCCCTGGGACACGCCCGTGTCCCAGGCCGTGTACCCCCGACATGCCCTGGGACACGCCCGTGTCTCAGGCCGTGTAAAACAACCTGCACCTCAAATCCATTTTTTGAGATTTTTGGGGTGTTACAATCCTCCCCCCCCCTTAACAAAATTTCGCCCCGAAATTTGCACGGTAAGGAAACAAGGAAAAACAATGCTATAACTTAATAACTCAGTTATAACAAAAGGTACACGGTCTACAATTTATACAAACAGCTCGGGAAATTTAGCTCGCATGGTCTGCTCTCGCTCTCATGTTAGCTCTTCACGGCCACAATTGTCCCATCGGACTTTGACCATCCCGATCACTTTGTTCCGCAACTGTTTCTCGGCTCGATCCTCGATCCGAATGGGTCGAACCCTCGTCGTTAGCCCATACTCGACCGGTACCCGATCATTCTCCACTACTTAAGCTGGATCCTTGACAGCCTTACGAAGTACTGAGATGTGAAATACATCATGTAATCCACCCAAGTCTGCTGAAAGTGCTAGTCGATAAGCAGCTTCCCTAACTCGCTCCACCAACTCAAATGGACCAAGATACCTCAGACTTAGCTTTTTCAAATGCCGAATCCTGGACACGCCTTTGAAGGGTTTGATCTTCAAATATACCCAATCACCCACCGCGAACTCCACGTTCCGATGTTTGGCATTGTAGAACTTTGCTTGACGATCTTGGGCTATCAATAGCCTCTCCCGAATAGAGCGTATGAGCGAGGTAGCTTCTTCGACTTCCTTTTTCCCACTCAGCTTAGATTCGCCTGCTTCTGCCCAAGCTAACGGTGTACGACATTTATGACCATATAAAGCCTTAAATGGTGCCATACCGATGCTCGCTTGGTAGCTATTATTATAGGCAAATTCGACAAGAAAAATATAATCTTCCCATCTCTTACCAAAGTCTAGGGTGCATATGCAGAGCATGTCCTCCTTCGTCCTGTTGGTTCGTTCATCTGGCCATCCGTTTGGGGATGAAAGGCCGTACTAAACGCAAACTTTGTACCCAACATTTGATGAACTAGCCGCCAATCATTCGATGTGACGATGCTCCGAGGAACACCGTGCAGTCGAACAATCTGCTCCACATAAAAGCTTGGCCAAGGTTTCCACTGAATCGTCTCTTCTGTTTGGAAGGAAGTGCGCCACTTTTGTCAACCGGTCCACAATCACCCAGATTGAATCATGACCGCGTTGCGATCTTGGCAACCCTGCACGAAATCCATCGAAATGTCATCGAACTTCCACTCATTCCGTTTCACCAACGCACAAGACGATGCTCAGCTTTTTCAGATTCTGTACAACTTTGTGTCCCTGGGGGAGTACACTCGTGCAGTCGAACACCGTTATCAAGAGATTGGTCATCCAGCCCATCTTTAGCATAGCGCTGGAGACTTCATCAAAAGCTGCTCCGGCCATGCAGGTTTCCACTGAATCCGTCTCTCTTCTTCTGTTTGGAAGTGAATCTCGAAGTGCGCCACTTTTGTCATACCGGTCACCACAATCACCCAGATTGAATCATGACCGCGTTGCGATCTTGCATCACTATAGCAACCCGTGCACGAAATCCATCGAAATGTCATCGAACTGGTCCACTCCAGAATAGCCCGCAAGCCCAGGGTAACGACTTCAGGAATGGCACTTACAACGGATCCACCGGATACCTTCTCCACTTACCACATGGCCTAAAAGGCTGGCCAAACTCACACTTGGAGAACTTGCATAAAGCTTATTCCTCACAGGGTTACCAGACCAACCGCAAACCAACGCACATGATCCTCTTCCGACTGAGAGTATACCAAGATGTATCGATAACCACAATCACGAACAAACAAGTACTCTCGGAACGTTCGATGCATTAGGTCCATAAATACCGAAGCATTACATAGGCCAAACGGCATTACCGTGAACTCATAATGACCGTTTAGTCAGGGCCACGGGGTTTGATACCGATTTAAACCGATTATCACTCACGAACGGCTCGTTACGATTAAAACCTATTTTAGCAACTTCGCTCTACGCGATACCACACAAATATTTTCTATCACAATAACGCTAGCCACGGGTAGCCAAACCGATAGGGATCAAATAAGGGCTATGAAGCCAATATTTGATCGAGCCAAATGGACGAATATTGCGTCCGACCGAGCGGCGTTGTACCAAAAGAGATCTACCGAAATAGAGACGATTCGGAATAGGTAGATCTCTCCCAACGAAAATAAAACGAGGGGCTCGCCAAACCCGCTGAATCAAATAACGTAAGCAAGAAAAACAATACAAAAGTAATCCACCACGATGGGTTTCAATGATTTCAAAATTAACGCGACGGATAACAACACCACTTGAATATTCAAGAAAAGGAAATCTCACAAAGAAATAGAAAAGGTTTCGTTACCCCAATCGGAATGGGTGATTCCGATTACACTCTACTTGGATCGCCTCTCAACGGATCCGCTGGAGTTGCGCCGGAAGGAAATGATAATCTTGCTCGCCTTCGTCGCTTCCCGCCGGTGGAGGCAAACCACAAAGGAGGAAACACCTTTGATCTTGGCCGATGTTTACACCAAGGGGTTGGGGCCTTTGATGGTAGTCGTATTTTGATTGGGGAAAAGGGGATGGACGGGTTGGGGTATGGAGGTTGGCGGCTATAGTGGTGGCCGAGCCTAATGAAGAGGCGGATATGGAGGTTGGCGGCTATGGTGGTGGCCGAATTTGTGGGGGCAAGAAAGAGGGTCGGATTTCCTTGGAGATAAAGGGAGAGGAGGAAGAGGATGAAGAGAAGCCGAGCAAGAGGAAGGAGGAGGTGTGGCCGGCGGCCAAGAGAGGGAGCAAGAGGGGGAGGGCCGAAACTTCCTAAGGGGGAAGAGGAAAAGAGGGGGGAAATTCAATCTTGAATTTTGGTTTCAATTTTTCATCTTCAATGCCTAAAATGAGAACAAACATGCCTTTATATAGGCTACACCACTCCATCTCCTCCATACAAATGAAAACACTCATGATGGCTAATAACACCCATCATGACATGAAATAACTATAGTCCGTACATGAAATAAAATAGCTATGATGGTTATACGTCTCCATCTACATGAAATTAATACATGAAATAAAAATATTAATCTCGCGATAAAATAGATAATAAACTGTATTAATTCTCCATATTAATTTATTAATAATAATTATTAATAAACTAAAAATGGGCTTGCGCCGCGGGCGGATATTCTGGCGCCGTTCCACATGATCGTCACAGCGCCGCCAGACTTTATTTGGAGGCAGAGAAATGGAATCCGTAAGCGCGCCATCATCGTCTTCACCTTGTTGAGGGCCGTCGTCGCCATCAATCCTCCCCCTCTTAAAATTACTCATCACCGATGAGTACCGGTGCGGGGAGGCATCAACCTTTAGAACCATGAAACGGCACACGTCACCACCTGGAGAGCAAAGCACATCCACCTGGAGTATCCTGTCATGCAATAAAATGTCCCTAGGGAACCTTGGAAAAGCATTAGGCAATAAAGGAAAACAAGCTTTAACATCATCAACCAACGTACCTCCAGAGGAGACCGGTGAAGAAAACAATCCAAGTAAAAACTCACTACCCATACCCAAAGAGAACAAAGTGGACCCACATGGAGAGATATGAAATTCAAGTGGCGGAGAATCGCATAGCGTTAAATCAAAAACATCAAAAACAAGGGAAAAATCCCAATCAGTGAAAGATTCCAAATGATATGCGTATTCTCCGAACGTTATTAAAATCCATACAGGGTCCAACTTACCAACTCGCCAATTTTCTAAAGTGCCCGAAGGCATCCATTCAGGGACGAGAAACACCAAAACAAAATCGTCACTCTTAAAGTAAGACACTCTTTTTTGTAAGCTAGCAATAAAATGATATGAGATAATTTGTATAGCTAGCGCATTACGATCGTGCGTACATAAGAAGAAATCATAACTAGCATAATCCGGAGTGAGATTCGGCGACAAACTAGCGGGTAACTCATGAAATGTTACCACAGTGAAAAATTCATTTAAATAGTACCGAGAGAAATGGTTACGGTGTGGTGTGAAACCATGTGTAACGTGACTGACACCATATGCAAAACATAAAGGATTTAAGTCCGGGGGAATGGGGGCCTTAAAAGCAAAGATGATTTTTAGAGGCATAAACTTCGCAGCTCTAATGTGATACTTAAAATGATAACGCTTGGCACAAAGATATGCCAAGGTAAGCCGCTCTTCACTAATACAAGTAGACTTATATTTATATTTTAGAACGTCATGAATACAAACTAACGGAAAACACTCATCACCAAATATAGACGTGGACGCTTGCAGACATGAAGGGAAGTGCGAGTGACCTAACTCAAAGTACCCATATTCCATCACGGATGTGTGCATGATAGGGTCAACAAATGGAGGAGGATAAATGCGTGCGATCGGGCTTGGCAGATAAGTGTGTCGAGGCGACATCACTTCATAAGGCACTATAGCCAAGGGATCACTAGCAGTCCGACTCGAAATCCCAAAACACGGATTTGACGTCCAGAAAGGAACATCCGGTTGCAAACCATCAAAATCATAGGAAAACTCAAACAGGGGGTTCACCCATACGGAAAACTCATCCGACGTGTCTTCCAATTCATGAGGTAATTCGCGTAATTCCAACTCGGTGATCAGGTCAGAAGAAAGAGTTGGTAGCAGGACAGACGGGAGAGAGTTAAGTTCATATTCCATATCAGGCAACGGGGTTAGCATCAGGGAATGCTTATCCGGTTCCACTCCAATAACGTCTTCTAGAAATAAAACTCTCTCGCTAGGACATTCTTCCAAACATAATTCTTCCCATGAGGTAGGGACATCGTCAAAAATAGGGGATAGACAAATCGAATCCAAGGGAGTATTATAATTAGCTTGAATCCCAAGCGGCGATGATATCGTCAAAGAACTAACTCCCGGATGTATCACACTAAGATTATCCCAGACTGAACAACCATCCCAAGGTGACTCGTCCAATATCGTAGGAACAACTAATAAGCCAGGGTCAACCAATATAACATCGGGTCCAAGCAAGTCATCATCTAACTCAGTAACCTGTAAGCTCTCTACATCGGACGACTCTACTGTCTCAGCCAACATAACTACTAACTCAAGATCATCAGCAGACTGTAACTCTTCTGTCTCAGACAAAATATCAATCGACTTAGGATCATCAAAAGGTTCCACAACGGTTAGAGGGGATGACTGTGAAATGTCGTCGAAGGGAAGTGGGGGTGGTTCCTCAAATGAGAAATCCTCATCCAAGTCACTTGGGTAACCAATCTCCTCATCGTCACTCAAATTGTCATCAATAATAACCTCGTCCTTAGTGACGGGTACACTTGTAATCACAACCTCAGATTTCAAGAGAGAATCAACGACTAACTTGGGTAAGTTAGGAGGGGACTCACACGCTAGCGTACGATGGTACGGAGAGGCGTATTCATCCTTCAATATGGCCTTCATGCTATCCCAACTTAGACGTGATCTACCATACTTAACTATTATTTGAATCTCTTCCACTATCCAAAATAGTTTAGCTTTTCCTATCAACTTAAGTCTAGCTATTCGCACCATATCCGCGTTGTTCAAATCGTACCACTCAAAGTAATACTCCATATCCTTAACCCAATCTAAGAAAACACGTAGACCTCCTAAACCGTCATAAGTGGGGGTCATACTAATTGTGGGAGGGTAGATGTGGGAACGAGTAGCATGGACATCGTAAGCCATCCTAGCGCGAACCGGAGGTGAAAATTCACCCGGAAAGTGCATGTGCTAGGGAAATAAGATCTGGACCACTTAACTCTATCAAAGACGGAATTGTTCCCGCTTAACCACTAAGGTTTTAAACATTTTAAAATAGGGTTTTTGCTGGAAAAATATAAGGATTATTAAAAAAAATTTTCTGGAATTTTTTATTAAGAAAATAAAAAACTAGGCCGCTATTGGCACACCAAATACTAAATTTTCAAATTAATTAATAAAAACAAATTATTAATGGAAAAATAATTGTTTTTTTGTTTTATTACTGAAAATTATATGAAGAATTTCCAGAAATTTTTAATTTTTAATTTTGAGAAAAGTTGACATTTTAATGCCGCTATTTGCAGACCAATATGTAGAAAAACTAGTTTTCATGAAACTTAAAAGTTTTGAAATTTGAATTTTGAAATTCGAAATTGAAATTTGAAATTTAAATTTTGAATTTTGAAATTCGAAATTTGAAATTCGAAATTCGAATTTTGAATTTTGAATTTTGAATTTTGAATTTCGAAAATTGAAATTTGAAATCTTGAAATTTGAAATTTGAAATTTGAAATTTGAAATTTGAAATTTGAAATTTGAAATTTATATTTTCTTTAGCCTACCTAAAAATAGAAGGATGGTGCCGATTAGGAAATCGACAATAACCTCGCTCTGATACCAAATTGATGTAGGCCACGGGGTTTGATACCGATTTAAACCGATTATCACTCACGAACGGCTCGTTACGATTAAAACCTATTTTAGCAACTTCGCTCTACGCGATACCACACAAATATTTTCTATCACAATAACGCTAGCCACGGGTAGCCAAACCGATAGGGATCAAATAAGGGCTATGAAGCCAATATTTGATCGAGCCAAATGGACGAATATTGCGTCCGACCGAGCGGCGTTGTACCAAAAGAGATCTACCGAAATAGAGACGATTCGGAATAGGTAGATCTCTCCCAACGAAAATAAAACGAGGGGCTCGCCAAACCCGCTGAATCAAATAACGTAAGCAAGAAAAACAATACAAAAGTAATCCACCACGATGGGTTTCAATGATTTCAAAATTAACGCAACGGATAACAACACCACTTGAATATTCAAGAAAAGGAAATCTCACAAAGAAATAGAAAAGGTTTCGTTACCCCAATCGGAATGGGTGATTCCGATTACACTCTACTTGGATCGCCTCTCAACGGATCCGCTGGAGTTGCGCCGGAAGGAAATGATAATCTTGCTCGCCTTCGTCGCTTCCCGCCGGTGGAGGCAAACCACAAAGGAGGAAACACCTTTGATCTTGGCCGATGTTTACACCAAGGGGTTGGGGCCTTTGATGGTAGTCGTATTTTGGATTGGGGAAAAGGGGATGGACGGGTTTGGGGTATGGAGGTTGGCGGCTATAGTGGTGGCCGAGCCTAATGAAGAGGCGGATATGGAGGTTGGCGGCTATGGTGGTGGCCGAATTTGTGGGGGCAAGAAAGAGGGTCGGATTTCCTTGGAGATAAAGGGAGAGGAGGAGGAGGATGAAGAGAAGCCGAGCAAGAGGAAGGAGGAGGTGTGGCCGGCGGCCAAGAGAGGGAGCAAGAGGGGGAGGGCCGAAACTTCCTAAGGGGGAAGAGGAAAAGAGGGGGGAAATTCAATCTTGAATTTTGGTTTCAATTTTTCATCTTCAATGCCTAAAATGAGAACAAACATGCCTTTATATAGGCTACACCACTCCATCTCCTCCATACAAATGAAAACACTCATGATGGCTAATAACACCCATCATGACATGAAATAACTATAGTCCGTACATGAAATAAAATAGCTATGATGGTTATACGTCTCCATCTACATGAAATTAGTACATGAAATAAAAATATTAATCTCGCGATAAAATAGATAATAAACTGTATTAATTCTCCATATTAATTTATTAATAATAATTATTAATAAACTAAAAATGGGCTTGCGCCGCGGGCGGATATTCTGGCGCCGTTCCACATGATCGTCACAGCGCCGCCAGACTTTATTTGGAGGCAGAGAAATGGAATCCGTAAGCGCGCCATCATCGTCTTCACCTTGTTGAGGGCCGTCGTCGCCATCATCACCTTCCCAAATCCTCAACTGATAATATCCCGATTTCAAATCCAACTTGGAATAGACCGTTGATCCTGCCAGCTGATCAAATAGGTCATCAATCCTTGGAATCAGATATTTGTTTTTCTCCGTCAGCTTATTCAATTCGCGTTAGTTAATACATAACCGTAAACTACCATCTTTCTTTTTCACAAATAGAACAGGCGCGCTCCAAGGTGACATACTTGGGCGTATGTATCCCTGCTCCAACAACTCTTGCAATTGGACTTTCAACTCAGCCATCTCTTTTGGCGCGACGCGATATGGTGAGCAGGCCACAGGTTTCGCACCTGGCACCAACTCAATAGAGAAGTCAATCTCCCGCTGGGGTGGTAACCCAGGAAGATCTTTGGAAAACACATCGGCAAACTCTGACACAACCAAAACTTCACCGACACTGGCCTTTGGCTCAACAGCCTGAATTACCGTGAAGAATAACTCCGCGCCCTTCCGAACAGCATTGATGACTTGGAGCGCAGACAACAACGTCCCGCCAACTCCTCGCATACCAGCGAACTTCATCACAAGTCCGGTATTCTGGCCCAGTGTGATCTCCTTGGAGTTGCAATCAATAAAGGCACGCTGATCCGAGAGCCAGTCCATGCCAAAGATCACATCAAACTCCGATAACGGTAGCACAGCTGCACTCAAACCGAAATCCTGACTTCCTATTTGAACATCCACATCGCAAGCCCTATCCGCAAGCATCACACAGCCATTCGGCAATAGCACCCTTGTACTATCAACCGTCACATGACTCGGCACCCCAATTCGAGATACGAAGTCCTCAGACAGAAAAGAATGCGAAGCACCCGTATCAAACAGGGCTCTCGCCGGACGATTCCAAATCAGGACATAGCCTGCAGCACACACATCATGCACACGCTCTATATAACAAAAGGTAATAGCACGTAAGCAAATAAGCTATATTCACTCGTACCTGTGACGACGTCACTTTGCTTAATCGCTTCCTACTGACCAAGGTGATAGATTCGGGGCTGTGCCTGGGACGCAGAGGAATCAACCACCGCTTTGCCCTTCTCAGCATAAGACGCACCCGTCTTATTTTCCCCTTTGGGCTGAACAACCCGACAGTCACGGGCTATATGCCCCACCCGGCCACAGTTATAGCATGTACGAGAATCCGGCCTTGATGTCGCCCCCGACACAACGGTCGTAGTCACTTGCCCAGACGGCTTGGACCTCTTGCCCCCTTTCTTCTGGTAGAATGATTTGCTAGGGCGAGGTGCTTGAACCTCGGGCTTTGACACAACTAAGCCCTTGTTCCCATGCACCCGCCGCAAGTCCTTCTCCAACGCACATGCAGTATCAACCAACGCCTGAAACCCTTGGTTCACTGAACTCGAAAGCAGGAACCTCAACTCATCCCGCAATCCTTCATAGAACCGATTCGTTTTCCTTTGGTCATCCGCGAACATTGTTCCCGCATACCGTCCCAACCTTGTAAACTCATGCAGGTAGGTATCCACGCTACCTTCGCCTTGCGTTAACCGTTGGAACTCATTTTCCATGGCAATGCGTTGCGCCGCTGGGACATGTTTCGCCAGAAAGATTCGAGAGAACTCCTCAATCGATACTTGCGTTAATTGCCTGCCCGCCAAATGGTGTACCTCAACCTCGTCCCACCACAACCGCGCCTCTCCTTCGAGCATGAAGGTGGCTAAGGTGACCTTTAGAGTTTCCTCCGCCCTGATCGCTGTCATTATTCGCTTGACATGCGATAACCAATCCTCTGCCTGTGTTGGGGATCCTAGTCCCGTAAACGTAGGCGGACTGAAGCTCATGAATTGCTTCAACTGTCGGTCAGCTGCTCGTGGATCGATAGGCTCAACCGGCTCGGGTCTTACATCAACACGAACTAGCACTACTGCCGGCTGCGCTTTCCTGGTCGGCTGAATCATGGCAAATAGAGCCTCAGCAACTAAGCGAACAGTTTCCGCAGATGGAGGAGGTGTTGGCACCTCAGCTGGTGCCGCACTCTCATCAGAGCGCTGGGGCTCAGACTGCCCAGCACCACTACGCGTCACCTATAGGTAGACAAGACACACATTAACGATCGCATGCAAGCAAAACAACACAAAAAGGAACGCGCAGATTCCTCAAACAAGATTTTGTACATTCCTTAGTGGACATTCCAGAGTTCATTAGCGTTACAGCAGGGCGAACAAACACGCACTCGCCAACCCATAAAAGAATTCGACCACGAATTCGAGAGAGGAAGACCGAACAAAGCTGATACCAAAATATAACGACCCCATCCGTTACATGACGTATAGTAGAAGGTCCGGCTGGGGCCCCACACTATATGCCACAAACAGACGATGAGGTCACAGGATAATACCAAACCATACACGCATCCTAACTCAGAGCATGCTAGCGGAAGCTTTAAGTTGTAAATTGAACTCTAACCAGGAATGTCCAATATATATAAACCACAGTTATATATACAACCACGGAATGTACAACAAAGGTTTGGCCTTAAGGCCTTACAGTTCCTCTTTCCATACAACATGGATTACAAACCTCGGCGCGCAGGCCAGCCATACATGAGGAAAATCAAATCAAACAAAACCATTTGCTCAGCCTTCAAGGGCTAGCCGCAGCAGCAGCAGCAACAGCAGTAGGGCTTCAGCCGTTCATTTACCACTTGGCTCTCCAGCACCTGCATAGGGACAAACCACCCAAACGGTGGCAAACATGGCAACGGTCAGCATTCAGCTGACCCAATTATAACAATCCTACCCCTTTCTCGGGGCAGTAGCATTCTTTCCATGCACAACATGGTATCAACAATAGCAACTATGTGCGCGCAGGCACATTCAAGCCATCACAACCATCGGCCACACGGCCCGACAGTCCGTGCACTCAGGGCACATTCTTGGTGTACCGGAATACCAGTGTCAACACCACCGTCTACACGGTATTGAGCATTCTAGTCTTTTTGCCGCGCGCGGGCCTAAGACTCTTATTAGGCGCTCCAACAAAACCCATAACCAGGCTTCCAAGTCGGACGGACCTAACGCAGGTACGGATCGGCCACCCCCCGTTGCTCAAGTCGCCGTGCCACCTCGAATACGGAGGTATCCATGGCAATTTATAGGCGCGGGTCGGTTTCACCTTTCCTGTTCGGCAATCTGACTTTTCATCGAGTTGCAGCCCAACGGCTCAACCGCACATAAAGTGGCAACGCACGGCCACAAGAGTTGCATCCAACCCTCTTCATTTCCTGGACTTCATCCAGTACTTCCTGCTGCACCAAGCAACAGGTAGGCACAAGGCAACACAAGCCATAATCACAGAGTCTTCTCCGATATGCAAACAAGCATCACCAATCCAGACCAACATGTCCAGATGGGCTTCACACAGCATGCCTAGATCCGTACTCCAATTCTGGACTCTAACAAGGGGGACTTCACATATCTACCCCAAGGGACACCACAACCCACCGCACACTCGCGGGGAAGGGTTTTCCCTATGCAATGCAGAAAAGAAGGACTTCACATGTCCAAGAAAGGAGATCGTTACCCTTGACGATCTCTTGGGAGCCATCGAAAACTAGCCGGTGAGAAAGAACCGCAGCAGCTTTGCCTTCACAACGCTGGCCTCGGATCACGAATCGGACCACGGGAGCTCCGTCGGTGGCTTGATCTCCTCCTCCTTCTTCTTCCTCCTCTTCCTTTCTCTCTTCCTTAACCAAATGAAGAATGATTTCTTCATCAAGCCTCTGCTGACTTAAACCAGCCAGGAATCACCTGAGCCTTTGGATCCAAAGAGAGAAACTGAACGGCCACGATTTTCCCAAAATAACACTTTTTTGGCTGACACGGCCTGTGACACTCCCGTGTCACAGGCCGTGTACCCTTAAGCGGCACACGCGGTACTCGTACCGACTGAACTTTACCAGAACACGGGCATCGACACGCCCGTGTCGAACCTGACACGCCCGTGTCAGTCATGAGACACGCCCGTGTCACCCCTGCCTCATCGAGCACCAAACTCAACCAGCAGTATACGGGTAGGCACACGGCATCGTACACGCCCGTGTCAAATCTGACACGGCCGTGTTCAAGGCTTGGTTCTGGGCCGTGTAATCTTCTGACTCAATCCGCCTATTATTTGAGTGACACGCCCTGGGACACGCCCGTGTCCCAGGCCGTGTACCCCCTGACACGCCATGGGACACGCCCGTGTCCCAGGCTGTGTAAAACAACCTGCACCTCAAATCCATTTTTTGAGATTTTTGGGGTGTTACAATCCTCCCCCCCTTAACAAAATTTCGTCCCGAAATTTGCACGGTAAGGAAACAAGGAAAAACAATGCTATAACTTGATAACTCTATTATAACAAAAGGTACACGGTCTACAGTTTATACAAACAGCTCGGGAAATTCAGCTCGCATGGTCTGCTCTCGCTCCCATGTTAGCTCTTCACGGCCACAATTGTCCCATCGGACTTTGACCATCCCGATCACTTTGTTCCGCAACTGTTTCTCGGCTCGATCCTCGATCTGAAAGGGTCGAACCCTCGTCGTTAGCCCATACTCGACCGGTACCCGATCATTCTCCACTACTTGAGCTGGATCCTTGACAGCCTTATGAAGTACTGAGATGTGAAATACATCATGTAATCCACCCAAGTCTGCTGAAAGTGTTAGTCGATAAGCAGCTTCCCCAACTCGCTCCACCACCTCAAATGGACCAAGATACTCGGACTTAGCTTTTTCAAACGCCGAATCCTGGACATGCCTTTGAAGGGTTTGATCTTCAAATATACCCAATCACCCACCGCGAACTCCACGTTCCGATGTTTGGCATTGTAGTACTTTGCTTGACGATTTTGGGCTATCAATAGCCTCTCCCGAATAAAGCGTATGAGCGAGGTAGCTTCTTCGACTTCCTTTTTCCCACTCAGCTTAGATTCGCCTGCTTCTGCCCAAGCTAACGGTGTATGGCATTTACGACCACATAAAGCCTCAAATGGTGCCATACCGATGCTCGCTTGGTAGCTATTATTATAGGCAAATTCGACAAGAAAAATATAATCTTCCCATCTCTTACCAAAGTCTAGGGCGCACATGCGGAGCATGTCCTCCATCGTCATGTTGGTTCGTTCAGCCTGGCCATCCGTTTGGGGATGAAAGGCCGTACTAAACGCTAACTTTGTACCCAACATTTGATGAACTAGCCGCCAATCATTCGATGTGAACCGCCCATCACGGTCACTGACGATGCTCCTAGGAACACCGTGCAGTCGAACAATATGCTCTACATAAAGCTTGGCAAAGGTTTCCACTGAATCGTCTCTTCTGTTTGGAAGGAAGTGCGCCACTTTTTTCAACCGGTCCACAATCACCCAGATTGAATCATGACCGCGTTGCGATCTTGGCAACCCGTGCACGAAATCCATCGAAATGTCATCGAACTTCCACTCCGGAATGGGTAACGACTTCAGGAAACCGCCAGGCTTCTGGCATTTCCGCTTTCACCAACGCACAAGTATGGCATTCCGCCACATAACGTGCTACATCTTTCTTTAGTCCGGGCCACCAGAACAACTTTTTCCAATCTCTGTACATCTTTGTGCTCCCTGGGTGAACTGAGTACTTTGCAAAGTGAGCTTCGTACATCAACTCTTCCCTAAATTTACCCACACTCGGGACGCACACTCGACCATTTCTTCGTAACAAACCGTTATCCTAAGAGAATTGGTCATCCGGCCCATCTTTAGCATAGCGTTGGAGACTTTCATCAAACTTTGTTGCTCGCCGAACACTGTCCGTAAGGTCATATTGCACCTCCGTCCAGTTCAAGCATGCATCGGTCGACGAACCCTTGTCAACACAAGATATCTCCAATGCTTCCAATTCCTGGATTAAACGGTGATCATGCCTCTGCAACCAGCTTGCCCGTACCGGAGTCTTTCGACTCAACGCATCAGCGACCACATTTCCCTTCCCAGGAGTATAGTGAATATCGAAGGTGTAGTCCCCAAGGAACTCCATCCATCTTCGTTATCGCATATTCAGATCCTTCTGATCCAATAAGTACTTTAGGCTTTTGTGATCTGTACAGATATCCACTTTCACGCCATAATGGTAGTGCCGCCACAACTTGAGCACAAAGATTACCGCCGCCAACTCCAAATCATGGACGGGGTAATTCCGCTCATGAACTTTCAACTGGCGCGAGCCATAAGCAATCACTTTACCAAACTACAGAAGAACGCAGCCTAAGCCGCTCCTGGACGCATCACTATAGATCTCATAGCCATCTGTACCACATGGCGATGTCAACACAGGCGCCGTGGTCAAACGACTCTTCAGATCTTCAAAAGCACGCGCACACTCCGGCGTCCAAATGAACTTTTGATCTTTTCTCGTCAGTGTGGTCAGAGGTAAAGCAATCCGTGAGAAGTTTTCCACAAACCGTCTATAGTAGCCCGTAAGCCCAAGGAAGCTCCTGACCTCGACCACTAAAGACATCACTGGCCAATCTCGAATGGCACTTATCTTCAACGGATCCACCGCGATACCTTCTCCACTTACCACATGGCCTAAAAAGGCTACTGAAGAGAGCCAGAACTCACACTTGGAGAACTTGGCATAAAGCTTATTCCTCCGCAGGGTATGCAAGACCAACCGCAAATGGTTTGCATGATCCTCTTCCGACTGAGAGTATACCAAGATGTCATCGATAAACACAATCACGAACAAATCCAAGTACTCTCGGAACGTTCGATGCATTAGGTCCATAAATACCGAAGGCGCATTACATAGGCCAAACGGCATTACCGTGAACTCATAATGACCGTAGCGTGTTCCAAACGCCGTTTTGGGAATGTCACCTTCCCGAATCCTCAGCTGATAATATCCCGATTTCAAATCCAACTTGGAATAGACCGTTGATCCTACCAGCTGATCAAATAGGACATCAATCCGTGGAATCGGATATTTGTTTTTCTCCGTCAGCTTATTCAATTCGCGGTAGTCAATACATAACCGTAAACTACCGTCTTTCTTTTTCACAAATAGAACAGGCGCGCTCCAAGGTGACATACTTGGGCGTATGTATCCCTGCTCCAACAACTCTTGCAATTGGACTTTCAACTCAGCCATCTCTTTTGGCACGACGCGATATGGTGAGCAGGCCACAGGTTTCGCACCTGGCACCAACTCAATAGAGAAGTCAATCTCCCGCTGGGGTGGTAACCCAGGAAGATCTTTGGAAACACATCGGCAAACTCTGACACAACCAGAACTTCACCGACACTGGCCTTTGGCTCAATAGCCTGAATTAGCGTGAAGAATAACTCCGCACCCTTCCGAACAACATTGACGACTTGGAGCGCAGACAACAACGTCCCGCCAACTCCTCGCATACCAGCGAACTTCATCACAAGTCCGGTATTCTGGCCCAGTGTGATCTCCTTGGGGTTGCAATCAATAAAGGCACGTTACTCCGAGAGCTAGTCCATGCCAAAGATCACATCAAACTCCGATAACGGTAGCACAGATGCACTCAAACCAAAATCCTGACTTCCTATTTGAACATCCACATCGCAAGCCCTATCCGCAAGCATCACACAGCCATTCGGCAATAGAACCCTTGTACTATCAACCGTCACATGACTCGGCACCCCAATTCGAGATACGAAGTCCTCAGACAGAAAAGAATGCGAAGCACCCGTATCAAACAGGGCTCTCGCCGGACGATTCCGAATAAGGACAAAGCCTACAGCACACACATCATGCACAAGCTCTATATAACAAAAGGCAATAGCACGTAAGCAAATAAGCTATATTCACTCGTACCTGTGATGACGTCACTTTGCTTAATCGCTTCCTGCTGACCAAGGTGATAGATTCGGGGCTGTGCCTGGGACGCAGAGGAATCAACCACCGCTTTGCCCTTCTCAGCATAAGATGCACCCGTCTTCTTTTCCCCTTTGGGCTGAACAACCCGACAGTCACAGGCTATATGCCCCACCCAGCCACAGTTATAGCATGTATGAGAATCTGGCCTTGATGTCTCCCCCGACACAGCGGTCGTAGTCACTTGCCCAGACAGCTTGGACATCTTGCCCCCTTTCTTCTGGTAGAACGATTTGCTAGGGCGAGGTGCTTGAACCTCGAGCTTTAACACAACTAAGCCCTTGTTCCCTTGCACCCGCCGCAAGTCCTTCTCCAACGCACATGCAGTATCAACCAACGCCTGAAACCCTTGGTTCACTGAACTCGAAAGCAGGAACCTCAACTCATCCCGCAATCCTTCATAGAACCGATTCGTTTTCCTTTGGTCATCCACGAAGATTGTTCCCGCATACCGTCCCAACCTTTTAAACTCATGCAGGTAGGTATCCACGCTACCTTCGCCTTGCGTTAACCGTTGGAACTCATTTTCCATGGCAATGCGTTGCACCGCTGGGACATGTTTCGCCAGAAAGATTCGAGAGAACTCCTCAATCGATACTTGCATTAATTGACTGCCCGCCAAATGGTGTACCTCAACCTCATCCCACCACAACCACGCCTCTCCTTCGAGTATGAAGGTGGCTAAGGTGACCTTTAGAGTTTCCTCCGCCCTAATCGCTGTCATTATCCGCTTGACACGCGATAACCAATCCTCTGCCTGCGTTGGGGATCCCAGTCCCGTAAATATAGGCGGACTGAAGCTCATGAATTGCTTCAACTGTCGGTCAGCTGCTCATGGATCGATAGCCTCAACCGGCTCGGGTCTTACATCAACACGAACTAGCACTACTGCCAGCTGCGCTTTCCCGGTCGGCTGAATCATGGCAAATAGAGCCTCAGCAACTAAGCGAACCGTTTCCGCAGATGGAGGAGGTGTTGGCACCTCAGCTGGTGCCGCACTCTCATCAGAGCGCTGGGGCTCAGACTGCCCAGCACCACTACGTGTCACCTATAGGTGGACAAGACACACATTAGCGATCGCATGCAAGCAAAACAACACAAAAAGGAACGCGCAGATTCCTCAAACAAGATTTTGTACATTCCTTAGTGGACATTCCAGAGTTCATTAGCGTTACAGCAGGGCGCACAAACACGCGCTCGCCACCCAATAAAAGAATTCGACCACGAATTCGAGAGAGGAAGATCGAACAAAGCTGATACCAAAATGTAACGACCCCATCCGTTACATGACGTATAGTAGAAGGTCCGGCCGGGGCCCCACACTATATGCCACAAACAGACGGTGAGGTCACAGGATAATACCAAACCATACATGCATCCTAACTCAGAGCATGCTAGCGGAAGCTTTAAGTTGTAAATTGAACTCTAACCAGGAATGTCCAATATATATAAACCACAGTTATATATACAACCACGGAATGTACAACAAAGGTTTGGCCTTAAGGCCTTACAGTTCCTCTTTCCATACAACATGGATTACAAACCTCGACGCGCAGGCCGGTCATACATGAGGAAAAGCAAAACAAACAAAACCATTTGCTCAGCCTTCAAGGGCTAGCCGCAGCAGCAGCAGCAGCAACAGCAGTAGGGCTTCAGCCCTTCATTTACCACTTGGCTCTCCAGCACCTGCATAGGGACAAACCACCCAAACGGTGGCAAACATGGCAACGGTCAGCATTCAGCTGACCCAATTATAACAATCTTACCCCTTTCTCGGGGCAGTAGCATTCTTTCCCTGCACAGCATGGTATCAACAATAGCAACTATGTGCGCGCAGGCACATTCAAGCCATCACAACCGTCGGCCACACGGCCCGACAGTCCGTGCACTCAGGGCACATTCTTGGTGTACCGGAATACCAGGGTCAACACCACCGTCTACACGGTATTGAGCATTCTAGTCTTTTTGGCGCGCGGGCCTAAGACTCTCATTAGGCGCTCCAACAAAACCCATAACCAGGCTTCCAAGTCGGACGGACCTAACGCAGGTACGGATCAGCCACCCCCCGTTGCTCAAGTCGCCGTGCCACCTCGAATACGGAAGTATCCATGGCAATTTATAGGCGCGGGTCAGTTTCACCTTTCCTGTTCGGCAATCTGACTTTTCATCGAGTTGCAGCCCAACGGCTCAACCACACACAAAGTGGCAACGCACGGCCACAAGAGTTGCATCCAACCCTCTTCATTTCCTGGACTTCATCCAGTACTTCCTGCTGCACCAAGCAACAGGTAGGCACAAGGCAACACAAGCCATAATCACGGAGTCTTCTCCGATATGCAAACAAGCATCACCAATCCAGACCAACATGTCCAGATGGGCTTCATACAGCATGCCTAGATCCGTACTCCAATTCCGGACTCTAATAAGGGGGACTTCACATATCTACCCCAAGGGACACCACAACCCACCGCACACTCGCGGGGAAGGGTTTTCCCTATGCAATACAGAAAAGAAGGACTTCACATGTCCAAGAAGGGAGATCGTTACCCTTGATGATCTCTTGGGAGCCATCGAAAACTAGCCGGTGAGAAAGAACCGCAGCAGCTTTGCCTTCATAACGCTGGCCTCGGATCACGAATTGGACCACGGGAGCTTCGCCGGTGGCTTGATCTCCTCCTCCTTCTTCTTCCTCCTCTTCCTTTCTCTCTTCCAAACCAAGTGAAGAATGATTTCTTCATCAAGCCTCTGTTGACTTAAACCAGCCAGGAATCACCTGAGCCTTTGGATCCAAAGAGAGAAACTGAACGGCCATGATTTTCCCAAAATAACACTTTTTTGGCTGACACGGCCTGTCACACGCCCGTGTCACAGGCCGTGTACCCTTAAGCGGCACACGCGGTACACGTACCGACTGAACTTTACCAGAACACGGGCATCGACACGCCCGTGTCGAACCTGACACGCCCATGTCAGTCATGAGACACGCCCGTGTCACCCCTGCCTCATCGAGCTCCAAACTCAACCAACAGTACACGGGTAGGCACACGGCATCGGACACGCCCGTGTCAAATCTGACACGGCCGTGTTCAAGGCTTGGTTCCGGGCCGTGTAATCTTCTGACTCAATCCGTCTATTATTTGAGTGACACGCCCTGGGACATGCCTGTGTCCCAGGCCGTGTACCCCCGACACGCCCTGGGACACGCCCGTGTCCCAGGCCGTGTAAAACAACCTGCACCTCAAATCCATTTTTTGAGATTTTTGGGGTGTTACAATAACTCAATTGGTGATGAAGGTTGAAAGAACTCCATAGTTAAGCGTGTTTGGGCGAGAGTAGTACTGGGATGTGTGACCTCCTGGGATGTCCCCGTACGACCCAACTTAACTGTCGAGTTTACCTCATTAAAGGGAGGCTGTGGCCACCAACAACCCGCCAGTGGGCTGGAGAGGGGTTGGGGTACTTGGGCTGCAGCCCGGTAGCGATGCCATGGGGGGCTTCGGGCCAAATCCCGGGTCGTTACACTTAAAGCCCCTTACCCTTTTCGAGAGATTTTAGGTTGGGTAGAAATAAGATGAGGTGGGTGGATAATAATAATAATAATAATAATATTATTATTAATATTAATAAATTTTTTTGTTGTTGTTGTTTTTTTTAGTAGAAGTAATAAACTCAGTGCTTTCGTAATATTGCCAAAAGAAAATCCCCGGCAACGGCGCCAAAAACTTGATAGAGAAAATCGTATTCTACAATCTATACTCGATTATGGCAAGTGTACCTATCGAAATATAGCATAGGATATGAAAAATATCAAGGTCGTATAAAAACTCGGGACAGGCAAGTAATATTACTCACAATGACTCTATTATCCTACCGAACGATTAATGATGTTTGAAAATTAAAATAAACTAAACTTAAAGAGAAATAAACTATTACGAGAAAAGAGTGCGCGATCGACGATTCACTTTGAAATAAAATAACGGAATAAATTAGTTTAGCATTTTAATTCTATTAAGACCGTGACGGATCCGATATTAGGAAGTAATCTCACTAGAGCATTAAATCCCCTAACTTATAGACGTTTTGACCGAAAACTCTTTACAAGTCAAAATGGCCTAAAGTTGCATTACCGAAGTGACCCGCACTATTGGATTTGACTCCAATCCGGAGGATTTACGTCATCCTATCTCTAGGGGTGCGTTCAACTCCTTCCTTCCATGAGTGATCTTTCATATTCACCAGCCTCTCGGCCACTCGAATATGAGATCGGAATCTACTACCGTATACTAGAAATACGGAGTCGATATGAGATATTTCAAGGAAGGATCAAAAATAGAAAACTACAAAGGAAAACATAAAAATAAAGATACGTTATTATATCGCAAAGATCATCGCAATCGAGCACAAAACGAACTAGCTACGCATGATAAGAAAGAAAACCAAAATAAAAGAAGAAGAAAGTGTTTTCATTGCTTAAATAAAGAGAAGTACACAAAATAAAGACAAGATAATATTGCACTAGTAAGAGGACTATTACAACAATGAAGAAAGAAATCTACTTAGCAACAAGTAAAGAAGAGAAGAGAACTACTAACACTCTCTACCATAACACTCTCTACCAAAAACTACTTCAAAACTCAAAACTACTTAACTTCAACAAGAGGGGAGGGGCTCCTTTTATAGATGACAGGGAAGGTTCTAGATGGGGGAGACCAAGGGGTGGCCAGCCTCATGGGGGGAGAAAGGTTCATGCATTTTATTTTAAATGAAGGGAGAGAGAGTGGGATGATTCATGTATGATAATAAAGAAAATATAAAATAGAGAGGGGGAGATAAATGAGAAATAAATGAGCATGAGAGAGGGGGGAAGAAGGGGTGAATGTAGAGTAAAAAATGAAATAGGTGGCCGGCCTCATCAAGTGGAATGGTTCATGCATGTAATATATTAAATGGTGAGAGAGAGAGCAAAGTGCAAGCATGGGTTGAAAGGTGGCCGGCCATGCAAAAGGTGGACTTGGGAATAAAGTGGGCTCCTTGTAGGATTTAGTAGGGCTTGGGTAGAGGGCTTGTGGGCTGTTTGGCCTGCTCCAACATAGGCTAGGGATGCATGGAAGTAGGCCGGACTGCTCCATGTTGAAGGGCTGCTTGCTTGGACTGCATGGGCTCGGTTTGGAGGGTGTGGGCTGCATGGTGCTTGGTTTGGAGGTTGTGGGCTGCATGGTGCTTGGTTTGGAGCTTGCATGGGCTGCTCCAAATCTTGTGGGCTGCACTTATATTTAAGGACCTACAAATAAAACAAAAGGAATAAAACATTAGCTAAATAAAATAACATGCATATAGTAGCATAAAACAACAAACAACAAACATTAATTGGATTTAATTAATTATTAAATAGCAAACATAACAAACATAAAACATTAGATAATATTGATATTAAAGTAAAACACAAGTTAAAACATAAAACATAAAATTAAACATAGAACATAAAATTAAACATAACATTAATTGTAATTATATTATAATCTAATACATATAGTAGCATAATACATATAATAAGATTATATTGAAAAATAACTATAATAAAAATAGAATTTTATAAAAAGACATTAAAACATGAAATGACAAGCATAAATTATAAATAAACTTAGGCATTTAGGCTACTAAATTACCCCAAAAATGATGACTAAAGCTAGTCATCAGTGCACAGAGTCGAGTGTGTGTGTTGCACTTGCATCTTCACATCATTGCATACTTACATGTCATAGCGTCATCATTGCATATAACCCCTAACACCTATTGTATAAAGTGGAATGGGATATTTTATACAATAGGGCTTGCAAAACGACCCCTTGGTCTATAACTTTGTATGGGAATTCCTATAGGTCATGGTTACTTACTAATTAGTTTACCTTCTCCTACTTTACTTACTCACTTGTTCTTGTCTATACATATACTACTTACCTACTACTGCTTACATATATTTGTTCTGTTATGAACTCATGATAGAATATTTCCGCCGCCACCTGCTTACCTTTGTTACTCTCCACCTCCATTACCTTCCCTTTCCTTCTCCCCGCTCGGTGCCTAGGAGCCATGTGGGAGGGGTAGGGTTGATAGGACTTAGTCTTTTAAACTAACGGTCATTGACCAAATCATTTTAGGGGATCATGGAGCCGAATCATGAGATGAATCCCCAGAGGTCAATGCGCATGGATACGGGACAGTCTAAAATGGGAGTTCAGCTAGCAGGGATAGTGAGTCCTGATCATTAGCAAAGATTATAGATTTGCTTCTGCATTGAGTGATTTGTAGTGAGGATTTTGATGTATCCGGAAGTAGCCCTCTTTAGTACTTTACTTTATCTTTTTTGTGGACTCTCTCTTTGTGGAGATTTATTATATTTCATGTGATTTTCTGTGGACCAGTATTTGATTTTTCATGTACTCTTATATTCATTCTACTCGTCTGCGATCGGTATGTCCGACAGGATCGGCGTTTTGTAGTGAAGACCTTCCTGGGTGTGTTGGTTTCACCGTAAAACAGCGGTTCTGGGCATAAGACCCCGGTGGTTTAAAAGAAAAAAATGGGGTCTTAACACTCAACACCTAAACATGTTTCGTCGAATGGCATTGAGAGCACTCAACGCCGTGTTGACTAGAGTTGAGTCCACTCAACGCCAACTTTCCATTATAATTTCTAAGTCCATATACTCGACGAATTTGTCAGATATTCATGACATTTTTAGACGAATAATATTGTTCTCAACTTCAAATCCATACACATCGAATTCATTAGATATTCGCGTTTATATCCGATGAATTTTAATTGTCGGGTCTGGCGCACCCCTAGCCCGAGTCAACTCCCTTTACTCAAAAACACGTGCGGGGTCTAGCGCGAAACGAGATGTTACACTAATGCTTACTCAAGTCAACCCCAAATGGTCTAAGATTTTTACCCGAGTCATGTCAAGACCCTACTAGTCACCCACCATAATATTTTGTGGTTTTAAGGTCATTAGACACCTTAATTAAATCATATATTATTTATAAATTGTTTTCTAAAACTATAGAAAAATGTATTCCAAAAATTCTCATTTTTGGATATGTCATAGATTTAGGATATACTATCCTATGATTCAAATTTCAAAGCATTTGGATGAGTATTTTAGTGGGGCACACAAATTTACGTCTGGTTAATCCTAAGTATAGCTCACAACATTTGTTGTATTGTGGTTAGACGAGTAACCAAATTGGTTGAACCAATTTTAAAATAAACTAGACTAAAAATGCTACATTTTTTAGGTTAACCATTTTTCAAGAAAAAGCCTCTAGGTATTTTTAATAATTAAATCAAAACACTGCCAAATATGTGATAGAAAATGAAATAATAATATCATTTACAATAGTATTAAAATCTGGCGCACGAATCTTTACAGACCAGATCTATGACATGTTGTCATCTTCCTCCTTGAGCCAACACCTCACAGCAGCTCATCCGGGGCAATATTAGGTCAAGATTTTAAGGCTACCTAAGCGTCTCCCCGGTAGGCCAATGCCACCACCACCTTCGTTGAGGTGGTGGCCGGCGATAGGCGGTGGTTGGCCGACTGGAGGTGGCCAGAATCGGGTATTAGGATTGGATGAAAAGCTCCAAAAATGGAGTTTTCGGCCACCCCGATCTAAGGCCAATTATCCCTAAACCTTCCATACATCGGAAGTGGATCAATCCACCGAGAAAGGAGAAGAGGATAGGACTTGTGTGGGGAGTTTTTGCCTTGCCGATCTCCTAGTCGCCAAGGACGAATTCAAATCTTTCGGGTGCTCTGCAACAACACTACCAGAGCCTTCGATTTCTTTTGAGAAAGTGTGGAAACGACTCCTCACAGCCTGGTGAAGCTTTTAAAAAAATCAAATGGGGGGAGAGAAACGACCAGGGCTGCAATGCCATTAATGGCCATGAGTGAAATTTTTGACCAACTAAATTCTCGGCATTCAGCCACTGATGTGGCAGGGAAAAACAGCTTGTCCTCCTCTAACAGATGAGGGGAGATGAATCTCCATCAATTGGGGGAGAGATGCGCGGTCAAGGGCATTCAAACACCATGAATGGCCATTTTCTCTCTCTTCTCTCTCCTCCAATTTGAGGAAATAACCATTTCTCTCTCCTAGTCACCTCCTTAAGAAATTGGATGGCTAATTTTGTAATTATTAGCCTCCTAAAGCTAGTGGGCCACTCAAATTGGGCTTAAACCAAGTGGATTGGGCTTGAGCTAGTTTTTTCTCAACTTTTTGGGCTTGGCAAACCCTAGCCATTTAAGCCCAGCCCTAGGTAATTTTGGGTGAAGTGACTAGCCCAATGAGGTGTAAATGATCCCATTGACCTCACCCTAGTCTACTTGTGGCTTGGTGCACCCCACTTAGGTCAACTTTGGGCAATTTGACCTAATTAGGGTTTGGGTTAACCCTTGGTCAACTTGATCTCTTTGGTTGACCCCAATATGTGGTTAGTGACCCAATGGTCCTCTTAAAGGGTTAGGATTGTTATGGTGTGATGATGGAGTCAAGTTGAAGCCCAAAAGTCAAATCTTAGGGATGGTGCTGGAATTGAGCTATTTACAAACCAAGGTGAATTCCACCTTCATTCCTTGGTTCACTTGGTCTCTTGAGCTTCCTAGGTTTTAGTCATGACCTAGTCATGGAAAAACCACTCTTAGGAGTCTTGTTTTTTGAGGGATGTTACAGGCCAAGAGAGAGCTTTCATGGACATTAATGGCCATTAATGTTTTAACCTCTCATCTCCCCATTTGGTTCAATTAAAAGCTTCCCCGGGATCAGAGCTGTCATTTCCACTCTTTCCATGAAGATTTCAAGCTCTCCGGATAGGAGGAGGCAGAGCACCCGAAATCACCACCACCAGCAATGCCGATACGACGATCAGCCCAACTCCATCCACCCTTGAAGGTCCTCTCATCCTCCTCTCTCTATGGATTGATCTCCATCTATTTTCCCCATGGTGTGGGACAGATTGGCCCCAGATCAAGGGAGTCGAGAGCATTATTTTTCAAGATTTTCTTCAATCAACCATTCACTATTCCGACCATCTCCGACCGGTCTACCACTGCGAATCATCGACTACCACTTCAGCGAAGATGGTGGTGGCATTTGCTGGCAGGGAATGGGCGTGGGTGGCAGAGAAATCACGGGGAAAGTCGGACCAAGACAGAGTAATCTGAGCCATTGACGCGATGGAGAAGATTAATGGATTTTGTCCATTAGCTCATTAAGATTCGTGCTGCACGATTATATTAAGTATTATTATTATTTCATTATGTCACAGTTTTTAAAGAGTTTCGAATTAAATTTTAAAAATACTTATATCCCTCCACTAGGAAATTGTCAAGCATGAAAGTTATAACCATTTAAGTCTGGTTTACTTTAACATTTGTTTAAACCCATTTGGGTCAATGGTCTGACCACATCACTCAAAATGGTGCAGTCTATGCACAGGGTTAGCCAGAGGCTAAATTGAGTGCCCCCATCAATCTAGCAATTCAAATTACTTGAGATTTAGTCTAAGGGTCACTCTTACATATACCCCTGACATATCCAAAAATAGGAATTTTTGAAAACATTTTTCTCTAGTTTTTGTAAATATCTAATAATCTATATATGGGTTAATTAGAGGGTCTAATGACCTCACAATTCCCAAATATTTTTGTGGATTACCCTTTGTGTCATGTTAGCTCACTAATAAAAATCTCAGCCTATTTGGGTTTGATATGAGTATGTATTGGTGTGACCAAAGTTTGGTCCCTAAGGAAGAAATTAGGGCAAATGTGTGTTTGATGGGTTGAGTGGCCAATCCTCATCCAAAAGGGATGAAAAATTGTCCACTGACTTAATGTCATATAAAATACCCCCATAAGTTGATTTTGGGTAGTTTAGGGTTGGAATGCACTACAACCATAGTATGAACCCTAGGGTTGAGTTTTGAACTCAAAGAAGGACATGGGACCATATGTCCTTGGAATGTATTGAAACTTGGTTGGTGAGTTACTATTGTGAAAATGAGCCGTAGTAAATGATTTTAGAATTTTTTGCTCATAATTTTATTGCAGAATATGATCTTGGAGTTTCATGAAACTTAGGTAGTGATCTTTTATAATGGATAATAATCTCTAGAAATTTTTGTATGTATTTTTGAATAATATTTATCGTACTTCGTTCATAAACCTAGTAATTGCCCTTTTAGTATGAAAAATTATTAAGAGTTATTTACTGACTGGAAAATTATGAAATTTTGTTTGAGGACATTTTAAGGCTCCATCATTCTCTGCAAAAGATTATAAAATTATTGGGAGCCTTTTCATATAGGATGCTTCACAAAGTGCCTTGTGTAGAATATTCTTAAATGATTTATTTGTGTAGCCAAATTTGTTTGGAAAATTACTAAATTTGGTCAGTTGCATTTTCTTGTCACTTTGGAGATCTAGAAACTTTACTATAATTTTTGGATGATTAGTTTTATTATTCCCTGTTCCGAACTATCATTGTGGTTATTTAGTCGATAATTAGTTTGGAAGTTAAAAACTTTTTGGAAAATTGTGAAGTTCAGTAAATATAGTTATTTTGATGTTATACTCTAGTCATAATTTTGTTAAGGCCATATCATATCAGAAAATGTACTTGGTGTTAAAAAGCATAGTTGGCCTGATTTTGCAAAAAATTAAATAAATTCCAAATAATTTAGGAAAAAATATTATCTTCTGGATTTAATTTTAAAATATAATGATTGACCCCCAGTAATAATCATAGTTCATTTGGATGAATATCTGGAGGGGTCACCTTTCATGCACACCATATAGCTCATTAGTCTACACACGGTAAAGTTGTAGAAATAAGGTAACATGTAAGCCTTAGTAGGGGAAGGTGAGGTTGTTGGTGTATTTGTTCTGGTTGGATAAGAAAAAGTTCATAAGTAGGAGTCAAGTTGTGATAGTCTGGTTGACTAGGATGCAAGGTTGTTCTCGGGATTGATGACGGATCGCCGTTCCCTTGGAGGAAGTCTAAATACACTTAGGTTTTGTTCAAGTGTGAGATCTGGAGAGTTTGGACATGGGTAGATACCAACAATAATAAGTACATTGTGAAAGTGAGCTTTGGGGATTCAACCCATCGTAGTTCCTAGTGCCCTCGAGAGCCCTTCACAGGGAATTCCCTGGGCAGTCCAAGGTTATCCATAAACCATAAGAATAAAATGATTAAAGAGCAACTAGTAAATACTAGTACTTAAATTTCACTCACCCCGATGGCTCGGGAGACTTGCTTGGTTTGGTAACCCGAGCGGTAGGCTCGGTGGTTGCGCAAATGGGAAAGTTAGCCCGACAAGCCGAAGGCTCGGTAGGTAGTTGTAATGGACAGGTTTGTCTGGGGATCCAATGGCTCGGGAATTTATGGTTGCATGTGCATAAGGTGGTGGGTCTTCGGTATTTGATGGTCATTCACATCGACGTCGATATGATGACTCGGTGGGTGTGGTTTACACTTAGTCAAGGAAAACACTGGGGGATTTGCCAGCAGAGTACGTAATGGAACCGCGGTGTGTTCTTCACGGTTAGGTGTATGAAGGTCCAGGTTAGGTTGTGTGAATGCCACCCTAGAGGTGGGGAAGCCCAACTCACTTCCTCTGTTTGCCACGATGGCAAGTACCTGAGAGTTTAGCTAACTCCAAATTAGGGAACTAAATGTCTGTGCGCATAGAGTCGTGTGTGTGTGTTGTACTTGTATGAACATATCATTAAACCAACATAACATAGCATATCATATCATCATAATATTTCAACCCTTACCCCTAACGTATAAATTATTATGTGACTTTTTATATGTTAGGCCTTGTAAAATGACCCCATAGTTTTATAAGCAATGGTTATTTTCTTTGTGGTTATCTGTTACATTTCTTTTATGGTGCACTTTACTTTCTACTTTTAACTGCTCTATTAATTTAGTATTGCTAGCTAACATTTCTTTTTATAGCACTGTAAATATTACAATAGAACTGCTAGATTAGGTCAACCATCACATGCACTTGTTTACTCTCCACCATCATAACTTTCCAATCATTCGTCCCGCACGATGCCTAGGAGCCACTAGATGAGGAGTGGGGGAAAACAATGCTTGGTCTTTTTGACTAACGGTCGGTGGACCAAACATTTTAGGGGCTTCTAATGGGAGACAAGGAGCTTCAGCAGGAGATGCAAAACAAGCGGAGTGCGGTGCACATAGAGGTAGGCCAGTTTAGCACAGGAGCACCGACTTCAGGATCCGTAAGTGATTAGTATATTTTGATTCCGCGAGAGTGTTGTAGTGAGGATATAATGTACCGGGAAAGAGCCCGTTAATTCTTTGTACTTTGACTGCTTTCGTTTTTGTTTCATTTCTATGTGGACTGTGTTGTGATTCAACTTTCCTTATATTACACGTGATTGTGGACTTAGAATAAATTGTTTTAACTATATACTTCTACTTCTTTGGTGACTATTACTACCGGTAGGATTGGCGTTTTGTAGTGGCGACCTTCCCGAGCGCTGGTGTCACCGCAAAATGGTGATTCTAGGCATAAGACCCTGGAGATGAAGCAAAAAAAGAGCGTCTTACAAAAGTTTTCAGATTTAATGAAGTTTAACATATAATATTCAACGTTAGTTAATTGAATTTAAACAATAACTCATATTTCCTCTTCTATGTAAAGCTTGAGCCTTCATCTTTAGCATCACCTATCTGCTTTGAACTTTTGGCATTTGTAATGCCACAGATTTTTTCTGATGATATTATTTGATTTGGTATCGTAATATTTATGACGTCAGAGCGTTACTTATAACATCATGTTGACGGCACAGCACCGTTAGTGCGTTTTCACGTCCGTTGGGTCTGTTGTACCAGATATTGGGATTTTAATTGGATTAAATGTTTTCATTGATTGAAAGGATGAAGTTTTGAGGTTTTGGACTTGTCCAGTTTTATTGCGATCCGAGAAATATGGAGTCTCGGCGCGTGTTTGGATATTTGTGAAGATTTTTTCTTGTATAAGCATTGTATGTTAGTGTCTCAAGAATGGTGCGTCAGATTCTTATTTTTTTGTCTACACCGTTAGATTCGTAGCGCTGGCTTCTGTCTATAGTGCAACTTTTCATCCAAATCAGAGGGCATTTAATCAGTATTGTTGACTGGTTATTGTATAATTAGACAAAGCTGAAACTCTATAATGACCTGCTTTTTCTCGAGATGACCGTTCCATGTGCTCGAGAAACCCTGACCTGATCTCGAGAAGCCTCTTTTTGTTCTCGAGAAACCCTGACCCGATCTGGAGAAGCCTCTCTTTTTTCTCGAGAAACCCTGACCCGATCTCGAGAAGCTTCTCTTTGTTCTCGAGAAACCCTTACCCGATCTCGAGAAGCCTTTCCTTGTTCTCGAGACAGCCTTGTATTGTTCTCGAGAAGTACCTTTTTGTTCTTTGGAAATGCAGTTTAGTTCTCGAGAAATTCATCCATATTCTCGAGAAATCCATCTTTTATTCCCGGGAAGTACTACCTTCATTTCTCGAAAAGTCTCTTCTAGTACTCGAGATCTGCCCTTGTTCTCGAGAAAGCCTCGTCTTATTCTCGGGAAAGCTTTACCTTGTTCTCGAGAAATGTCTGGTTGTCTCGAGAAATCCTTGCCTTCGTCTAAGAAAATTCGATTCAGCCGATCCCGGTTCGTTCTCTTAGGTATGATTATTTTAATAATACATGTATTATATATATATATATATATATATACATACTTCTTCATCCTCCTTCATTTAGACCGAACTCATGTTCATCTCATGAACCAGAGCGATGTGAGCGAGAGAGAGAGAGTTATTCCTTGATTCTTCCTGTGGCCGCCGACGATGCTCTGTTGCTCGAAATCTTGAACCGAACATAGATCCAGAAAGCTCTCAGCGAGAGCTACGTGTTTGTGGTACAGTTTTCCAAATTTCTTGAGTTTTTCTCAGTAGGGTTTTTTGACCTAACATATATTTTGCCCATTTTTGTTCAGATTTTGACTTCCCCCATCTTCCTCAGCCTCGATCTATGCTTAGGTACGATTTGGAGGTCTTCTATGGTGAATCCTAGGCAAGTGGTGGTTTTCCCTCCTCCCGCTTTTTTTCGATCTTGATGATAACTGTTAAACTCTTATTCTATAATCTTTCTACACTTTTGTCATTCTGATTTGTAGATATGTTTAGTCATCCCTTTAAAATCTACTTGTACTATTAAGTTCTGGTTATGATATTTCAACCTTCTAACGTTATTTGTGATTTTGATGATATGTTAAATTGTTGGCTTTAATCGCCCCTAACTATGATGTAGGACGTGTTAGAGTTTATCTAGGATTGTAAATCCTTCCAAAAGGTTGATTAATTGCTTCTTAAATCTAGAAATGTCTAGTGGAATCTCATGTGCCATGTCTTGAGATTTATATTTGTTTGTTGCGGGTGTTAGTGTACGAAACAACCATCGCAATGGTTGTTCCCTTTTTTAGCACCTTGTGGAACTCTACCAGGTGTTTGGGCGTCTGCGGTGATTGGTGGAGTTTATGAGTCTCCCCTGCAGTTAGACGGATATTATATCTGTGAGAGTGTGTTCGGATCAGTGACCACCTCGCTTGTGTTTTTGGGTAGAATTGACCACATGTGGCTAATAATGTTTTGAAAATTCTTTCTTATGATTTAATCATGTTCTCCACCTTTTTAGCATTGTGAATCTAGTGTAATTTGTTGTACATGACAATTTACGTAAGTGCTCTTTTCTGATTTTGGTACTTTACCTTGTACTTTACTTCAGCACTTTTGGTCTTGGGTTGGTACCCCTTTTTGACCTTTGTTTACTTTTCGCTTACTTTTTATTCCACTGCTTGTATCCTCTTGCTGAGGTGTTTTGTCTTTGGAATGCCTTAAGTTCGGAGCTTTAGCAGGTAGTGGAGCTGGTTTGGACTTCTAGACAAGTAGGGTTGGCTGTGATTTTCACCTCGTCGTTGCGAGGTACTTTGTTGTTTTAATTTACTTTACCTAGTGCATACATACTTTTGTTTTATGTGGGTTCGTGCCAGATTGTTGAGGCACACATGAGAGTTGATTTTGGATACTTTGATAACTTCTAGTTGTTTTCTTTGTGATGAATTGAATTACTTGCTCTCTATGAAAATTTATGCTAGGAATGAATGTTAGGTATTTTCAAGTATACAAAAACTAGATTATTAATTCATCCATTGCATGTTTTAAAATTCTAACTCATTATATTTAGCGACCTAAAAATCTATTTTTACAACTATTATAAACCTAGAGTCTTGCATAGCATGAGTTGTTCCCTGGGGGGCGTTTACACTCATGTACGATGTTAAATCTCATAAAAGAAGTATTTTCCACAGCGTATAATTATATTCCTCAGGGGCAAGATAAACCACTAAGTCGAGGGATACGGCTAACTGCTTAACTTAAAATGAATTTATTCTCTAAATACTTAAAGATCTTTCTTTACGTGTAAAGTAGGGGTTTTTGCTTGAGCATCCGTAGTTATCCCCTGTATATGTGGCATCATGACATGCATTTTCCTTTACTCTGATATATCATGCAATGCGGTAAAAATGCGGGTTGTGACTCTTTGTTGGGTCTATTGCGCACAATGTCCTAGATTTGAGTGAAGTCAATATTATCAATTATATAAACATATCTGTAGATGACTATGATAGGTCAGGTTGCCTAAGTGGCTATGTTAGGTAAACATATACCTAAGGTGTAGGATGACAGAAAACTATCTAAGTCCACAGGAGTTGAGTGAAGATCAGTCACTCAATGATAGATGGCTTATAGCGCTGAGTGAAGCCGATACATTCAAAGCTAAGGCAGTGGCAAGCTGAGAAAATGGCCAAGTCCACAAGCATTGAGTGAAGTCAACTCACTCAATGGCATACAACAAAAGGTTATGAGATAGGCTAAAGGAGTAAAAGCCTGATGTTGGAATGAGATAAACTATGGCTAAGTCCACAGGCATTGACTGAAGTGAACTCACTCAACGCCATGCTACTAAATACAAAAAATTAGCTAAGGGAGAAAGCTTTGAGTGAGGCGTGCTCACTCAATGCTCTCAACACTTATATTGCTGAATAAGCAAAAAATTGGCTAAGGTAGAAAGCATTGAGTGAGGCATGTTCACTCAATGCTCTCAACGCTTATGTTGCTGAATAAGCAGAAATTTGGTTAAGGCAAAAAGCGTTGAGTGAAAGTTACTGACTCGACGCTGTCAATGTCTAGTGAAGACAGAATTTTTTTAAGGGATTTTGCGTTGAGTGATGCTTACTCACTCAGCGCCAAACAGCTGAAAGCCGATAAAGCAAGATTGGTGTTGAGTGGAGCTGAATCACTCAACGCCTAGAATTAGACTTAATATTCTAAGTAGTTTGGCGTTGAGTGAAGGTGACTCACTCAATGCCAAGAGATAGTGAATCTGTCTAAGTTTTTTGGCATTGAGTGATACTTAATCACTCAACGCATATTCTATGATGCTTGATTTTGGCTAAGTCCACAGGTGTTGACGTCAGCAAAATCGACAAAGTCAAATAAGGTCAAATTAGAAACGAGGAAGCTACACTACACGACAAAACATACTATGACGCTACTGTACATCTTGTTCCGTTAAAGCAAGGCGTAGCTGGAAGCTGCATGTGGATCCCACTGATCTCTAAGAGCCGTTGATCGACGAACTATAAAAGGAATTGATAGGGCCAAGACAAAGATAACTTTTAGGGCATATATTATTCAAAAAGGAGAGCATCCATCTTCATCATCTTCGCCATTATTGCATGTGAAAAGCTTGAAGCTCTCCAATAAAAAGAAGTTCAGTTAGATGTGCATGTCTTCATCTGCCAGAACAGATTCAAAAACTGTTCTGAAGAAAGAAGAACCTTCATCTTTTGGTAGGTTCAGTAGGTTGTTTGAAGACTCAAGATCAAAAGATCTTTGGTCTTCAACAGCAAGTTCAGAAGTTATCTTCTAAGTTCCTACAATAAATCCTTTCCCTGCTGTAAGGAGAGTTGGAGCAGAAATTTTTTTGCTGAAGTGGTTGACACAGAGAAATTTCTTTGTATCAAAGTTAATTAATCTATTTCTCTTTGTAGGATCCTTCTAGATCTGAGCAGTAGGACCTTTGTGTCTGAGATAGGGCAAATTGGCCTGAGTTGTAGGAGAGTGTATCTCTCTGAGGTAGGTGAGTTTTTCTCACTAAGACGTGGAGAATTTTTGCCTTAACTGTAGGAGAGTGTATCTCTCTGAGTTTTAGGAGCAAGCTTGCTCTGAGGTAGGGCTATCCTAAATTACATGAGTGGTAGGGCTTAAGTGCTTGAGGTAAGTGATAATTGTATCACTGAGTGTAGGCCTTTATGGCTGAGGTGTAGGTCTTGGAGGAGACTGGGTGATCCTGAGGGATCTGAGGTGTAAGCTCCTTGGAGCATTGGTTTGGAGAAGTGCTCGACTAACAAAAAGTTAGCAAGGTGGGAGGAGAGTGGATATACCCATAATTTTTCGGAACCACTATAAAATACTTGTGTGTTTTTCTGTGTTTACTTTTATTTTATTAAGTGCTAGTGCTAAGGACAAGCTCTATATCTCGGTGGTTTTGGTGAAGGGCAGGTTAGCCTGGCGAGCTGAGGGCTCGGTAGATAATTATGACGGACGGGTTAGTTCGGGGAGCTTTGTCTCGGTAGATAATTGTGACGGATGGGATAGTCCGGGGAGCTTCAGCTCGTTGAGAAAATGTAGTAATATTGCATGTGCATAAGATAAAAGGTGGTGGGTCTTCATTATTAGAGAGTCATCACACCGACACCAGTACGTTTACTCGATAAGTGTGGTTTAGTACATTGCCAAATAAAGTCTTGTGCGCAGCCAGCAAGAGTACGGAGGAGCTCCGCTTAGTGCACCAACATTGTGGTGTTCGACATGTTTGACCGGTAGTGTGATACCGATTTAGAGGTGGGCGAGGCCCAACCCACCGCTTTTGTTTGCCACTACGGAGGTATCCTTGGAGGTTAGGATCCAGAAAGGGAGAAATAAAGGTCTGTGTGCACAGAGTCAAGTGTGTGTGTTCTACTTGCATGTTCACATCATAGCATACTTATATGTCATAGCATCATCATTGCATATAACCCGTTACACCTATTGTATAAAGTGGAATGGGACATTTTATACAATAGGGATTGCAAAACGACCCTTTGGTCTATAACTTTGTATGGGCATTCAGAAAGTCACTCTAGTGTCAACTACCTTCACCTATGGGGGGGATAGGTGATTTGCAGTCATTTTGCGGAATTAAAAATTTACCTGCACAATAACACAAAACAAGCACAACAAGAAAACACACAGGCAGTTATAGTGGTTCCCCGATTAGGGTACGTCCACTTTCCCCCTTCAACCTATCTCCCATCAAGGGACGACTCGGTAACTTCACTAACCAGATTGAAATCCAATCCTCACACTATGGAAGAAACCCTTCCACCCAAAGGAGTCACTACTCCTCCACTACGGGTTGCACCCAACCCTTACAATGAGGAACCAATGTTCCGTTACAACAAAAGTAAAAATAGAATGTATAAAATACAAACTACGTTTGGAGCGCTCGGTGTCCCTCTTCGTTCGATGAAACGTTCTTGAAGAAGATGAAGAGTCCACGACCTAAGCACTCTCTTGGAGAAGATCTCCCCGAGATCGGCGGCGGCAAGGATTACAGCGGCGATGCTTTCGAGATCCAAACTTTGTAACAAAGCTAGTAAGGTCTACCAACGATCTTACTTAGATCGATCGTCTCAATTGATTCGGAAGGGGAAAGTATTCCCGTTCAACAAACCAAGAGGCAAAGGATCTCAAGATAGAAACGTGAGATGCGTTGCTTGGCTGAGTTTCTGTCGCCGGGAGATCAAGAAAAATCCATGACCAGCGGCGGCGATAACCTTTCGAGCAGCGACGGAGGCGGAAGAAGTTCTGCGATGAGCTAGGTCAAGTCGGTGACTCGTTTCTTTTTCGCGTGTAGGGATGATCTGTAATGTTAAAAAAAGCGAGTATTTATACTGTAGATCATCCTTTATGACCATTGTGGGCCCCACCAGAAGAAACCCAAATTTCGGTTCAAACAGTGCCTGAACATTTGGTCTGGTACAGCGAGCCAACAGAATTTGCCTAATGCAAATTCGGCGGGAATCATTGGTGATTCTCGACGAATCAGCGATACATACTTATGATTCCCGTCGAATTCTCCTTGGAAGAATTCTAGCTGAAAAGCAAGCCATCCATAGAGAATCGGCGAGAATCACAATCCATTCTCAACGATTCGGCGAGAATGCAAAGTCATTCTCGACGATTCGGCGAGAATCACTTAGTGATTCTCGTCGATTCTGCCTTAGCTGAATTCTAGATGGCGTTGAAACAATCAGATGCATTCGACAAGAGTAGGCTAGTGATTCTCGATGATTCGACGAGAATCATTTGTGATTCCCGTCGAATCGGCGAGAATCACTTAGTTATTCTCGTCGAATTTTCCTTATACGATTTTTTGTCTATCTTCCCGTGAGCTGGTCTTTTACCTATCCTTTCTCCTTGTCTGTTCTTGATCTATCTCAGCCCTGTACGTGAAAATAAGTACACTCCAATAGAGAGACTACACGTGAGCCAACACACTGATTTGCTAAACGAGGGATTACGTTGCACAGACCTGTATATATTGACCCACTACACCCTGACATTGGTGTGTACTTATCGTGGAATAACTATAAGCACAACTTGATAGAAAATCGTCAAATACATTATCTATTCACCTTAGATTGTTCAGGGGCTTCTTCAAATCAGGTGCATTGTGGATACAATACCCAACAATCTCCCCCTATTTTCAGAAGCCTAAACCCTACAATCTAAGATGAATAGGACATATGGGAATGAAAATCATAATCGATTTATACAATCAGTTGAGGGAGAAATTCATTACCATTTTCTTGAGAGCATACTTGGAGCCACCTTAGCCAAGAGGGTAATCTCCGCCTTTTCAGCTTTTGCAAATCTGGGACTTCACTTAGAGCCACATGCTCCCCCTTAGATCTTGCATCCATGCTCGAGCTTGAGTTCCTTGCTGATGCGCCCCCATGATCCAAGAGCCTTGAGCCGCACAGTCTTCATTCTTCATAGTTCAGCATGCCGAGTTCAGTTTTGAAGAGAATGAACTTGGCCTCGTCTACGGGCTTTGTGAAAATATTTGCAACCTGCTTTTCCGTGGGGACATAACAGAGAGATATGTCTTTTTTTCCACATGCTCCCGAATGAAGTGATAGCGCACTTCAATATGCTTCGTTCTGCTGTGCGACACAGGATTGTTCGCAATTGCTATTGCGCTCGAGGAGTCACAATACATCGGAACTTCTCTGAACAGTTGGTCATAAACTTTGAGCTTATTTCTGATCCATAGAAGTTGTGCGCAACAGCTGCCTGCTGAGATGTACTCAGATTCAGCAGTGGAGGTTGCGACACAATTCTGCTTCTTACTGTTCCATGAAATAAGACTTCTTCCGAGGAATTGACACGTCCCGGAAGTGCTTTTTCTATCATCCCTGCTTCCTGCAAAGTCAGCATCTGAAAAGCCTATCAGCTCGACATCATTGTTTCTTGGGTACCACAAGCCAAGATTTGGTGTACTTTTTAAGTATCTAAGAATCCGCTTTGCAGCGACATAATGAGATTACTTAGTGTTCACCGGATATCTGGCACAAACGCATGTGGAAAACATAATATCTGGTCTACTAGTAGTAAGATAGAGCATGGATCCAATTATGCTTCTGTACTTAGTTTCATCAAAAGGTTTCCCTTTCTCATCCTTGTCCAGAGACACAGTGGATCCCATTAGAGTCCTCATAGAGGTTGCACTCTCCATTCCGAATTTCTTGAGGAGTTCATTTGTGAACTTCGCTTGAGAGATGAAAATCCCATCCTCAGACTGTTTCACTTGAAGTCCTAAGAAATACTTCAACTCTCCCATACTACTCATTTCAAACTTTCCTTGCATAAGTTTGGAAAACTTTTTGCAAAGGTTTTTATCCATTGAACCGAATATTATGTCATTGACAAAGATTTGCACCATAAAAGTCTTGCCTTTGACTTCCCTAAGAAACAATGTCTTATCTATTTTTTCTCTAGAGAACTTGTTCTCAAGAAGAAAACTAGACATAGTCTCATACCAAGCTCGAGGAGCTTGTTTTAATCCATATAACGCTTTATTAAGAAAATAAACATGATTGGGAAATGTAGGATTAACAAAACCTAGGGGTTGGGCGACATATACTTCCTCTTTCAGATTTCCATTGAGGAAAGCAGATTTCACGTCCATCTGATAGATAATGAATCCTTTGTGCGAAGCATACGCCAGAACAATCTGATTGCCTCGAGCCTTGCCACTGGTGCAAAGGTCTGGTCGAAGTCAATCCCCTCCTCCTGTCTGTAACCTTAAGCCACTAGCCTTGCCTTATTCTTTATGATGACACTGTGTTCATCCAGTTTGTTTCTGAAGATCCACTTGGAGCCGATCACATTATGGTTCTTTGTTCTGGGAATAAGCGTCCAAATGTTGCATCTTTCAAATTGATGCAGTTCATCTTGCATGGCCAATATCCATGCCGCATCTTTGTTCGCCTCGTCGAACTTCTTTTGCTCAACCTGTGACAGGAAACTAAGGTGCAAAATCTCGTTAATTGTACCTCTTCGAGTTCTGACACCGTCATGAGGATCTCTGATGATCTGATCTCTAGGATGATCCCTCACGTGTCAGAGATCTAGGAGTCTTCCATCTGGATCTCTGACGTCTTCTTGGGCTTCTTCTTCTTCCGGAAGATTTTCTCCATCCTTCTCGTCGACTTCTCCAGCTGACGTCGAGGTGGAAAGCTTGACGTACTTTGGAGTTGCACCTTTAGTAGTCTCATCAAGACTTAGCTGTTCAAGCCGTGAACCTGCATCTTCAAGAATGCCACTGGAAGAAGTGCTATGAAGCAAGCTTCCTTCATCAAAAACAACATTAATGGACTCTTCCACCACTAGGGTTTTCTTATTGAAAACCCTATATGCCTGATTATGTCTAATATAGCCCATGAATATACCTTCGAAGAATTTTTCACCAAATTTAGTACGCGGGTACTTCCCATTATTGATTACATAGCATCTGCAGCCAAAGATCCTTAAATAGGACATGGTTGGTGTCCTTCCTTTCAGTAGCTCATAAGGCGTCTTACGATGACTCTTGTTGATCAAGGCCCGGTTTTGTACATGACAAGCCGTATTGACAGCCTCTGCCCAGAAGTATTCTGGGAGAGAAGCGTCATTCAACATTGTCGTGCAAGCTTCAATGAGAGTTCTATTTCTTCTCTCCGCAACTCCATTTTGCTGAGGAGTATGTGGGGAGGAAAACACATGAAAGATACCATGTTCTTCACAAAATTCTGTCATAGCCCCAGACTCGAATTTTGTTCCATGGTCACTTCTGATTTTGACCACTGAGCAGTTAAGTTCGTTCTGAATTTGCTTGACAAAAATCATGAAGATGTCAAACGTATCTGACTTTCATTTTATGAAGAACACCCATGTAAACCGAGAGTGATCATCAACAATCACAAGCGTATAGGACTTGCCTCCCAAGCTATGAACTTGCACTGGACCAAACAAGTCCATATGCAGAAGATAAAGACATTTGGAAGAGTCTTTGTCTGCAATGCCCTTAAAGGTAGCCCGAGTCTGTTTTCCCTTCTAGCACGCAGGATAGGGGCTATCTTTGATTCACTTAATAATGGGAGCATCCCTTACTAAACTTTTAGAAAATAACATATTAATCGTCTTGAAATTAATATGTGCCAATCTCTTGTGCCATTGTTCACAAAGAGATGCACTGCCTTTTGTTACCAAACATACAGGGGTAGAAGAATCTATACTAAGAAAATCTAAACAAAAGATATTTCTACTCCTAATGCCTGTTAATACCGTCTCCGAAGAGGCACACGATATTATCAAGCATTTATCCTTGCAGAACTTAACGTCATATCCTTTATCACATAATTGACTTACACTGATCAGGTTATGATTTAAACCTTCAACATAAGCCACGTCGGTGATAGAGATTATTCCGTTGGAAATCATACCATAACCTCTGGTGACACCTCGATCTGATCCCCCAAAGATAAATTTTGGTCCATTTTTGACTGGAGAGTAATCACGCAACAGGCTTCTAGTCCCAGTCAAATGATGGGAAAATCCACTGTCCAAGTACCAGATTGGAGTTTTGGTGGCCTTTGGACATTCCTACAAAACAGAATTAATTTCCCTTAGGAACCCAATCGTACTTGGGTCCTAGATTCCTTGTTAGCACACTCCCCCTCGGATGGTTAACCCTACAAGTGGTCGGTCTCGCATTGCTAACATGAGGAGTCTCGTTATATCTCGGATTAAACCAGCAATCCACGAAAAAGTGACCAACTTTGCCACATCACTAACAGTAAAATCTGTTGTACCTTTTCCTATGCTCCTGCTTCACCCCTTGAACGATGGGTCCAGCCGGGGCCTTGGATCTTGAGGTGGAGCCATCATGATGACAGCAGTCACATGATTTTTTCACCTACTGTTCCTTTAGTATAACAGGCTTGGCTTTTGGTGCCTGCTTCCTATTATGCCCCAAAAGAAGTGGCCATAATCCTCCACTTGGATTTCCTCATAAGGTGCCTTAAAGACACTCTCACCGTAGTTGCGAGGGAAGGCCCAACAATCATACCGGCTCTTGGGCTTTTCAACCGAGGTCCGAAAGAAGTGGCCATAGGTTGAATCAAAGTCCTGTTCATTGCAGGGAAAGCCAGGCTTCCTAAATTCAATAAGGTTGAGTGGGGCCTTTCCCTTTTCTACAGCAGAGGCCTTCTTAGCAGCCTTATTTTTCCTCTGCTTTCTGTTTCTCCTTGATGATTTACCAAGCACACCCACATGCCCCAAGCCAACCCCCTTAGTCTGAGCAGAGAAGGTATCAACCAGTGGAAGAACAGTCTTTGACAAAGAGAAGCTTTTTACAATCTTCCTTTCTGCCGCAAGTTGTTATTCCAACTTATTGATTTCTTCCTGTTTAAGGTCAAGGAGACTTAGAGACTCAGAGTGCTTAGAGACCAGGTCCAGGTGCTCCTGTCGGAGAGAAATCAAGCTAGTGATCTCTTCCCTTAGGGAGACACCCTTGACCTTAAGGAATTTGACTTCCTTTTTTTGAGACCTCAATCTCTTGTGGCATTCCTCGAAGGTGTTGAGCAGAAGCTCATACTTTTCGAGGAGCTTGACTTCTCGGGCAGAAGGGATGTCCTCGAGATCATCATCAGAAGACTCATAGTCAGAGTCAGAGAGGGGGGTACGAGCTTTTACCTTCGCAGTAAATGGGGAGCAGTCTCCTTCTGAGTCAGAGTGACCCACTAGCCCGAAGTAGGCTTCTTCATCATCACTGGAGTCTGAGGAATCAGACTCACTCAGTGACTTTGGCTTTTTGGCGATGTAGCTCCTCTCTTTCTTCTTATCTCTAGAGGACTTGTGCTCCTCTCCCTTGCCCTTATCTCTCTTTCCTTGGTGGCAGTCAGCGATGACGTGACCTGGCTTATTGCATCCAAAGCAAATAATGTCATTAGAGCGATGTTTGTTTTGTTTGGATTCATACCTGTCAGAAGAATAATTATTCTTCTGATGTCTGGAGGAGGAGCCGTCTCTCTTTCTTTGATTCCTCAACTTGAGGAACTTCTTGAACTCCCGAGTGATGAGGGAGAAGTATTGTTCAGATAGCTCTGAGCCGGACGAGCATGGCTCTGATTCTTCTTCCTCATCCATTTTCCGAGAGCGGGATGAGGTTAGGGTGCCTTTCCTTGAGTGATTGGCTTTTAGGGCCACAGTCTTTTCTTTTGCTGTGGCTTTCTCGACTTCTTCTTCTTCTTTCCTCGTGTTCAGTTGAAGCTCATAGGATATAAGCTTCCCAAATAGTATCTGAGGATCAGTTTCTGCTAATTTGCCAAACTCTCGGATGGCGCAGATCTTCGTGTCCCATTCCTTAGTAAGGGACCTAAGGAATTTATCATTCAGTTCACCATCAGTGAACACTCTTCCATATCCCTTTAGGGCATTGACGATCTTGAGGAAATTCTCGAAGGTAACTCTGATCTCTTCCTTGGGCCCTTACCTGAAGGCCTCATATTTCTGGTTCAGGAGGGATCTCCGATCATCCCTTACTTCGTCTGTGCCCTCCATCAGAATAATCAGGCAGTGCAAGATATCCTTGGCTAAGTCCTGTATTTGAAAAAGTTTTGCATCATGGAGTAATCGACTGCGCTGACTAGAATGTTATGTGCCTTCTTGTCATGTCCGACCAGCACCATCTTGTCCTTATCAATTTCAGAAAACTTCTTAGGCACTATTTTGGTAGGATCAATGGTGGAGGCTTTAGTGGGAATATAAGGTCCCTCCTCTACGATCATGAAGAGTCGGGGGTCGACTGCTTCCATGTAAAATGAAAGTGAAGGGATAGATACTACTCTAGAGGGGGGGTGAATAGAGTTATCAAATTTTGCACTAGACAAAACTTAATGGTCTACCCAACTCCCTTGGAGTGAAGTGCGGAATGAAAAGTTTATAGATATTGATTTAACCTTAAAGCCTAACACAAGTGATGTGTACAAACTCAAGCTAACTGTAATTACAGTTAAGGCTTGGAAAAGCTAATCAGCAACTAGCAATCCTAGTTATATCTATTCACAGCCACAATGCAGGAATTAAACAAGTGAATCCAGACGACACAAGGAAATTTATAGTGGTTCCCCAAACAACTTGGGTACGTCCACTCTTCTACCCACATGGTAGGAATCCACTCAGGTTTTTGATCAGGTGCCCTGCCACCAACAGGATCTGCTTCAGGTAGATCCAGAAACCCTTTAGACTTTTGATCAGGTGTCTAAAAACCAATCACAGGTTTTTGATCAGGTGCCCTGCCACCAAGGGATACTTTTGAAGGGAGTAATAACCCTGTACAGGAAGGGGAAGAAGGTTAAGATGTCTTCTCTATTTTACAATAGATTAGAGAAGCACAAAAGCTTGCACTGAGCTAGAAAGCTCTAAAGAATCAAGGCTCCCCCTGGCTCAAAGATGTCCAGGTGAAGTCTTGCTTCAGTGCAGAAAACTCTTCAGAAAGTTCTGAAGGAAAAACTACAAGAAGATAAAAGATGGTAAAATAAAAGATCTTCAAGCAGCTATCTTCTTCTTTTTCTTCTTCAAAAGAACTCTGAGTTTGAACTTCCTGAAAGCAGGAGAACTCAGGTTGAAGAAGAGTAGAAGATCTTAACACTTCTCAGTTAGATGGAAATTTCTGAGAGCAGAAAGCTTGATCTTGATGAAGGCTTGAATGCTTGAGAATATCTGGGTCACTAGTTAGCTATATGCTCGCTTCAATCCTTCTTCAAAGGGTCCTTTATATAACATCAGCAAGCAACGGCTCTCTTCAATTTGAATTACTTGTCTTCTTCTGAGCCTTGAGACCTGGGCTGTAAATATCAAGAAGACAAAACAAACTCTGCAGCAGAAACATTCTATAAAAGGAATAACCCTTTTTCTAGGAAGCTGCAGGAAACAATTTGATAATAAAGTACTAAATAAAGTCATATCAGAAACAAACTCTTTATAGCAAAAAGAAGACTTTTCAGTCTAACGGCTATAAAGGGCTGACAGCAGATAAAGTAATTTATAATGTCAGCTAATAAGACAAACAACTTTATCTAAAAAGATTTGACTTAGGCAAAAAGAATAGAGCAGATATGCCTGGAAATATTATCATAAAACAGCCAAAAATATATGCCAGATAATGTATTAATTAATTAAATATAATAAATAAATACAAAATATAAAGGCAGACAGAAAACGTCGAACGACCCTCGGAGATCGTCGACCGACGCACGGAGATCGTCGAACTATCGGACAGATAGTTGAACAATCCAGATAGTCGAACTATCAAAGAAGATAGTCGAACTATCACAGCAGATAGTCGAACTACCAGAAGATAGTCGAACTATCAGATAGTCGACCTATCAACAGATAGTCGAACTATCAGGGCAAAACAGATAGTCGAGCTATCAACAGATAGTCGAGCTATCAGATAGTCGACCTATCAATCAGATAGTCGAACTATTAAGAACAAACAGATAGTCGAGCTATCAACAGATAGTCGAGCTATCAGAAACAAACAGATAGTCGACCTATCAACAGATAGTCGAACTATCAGATAGTCAAACTATCAAAGCAGATAGTCGAACTATCAAGCGAGAACAGATAGTCGACCTATCAACAGATAGTCGAGCTATCAACGCAGAACAGAGAGTCGAACTATCAACAGATAGTCGAACTATCAAAACCAAACAGATAGTCGACCTATCAACAGATAGTCGAACTATCAGATAGTCGACCAATCCAAGCAGATAGTCGAACTATCAAAGCACACAGATAGTCGAACTATCAACCGATAGTCGAACTATCCTCGCAGACTGAAAGTCGAACAACTGATAGACGATCGTCGAACAGTTAGTCGACGATAGTCGAGCGGCGTTCGACGATAGTCGAACGAACAAACTACTTAACAAAATTCTCAATCTGGAAAAGTGAGGACTCTACAGCTAGACTACTAACCATTGACCATAGATAATTCTTGGGTCAAGGAGCACAAAGGAGAGGACTAAACTCAAATCAAACTAGGGTACCAACAATCTCCCCCTATTTGAGTTAGGTCTCTCAAAATCTAAAACATACAGCTAGCTATAGAACACTACAAACAATACAGGAAATAGCAAACAATTAACTAGCAGATTATCAAACAGATAGATAATAAACAAATATAACACAGCAGTCAATCAAACTATTAAGAGTTTCCAGAATCTGGCAAAGGGTCAGAGGAACTAGGAACAAATTTAATTTTCTTTAGAGGATCATCAGATTCTTTCTTTGAAAGCTTCAAGTCCTGCACACCAATGATCTTCAATTCTGCAGCTCTTGGGACTACTGCTTCAGGATGCTTTTCCATATATTTTGAGGGATCAAATACATCAGTATTGACCTGGAACTTTTCAAACTCTTTCTTTCTGAAAGCAGACATGGTGGTTAAACCAGTAGTATCTTTTCCTTCTGCTTTTGCTTTTCTTATTTGAGCTGCTCCAACTAGTTCATGAAAACGAGCCATCCTAAAGTTAGGATCAAGCTCTGGACTTTCATAAACAGGCTCAGGAGGAGCAGCATCTGATTCTTTATCTTTTAAAACAACTTTCTGAGACTAAACTGGTGCAGCAGTTGAAACCTTTCTCTTAGGAGAAGGAGGAGGTGAAAAAGTTGGCTTTAGATACACAACCTCCTTAACTTGTTCTTTCACTTCTGCTTCATGCATTTGACTGCCAGAATGAGACTTTCCATGAGAGCTGTGAGAGCTTTTCCTTGATTGATGTTGAGACGAAGCAGATCTTGCTGATGGAACAGATTTTCCTGAAGAGGCAGAAGGGTTGGCAGAGAGATTACTAGAAGCTCCTGCACTTGGAGGAGGAGGAGGAGGACCTCTGGGAGTCCATCTTGAACCAGGACTATCATATCTTTTAGATCTTTTCCTTTCTTTCTGCTGGTTCTTTGAGAACCACATCCAATGCTGAAAATCCTTTGACTTAGGGTCAATGCCCTTCAGAATATAATAAGGAGTATCATTGTCTTTATTGGGAGGAGGAGGAGCAGCTTTTCTCTTCTTTTGAACAACTTTCTTTCTCTTTGAATTTTCAGATACGTCAGAATCATCTTCATCATCAGAGTGAGATGATGGGGGATTATCATACGGATCATAGGCTTCAAAAACAGCCTTTTCTTTAAGCTTCAGAGCAGATTTCTCTCTTTCCTCTTCCATGGCATCCAGAGCCAGAAGGGAATCTAAGTCCAACCCTGGTGAGTCATCCCAGATAGTTGACTTTTCAATTTGCAGCTCTTTTTCTTTCTCTTTTAAAGACTGTACTCTTAGATCCCAGGCAGCTCTTGCTTGAACTTCTTCCATACTCAGAACAGGAGTGTCATCTTTGACTTCATCTTGATTCTCAGGCTCATCTTCTCTATCATCTAAAAGCGATTCCAATTCTGGATCTACTTGGATATCAGGAACACTTGGGGCAGCCTCTGTGAAAATTACTATTATCTGAGCAGATAAATCTTCTCTAATAAAATCTGTAGAATTATGAATACAGATCTGCTAAATAAGCAATAATCATTCCTTCAAGGTATTCACTAGCAAGCAAATTAATTGACTCGTCAATAAATCGAATAAGTGAATTACCTTCATACTTGACCATCTCCCATGATTCATCTAGATATGAAGTTATAATTCCTTCTAGGAATCTAGCAACCACAGGAGTGGTGAGATCTTCTAGGCAGACTTTTACTGCAATTTCAGATAGCATGATTCCATCAGCTATTTCCTTATCAGATAACACTGGAACTACTTCTTTCTCAGCTGGAGCAGACTCTTCCAGGGCTGTCATTATAGTATCTGTTATAGCTGGAAGGGAGGCAGGAGGTTCTGAGGCATCTTCATAGAACATCTCCCCCTGCCTGATTTCAGTGGAGATTGAAACCAGGCCCCTTGAGGAAGATGGCTCAGCAGATTTTGAAAGAGATTTGATGGAGGCAGTTAAGATATCAATGGAGGATGCAAGGGGAGAGATTGCCTCTTCAATCATGATTTTGATTGACGGGGTAATCAACTCCACAATGCGGGAGATAAGTTCAGGAGTGATCTCAAAAGATGATGGAAGTGAAGTGGATGGAGCTTCAGCAGATATGGTTGTAGTGCTGGGATGAAGAATGGTGTGGACAGGGGATTGAACAGGAGATGGAGCAAGAGAGTTAATTGGAGAATTAACTGGAGAATGAATGGGAGACAGAGGAGGAGTAGGAATCCTCTCAGATCCTAACAAATCAAAGCTAGGAGCAGATATCCTAGTCTGATGAGAAGGAATTGGAGAAGCGGGAGGGGAATGAGGAACAACCGTGGTTGTTTCTGGAGCAGAAGAGGGAGAAGGTCGTACTTCAGCTGAAGTTGATGGAACTTCAACTGAAGCAGACAGCAATGCAGAAGAGGAGGGAAGAGCTGAGCCAGCTTCAACATGGTGAGGAGTGACTGATTCAGTCCTGGTGTCCTCAGATGTTGCTGGAGCAACCCCTGTGAGAGCGGGTTTCACAAAAGTTCTCTTCCATTTAGAGAACAGGTTAGGATCCATCTTCTTGCTTGCATTAATTGTTGTTGCGGTTGAACTCAGCAGCTGGGGGTACTTTTCCTTCAGGAAGATTCCAATAACCCTTCCGAGGGTAACTTCCTTCTTACCATTCTTTTTCCTTATTAAATCAAACAATACTGCCGCCCAATCTATCCTTTTCCGATTAACAATCGCACACATTAGTGTGAATTGTTGCCTTCTGATATTATCATGGGCAGAGTGCTTACCGAGGAGCACTTTTCCTACCAGCTCAGCAAGAAACTTGATCTTGAAAGGGAAATTTACTTTGAGCAGCTTCGTGGGAATGCCCTCAGCATGTCCCAGCTCAACTAACATTCTTCCGAATTCTTGAGCATCTTGCTCATAATCCTCTTCACCATTTATTAAACCAAAAATATCAGTCAAAACGGCCGGAGTTAGGATTACCTCTTCTCCGCCGATGGTGCCAGTCATCGAGTCGTCGGTGGAGGACGATGTGAAGGCCCATTCCTTGATCCCTGGGATGTTTATCTTAATCCTTGAAGACATTAACCTCTCGAGTCCTTGATCCCGGCAAAGCTGAAGAACTTCTACAATCCCGGCATCGCAGCTACTGAACGCGTCGAAATCCACGCTAAAGCCAGCATCAAACTTCACAACTACTAGAACTGCTGGAGAGACCGCCATTGATTGCTGGAGAATCGCTGGAGAAAGATGGAGAAGACGAAGAAGACGAAACGGCTGAAAATCGCAAGCGGGAAGGCAGAATGCGAAAAGTCACGCTCCGTCGACGATAAAACAAAAGATCTTTTAACCTAGGTCGACTATCGGCTTTATATTAGACCGGAAATAGTCGATCTATTAAAAAGATACTTGACCCGATAGTCGAACGGCCGTTCGACTATCGGCTCAGAAGCAGAGTAGTCGAATCATCGTTCGGCTATTTCTGGCTTCACAAACAACAGGCTTTCGTCATCCAGAGATCGACGATGAGCTCGACTTGTTCGACGATGGTCGAACGCCGGTCGACGATCTTCAGACAGATAAGCCATCATCAACCAGAGGTCGACGATAGACTTGATCCGTTCGACGATCTTCGATCATCGTTCGACGATCTTCAAACAAGTTTCAACATAGGCAGATACAGTCACACTTAGTCTCGTCCATTGATCATGCCTAGTTGAACTAAAAAGAACAGATGCTTCTGTTCATCTAAAGGCTTGGTGAATATATCACCTCTCTGAAACTCAGTGGATATGAATTCAAGACAATCTTGTTCTTTTCCACACAATCTCTCAGGAAATGGTGCCGAATCTCAATGTGCTTCGTTCTAGAGTGGTGCACTGGATTTTGTGCAATTGAGATAGCACTGGTACTATCACACATGATTTTGGTGTTCTTGTGTGAGTAACCATAATCCACAAGCTGGTTTTGAATCCACAGGATCTGTGAACAACAACTAGCAGCTGCTATATATTCAGCCTCTGCAGTTGAAGTTGAGACAGAAGCCTGCTTCTTACAGAACCAAGAGACCAATCTCTCTCCCAGGAACTGGCAAGTTCCTGAGGTGCTCTTCCTGTCAACTCTGCAACCAGCATAATCAGAATCAGAATATCCAATTAATTCAAATTCTGACTCAGCTGGGTACCAAAGTCCTAGATCTGGACATCCCTTCAGGTATCTCAGGATTCTCTTTAGAAGAATCAGATGAGATTCCTTGGGGTTGACCTGGAATCTAGCACAAAGGCATGTAGCAAACATTATATCAGGCCTACTTGCAGTTAGATATAATAGGGAACCAACAATGGCCCTATAATTCTTTTGATCAACTGGCTTGCCGTGATCATCAGAGTCAATAACTACATTAGTAGCCATAGGTGTAGGCATTGCTGAAGCATCAGCCATCCCAAATTTCTTTACCAATTCCTTGGCATATTTGGATTGGGAGATGAAGATACCATCAGCATCTTGCTTAACTTGGAGACCAAGAAAGTAAGACAGCACACCCATACTACTCATCTCAAACTTAGAGTGCATCAGGTCAGAGAACCTTTTGCAAAGTTTGGGATCAGTGGAGCCAAATATAATATCATCTACATACACCTGAACTAACAGGATTGTGTCCTTGTGATGCTTGACGAAAAGGGTTCTATCAACTACTCCCCTAGTAAAGTTGTGCTCTAAAAGGAAACTAGCTAGAGTCTCATACCAGGCTCTGGGAGCTTGCTTTAGTCCATAAAGAGCTTTCTGCAACTTAAAAACATGTGAGGGCTGAGTTGAAGAAACAAACCCTGGTGGTTGTTCAACAAACACCTCTTCCTTAAGCTCACCATTCAGGAATGCACTTTTGACATCCATTTGGAACACCTTAAACTTCATGTAGGCTGCATAGGCCAAGAAGATCCTTATTGCTTCTAGCCTTGCAACAGGAGCAAAGGTTTGGTCATAGTCTATACCTTCCTCCTGTCTGTAGCCCTGAGCTACAAGCCTAGCTTTATTCCTTACTATAATTCCATTTGCATCCAACTTGTTTCTATACACCCACTTGGTGCCTATGATCAGTTGGCCTTTAGGTCTTGGAACCAAAGTCCAAACTTTACATCTCTCAAACTGATTGAGCTCCTCTTGCATTGCAATGATCCTAGTGGGGATCTAGCTCTGCATCTTTAAAGGTGAGGGGCTCAACCTGTGAGAGGAAACAAGCATGCATCACATCCTGTCTTAATTTGTGTCTTGTTTGTACACCAGCTGATATGTCTCCAATCACTTGAGATGTGGGGTGATCTCTAAGTGTGACAATATCAGCAGGTGGGATGTGATCTTCAGCAACAGTTGGGATTAATTCCTCAGGAGGAATTTGATCTACTGTTGGTGGAACAACAACTGCTTCAGCAATGTCTTCATCATTGTCTGATTCAGTGATCTGAAGAGTTGATAGTTGAAGAATTTCTTGAGGGGCATCAGGTACCTGCAATGAACTGGAGGAAGGAGAATTTTCTTTCTCCTTGTAAAACATCTGATGCTCATCAAATGATACATGCACAGATTCTTCAATCTTACAGGTAGATTTGTTATAAACCCTATAAGCTTTGCTTACTTGGGAATATCCAAGCATGATTCCCATTGAAGCTTTTGCTTCAAATTTTCTAATATATTCTTTATTATTATTATGAATATAAACAATATAGCCAAAAACTCTAAAATAGTTAATTTTAGGTTTCTTTCCTTTAAGCAACTCATAAGGAGTTTTACACTTAAGTTTGTGAATTAAACTTCTATTCAGGACATAATTGGCTGTACTAACAGCTTCTGCCCAATAGGAGAGAGGCATGTTAGCATCTGCCAACAATGTGCTAGCAGCTTCAATGAGTGTTCTATTCTTCCTTTCAACTACCCCATTTTGTTGAGGAGTTCTAGGAGCTGAGAAGCTATGTTTGATACCTTCTCTCTCACAGAATTCTTGCATGAGAAGAGAGTCAAACTCAGTACCATGATCACTTCTGATCAAGGCCACATGAGTAGAGTACTCAGTCTGCACACATAGTAGAAAGTCTGTAAGGGCTTTGAAGTTATCAGACTTAGTTCTCAAAAAGAAAACCCAACTGAACCTAGAGAAGTCATCTACAATTACTAAAGTGTAATACTTCCCTCCTAAACTCTATACATTTATTGGGCCAAAAAGGTCCAAGTGTAATAGATACAGGATTCTAGGAGAGTCACTCTTATTTACAGATTTAAAAGAGTTTTTGGTTTGCTTGCCTAGCTGACAAGCCTTGCATAGGCTCACCTTCTTGTAGGGGCAAGAAGGTAAGCCTCTAACAAGGTTGTGTTTAGATAACCTAGATATATTTTTAAGGTTTGCATGACTAAGCCTCTTATGCCACAAAGAATTATTATTAATTGTTACTTCATTAAACAGGCAGATTTCAGAATGTGATGAATTGAAATCTACTAAATAGATATTACCTATTCTAATACCTACTAAAACAACATTATTATTTAAAGTAATATTGCAAGAGGAGTTAGAAAATGAAACCTGATAGCCAGCATCACATAGCTGGCTGACTGAAATCAAATTATGCTTCAGTCCATTGACATATGCAACTCTCTTGAAAGTAACTGCTCCAATTGTGATCTTGCCATAGCCTTCTGTCTGACCACAGCTGGAGTCTCCAAAGATAACCTTTGGGCCGAGCTTAGCTTTGAACTTTGACAGAAGATCTTTATTTCCTGTCATATGCTTAAAGCATCCACTATCCAAATACCACTTATTTTGAGTGATTGGATAGGCCTTCACCTGCAAAACATTTATTTAGACAGTGTGGACCCAGGTAACCTTGGGTCCCTTGTTTTTCACATAAGAAAAACTGGAAATATATGAAAATGCAGGCTGAGGGTGATAACCTAGTGGGTGAGATCTCCTAGGTGGGATTCTCCATGCAGATGATGGGTCAACAAACCTAGGGTTTCTATTTTCATTTAGGTTTCTATGATACTGATTATGATTTTGAAAATCATGTTGAAATCGTCGATCGACGTTCGACGATGGGCGCTCAGATCGTCGAGCTTCGTTCGACCATTGAGCTTCTGATCGTCGAGCGGCGTTCGACGCTCTTTGCATTTCTTTAAAGAATTTCTTTCTCTTTTCTCTCTTAGATTTATTTAAAGTTTTATTAACTAGATTTACTTGCTCAGTGTTCTTCATTCCACTAGCTGAAATGAAGTTTACTGGAGTTGAAAGATTGTTTTTAAGTAGAACTGGGGGTTCACTGGGAGAAGCTCGTAAGCCTAGTTTGTCATTACCTGACCTAGTGTTAGTCATGCTGGTAATTTCTAACAACTTAAGGCTTCTACCATTAAGTGATTCCTCTAATCTCTTAGACTTAGCTAACTCTATTTTAAGAAATTTAATTTCTTCACTACAAGTAGTGAGATCTTCCTTTAACCTAACATTTTCAGTAGCTATTGATTCAGAGTCAGCTAACCTATTTCTAAGTTCTTTTATTTCCTTTTCAGAGCTAATCAAATCTAAGCATAAAGATTTAAAGTCTAATTTAAATTCTTCTGAAGTAAAATCATAAGAAGAAAGTACCTCATCTTCTGTAGGCATCTCTTCATCAGAATCAGAACTCTCTACAGCAGAGTGGTTGCTGCAGGCATCTATTGCCATCAGGCAAACTTCTTTTGCCTTCTTCTCTTCCTCATCCTCACTGGAGCTTGATGAGGAGGATTCTTCATCAGAGTCACTCCAGGTTTCAGCAATGAAACCTCTCTCCTTCTTTTTATTTTTGTAGGAGGATGGCTTGGAGTGCTTCCTGTGTTGTTCTTTTTCTTTTCTCTTTTCTTTGTTCTTCTCCTCTGGACACTCTGGCAGGATGTGTCCAGGCTTCCTGCAACCATAACAAATAATTTCTTTAGCAGGAGAGCGATCATACCTTGGTTTGTCTTCATAGCGTGAAGACTTCTTTTTGAACTCCTTTCTCCCCATCTTGAGAAACCTCTTGGCAAACAATGCCATTAGTTCCTAATTAGATTGGCTGCCTTCAGAAGCATCAGCAGCCTTAAGAGCTAGAGATTGCTCTTTTCTTGTTGGAGTGGGGGTCTTTGCTTCAGCTTCTGCTTCCCTTGTCTTCAGCACTTGCTCAAAAGACTTGAGCTTGCCGAGGAGGGCTTCAGTGGAGATCTCATTTGTACTTCTGGCTTCCTTGATGGGCCAGATTCTTAGATCCCATGTGCTAGGGAAGCACATAAGAATCTTATCATTGACCTCTGTCAATGATATGTCCTTGTCCAGGGTCCTCAGCTCATTGATGATTGAGCTGAGCCTGGTGTACATGGCTTCAACTGATTCAGCATCAGTTTTCTTGAAGTTCTCATACTGTGAGATCAGGTTGGACCTTCTGTCCTTCCTTTCATCAGCTGAACCAGCTACAATCTGGTTCAGTGTATCCCACATGGCCTTTGCTGAGGAGCAGTCAGCAACCTTCTGGAATACCTCATCAGACATTGTCTGAGCCAGTATGTTCATTGCCAAGGCATCTGCTATTTTGGCCTTCTTGTACTCATCATTGTAATCTGGAGGAGGCACTGCACTCATATCAGATGATGAGGCAGTAGCAGCAGCAGGTGCTCTTGGGGGACCTGACAAAATAGAAGCAAAGATGCTTTCATCAATAGAATTCATATATAATTTTATCCTTGCCTTCCAGATGCCAAACTTAGCTAAGTTGCATGCTGGAGGTCTGGTGCTAGAATAATCCTTGGACTGGGCCATGATAGTGAATATCTATAAGCTTTGGTATCTATCAGGATCTTGTGACTTAGGTGTTAGCCTATTCAGTCAGTCAACCTCCCTCTGATACCAATTGAAAGTGAAGGGATAGATACTACTCTAGAGGGGGGGTGAATAGAGTTATCAAATTTTGCACTAGACAAAACTTAATGGTCTACCCAACTCCCTTGGAGTGAAGTGCGGAATGAAAAGTTTATAGATATTGATTTAACCTTAAAGCCTAACACAAGTGATGTGTACAAACTCAAGCTAACTGTAATTACAGTTAAGGCTTGGAAAACCTAATCAGCAACTAGCAATCCTAGTTATATCTATTCACAGCCACAATGCAGGAATTAAACAAGTGAATCCAGACGACACAAGGAATTTATAGTGGTTCCCCAAACAACTTGGGTACGTCCACTCTTCTACCCACACGGTAGGAATCCACTCAGGTTTTTGATCAGGTGCCCTGCCACCAACAGGATCTGCTTCAGGTAGATCCAGAAACCCTTTAGACTTTTGATCAGGTGTCTAAAAACCAATCACAGGTTTTTGATCAGGTGCCCTGCCACCAAGGGATACTTTTGAAGGGAGTAATAACCCTGTACAGGAGGGGGAAGAAGGTTAAGATGTCTTCTCTATTTTACAATAGATTAGAGAAGCACAAAAGCTTGCACTGAGCTAGAAAGCTCTAAAGAATCAAGGCTCCCCCTGGCTCAAAGATGTCCAGGTGAAGTCTTGCTTCAGTGCAGAAAACTCTTCAGAAAGTTCTGAAGGAAAAACTACACGAAGATAAAAGATGGTAAAATAAAAGATCTTCAAGCAGCTATCTTCTTCTTCTTCTTCTTCAAAAGAACTCTGAGTTTGAACTTCCTGAAAGCAGGAGAACTCAGGTTGAAGAAGAGTAGAAGATCTTAACACTTCTCAGTTAGATGGAAATTGCTGAGAGCAGAAAGCTTGATCTTGATGAAGGCTTGAATGCTTGAGAATATCTGGGTCACTAGTTAGCTATATGCTCGCTTCAATTCTTCTTCAAAGGGTCCTTTATATAACATCAGCAAGCAACGGCTCTCTTCAATTTGAATTACTTGTCTTCTTCTGAGCCTTGAGACCTGGGCTGTAAATATCAAGAAGACAAAACAAACTCAGCAGCAGAAACATTCTATAAAAGGAATAACCCTTTTTCTAGGAAGCTGCAGGAAACAATTTGATAATAAAGTAATAAATAAAGTCATATCAGAAACAAACTCTTTATAGCAAAAAGAAGACTTTTCAGTCTAACGGCTATAAAGGGCTGACAGCAGATAAAGTAATTTATAATGTCAGCTAATAAGACAAACAACTTTATCTAAAAAGATTTGACTCAGGCAAAAAGAATAGAGTAGATATGCCTTGAAATATTATCATAAAACAGCCAAAAAGATATGCCAGATAATGTATTAATTAATTAAATATAATAAATAAATACAAAATATAAAGGCAGACAGAAAACGTCGAATGACCCTCGGAGATCGTCGACCGACGCACGGAGATCGTCAAACTATCGGACAGATAGTCGAACGATCCAGATAGTCGAACTATCAAAGGAGATAGTCGAACAATCACAGCAGATAGTCGAACTACCAGAAGATAGTCGAACTATCAGATAGTCGACCTATCAACAGATAGTCGAACTATCAGGGCAAAACAGATAGTCGAGCTATCAACAGATAGTCGAGCTATCAGATAGTCAACCTATCAATCAGATAGTCGAACTATCAAGAACAAACAGATAGTCGAGCTATCAACAGATAGTCGAGCTATCAGAAACAAACAGATAGTCGACCTATCAACAGATAGTCGAACTATCAGATAGTCGAACTATCAAAGCAGATAGTCGAACTATCAAGCGAGAACAGATAGTCGACCTATCAACAGATAGTCGAGCTATCAACGCAGAACAGATAGTCGAACTATCAACAGATAGTCGAACTATCAAAACCAAACAGATAGTCGACCTATCAACAGATAGTCAAACTATCAGATAGTCGACCTATCCAAGCAGATAGTCGAACTATCAAAGCACACAGATAGTCGAACTATCAACCGATAGTCGAACTATCCTCGCAGACTGAAAGTCGAACAACTGATAGACGATTGTCGAACAGTTAGTCGACGATAGTCGAGCGGCGTTCGACGATAGTCGAACGAACAAACTACTTAACCAAATTCTCAATCTGGAAAAGTGAGGACTCTACAGCTAGACTACTAACCATTGACCATAGATAATTCTTGGGTCAAGGAGCACAAAGGAGAGGACTAAACTCAAATCAAACTAGGGTACCAACATAAAATCTAATCCTTTCCTTCCATATAGGAAAGTTTAGCCTAGTGCACACTAGCAATCTTGCCTGAGTACTTGAGTCCGTCCATAGTAGATATCTGCCTTCTTCTTGACACTAGTGGAAGGAACTTACTCAAGGTGTTAACCTTTTTTATGAGTAACCTCCCTCTGATACCACTTGAAAGTCCCTGTAGTGTCAACTACCTTCACCTATGGGGGGGATAGGTGATTTACAGTCATTTTGCGGAATTAAAAATTTACCTACACACTAAAACAAAACAAACACAACAAAGAAACACAAAGACAGTTATAGTGGTTCCCTGATTTTGGTACGTCCACTTTCCCCCTTCGACCTATCTCCCAACAAGGGACGACTCGGTCACTTCACTAACCGGATTGAAATCCAATCCTCACACTATGGAAGAAACCCTTCCACCCGAAGGAGTCACTACTCCTCCGCCACGAGTTGCACCCAACCCTTTCAATGAGGAACTAAAGTTCCGTTACAACAAAAGTAAAAATAGAATGTACAAAATACAAACTACGTTTGGAGCGCTCGGTGTCCATCTTCGTTCGATGAAGCGTTCTTGAAGAAGACGAAGAGTCCACGACCTAAGCACTCTCTTGGAGAAGATCTCCCCGAGATCGGCGGTGGAAAGGATTGCGGCGGCGATGCCTTCGAGATCAAAACTTCGTAACAAAGCTAGAAAGGTTTAGTAACGATCTTACTTGGATCGATTGTCTCAATCGATTCGGAAGGAGAAAGTATTCCCGTTCAACAAACCAAGATACAAAGGATCTCAAGTTATAAACGTGAGACGCGTTGTTTAGCTGAGTTTCTATCGCCGGGAGATCAAGAAAAATCCAAGACCAGCGGTGGCGACAACTTTTCAAGCGGCGACGGAGGCGGAAGAAGTTCCGCGATGAGCTAGGTCAAGTCAGCAGATCGTTTCTTTTTCGCAAGTAGGGATGATCTGTAATGTTCAAAATAAGCGAGTATTTATACTATAGATCATCCTTTATGACCGTTGTGGGCCCCACTAGAAGAAATCCTAATTTCGATTAAAACAGCGCCTGAATATTTGGTCCGGTCCAGCGAGCAAACAGAATTCGCCTAATGCAAATTCAGCGGGAATCATTGGTGATTCTCGACTAATCGGCGAGAATCACTTATGATTCCCGTTGAATTCTCCTTGGAAGAATTCTAGCTGAAAAGCAAGCCATCCAGAGAGAATCGTCGAGAATCACAATCCATTCTCGACGAATCGGCGAGAATGCAAAGTCATTCTCGACGATTCGGCGAGAATCACTTAGTGATTCTCGTCGATTCTGCCTTAGTTGAATTCTAGATGGCGTTGAGACAGTCGGATGGATTCGGCGAGATTAGGCTATTAATTCTCGATGATTCGACGAGAATTACTAGTGATTTGCGTCGAATCGGCGAGAATCACTTAGTGATTCTCGTCGAATTTTCCTTAGACGATTTTTCATCTATCTTCCCGTGAGCTGGTCTTTGACCCATCCTTGCTCCTTATCTGCTCTTGATCTATCTCAGCCATGTACTTGAAAATAAGTACACTCCAATAGAGAGACTATACGTGAGCCAAAACACTAATCTGCTCAACGAGGGATTACGTTGCGTAGACCCGTGTATATTGACCCACTGCACCCTGACATTGGTGTGTACTTATTGTGGAATAACTGCAAGCACAACTTGATAGAAAATCATCAAATACATTATCTATTCACTTTAGCTTGTTTAGGGGCTTCTTCAAATCAGGTGCATTTTGGATACAATACCCAACACATTCCTAAAGGTCATGGTTACTTACTAATTAGTTTACCTTCTCCTACTTTACTTACTCAATTATTCTTGTGTATACATATACTACTTACCTACTACTGCTTTCATATTTATTCTGTTATGAACTCATGATAGAATATTTCCGCCGCCACCTGCTTACCTTTGTTACTCTCCACCTCCATTACCTTCCCTTTCCTTCTCCCAGCTCGGTGCCTAGGAGCCATGTGGGAGGGGTAGGGGGTGATAGGACTTAGTCTTTCAAACTAACGGTCATTGACCAAATCATTTTAGGGGATCATGGAGCCGAGACAGGAGATGAAGCCCAAGAGGTCGGTGCGCTTGGATACAGGACAGTCTAGCACGGGAGTTCAGCCAGCAGGGGCAGTGAGTCCTGATCATTAGCAAAGATTATAGATTTGCTTATGCATTGAGTGATTTGTAGTGAGGATTTTTATGTATCCGGCAGGAGCCTCTTTAGTACTTTACTTTATCTTTTTTGTGGACTCTCTCTTCGTGGAGATTTATTATAATTCAGGTGATTTTCTGTGGACCAGATTTTTATTTTTCATGTGTACTTAAATTCATTCTGCTCTTCTGCGATCAGTATGTCCAGTAGGATCGACGTTTTCTAGTGAAGACCTTCCCGGATGTGTTGGTGTCACTATAAAGCAGCGGTTCTGGGCATAAGACCCCGGTGGTCTAAAAGAAAAAAATGTGGTCTTACACACTCAACACCTCAACATGTTTCGTCGAATGGCTTTGAGTGCACTCAAAGCCGCATTTACTGGCATTGAGTCCACTCAATGCCAACTTTCCAAAATAATTTCTAAGTCCATATACTCGACAAATTCGTCTGGTATTCATGACGTTATTGGACGAATAGTATTGTTCTCAACTTCACAAGCCATACTCGACGAATACGTTTGATATTCGAGTTGTTATCCGACGAATTTTACTTGTCGAGTCTGGCGCACCCTTAGACTGAGTCAACTCCCTTTACTCAAAAACACGTGCGGGGTCTAGCGCGAAACGGGATGTTATACTAATGCCTACTCAAGTCAACCCCAAATGGTCTAAGTTTTTACCCGAGTCATGTCAAGACCCTACTGGTCACCCACCATAATATTTTGTGGTTTTGAGGTCATGAGACACCTTAATTAAATCATATATTATTTATTAATTGTTTTCTAAAACTATAGAAAAATGTATTCCAAAAATTCTGATTTTTTGATATCTCTAAGATTTAGATGATACTATCCTATGATTCAAATTTCAAAGCTTTTGGATGAGTAGTTTAGTGGGGGAACACAAATTTATGTCTGGTTAACCCTAGGTATAGCTCACAACATTTGGTGTACTGCGGTCAAACGGGTAACCAAATTGGTTGAAACCAATTTTAAAATAAACTAGACTAAAATGCTACATTTTTTATGTTAACCATTTTTCAAGAAAAAGCCTCTAGGTATTTTTAATAATTAAATCAAAACACTACCAAATATGTGATCGAAAATGAAATAATGATATCATTTACTATAGTATTATAATCTGGCGAATGAATCTTTACAAACCAGATCTATGACATGTGATCATCTTCCTCCTTGAGACAAAATCTCACAGCATCTCATCCGAGGCAATATTAGGTTAAGATTTTCGGGCCACCTATGTGTCTCCCCGACCGGCCAATGCCACCACCATGTTAGTTGAGGTGGTGGCAGGCGATAGGCAGTGGTTGGCCGGCCGGAGGTGGCCAGAATTGGGTTTTAGGATTGGATGAAAAGCTCTAAAAATGGAGTTTTCGGCCACCCCGATCTAAGGCCAATTATCCCTAAACCTTCTGTCCATCGAAAGTGGATCAATCCACCGAGAAAGGAGAAGAGGATAGGACTTGTGTGGGGAGTTATTGCCTTACCGATCTCCTAGTTGCCAAGGCCGGATTCGAATCTTTTGGGTGCTATGCAACAACACTAACAGAGCCTTCGATTTCTTCCAGGAAAGTGTGGAAACGACTCCTCACAGACTGGTGAAGCTTTTAAAATAATCAAATGGGGGGAGAGGGAGGGTCATGGCTTCAATGCCATTAATGGCCATGAGTGAAGTTTTTGACCAACTAAATTCTCGGCATTCAGCCATTGATGTGGCTGGGAAAAACAACTTGATCTCCTCTAACAGATGAGGGGAGATGAATCTCCATCAATTGGGAGAGAGATGCGCAGTCAAGGGCATTCAAACACCGTGAATGGCCATTTTCTCTCTCTTCTCTCTCTCCTCCAATTTGAGGAAACTCCCATTTCTCTCTCCTAGTCACCTCCTTAAGAAATTGGATGGCTAATTTTGTAATTATGAGCCTCCTAAAGCTAGTAGGCCACTCAAATTGGGCTTACACCAAGTGGATTGGGCTTTAGCTAGGTTTTTCTCCACTTTTTGGGCTTGGCTAACCCTAGCCATTTAAGCCCAGCCCTAGGTAATTTTCGGTGATGTGACTGACCCAATGAGCTGTAAATGATCCCATTGACCTCACCCTAGTCAACTTGTGGCTTGGTGCACCCCAATTAGGTCAACTTTGGGCAATTTGACCTAATTAGAGTTTTGGTTGACCCTTGGTCAACTTGATCTCTTTGGTTAAACCCAATGGGTGGTTAGTGACCCAATGGACCTCTTAAAGGGTTAGGGTTATTATGTTGGGATGATGGAGTCAAGATGAATCCCAAAAGTCAAATCTTAGGGATGGTGCTGGAATTGAGCTATTTGTAGACCAAGGTGAATTCCACCTTCATTCCTTAGTTCACATGGTCTCTTGAGCTTCCTAGGTTTTTGTCATGACCTAGTCATGGCAAAACCACTCTTAGGAGTCTAGTTTTTTGAGGGATGTTACAGGCCAAGAGAGAGCTTTCATGGACATTAATGGCCAATTATGTTTTAACCTCTCATCTCCCCATTTGGATTAATTAAAAGCTTCCCCGGGATTAGAGTTGTCGTTTCCACTCTTTCCATGAAGATTTCAAGCTCTCCGGATAGGACGAGGCAGAGCACCCGAAATCTCCACCACCAGCAATGCCGACACGACGATCGGCCAAACTACAGCCACCCTTGAAGGTCCTGTCTTCCTCCTCTCTCTGTAGATAGATCTCCCTCTATTTGCCCCAAGGTTTGGGACCAATTGGCCCCAGATAAAGGGAGCCGAGAGCACGGTTTTTCAAGCTTTTCTTCCATCCACCATTCACTATTCCGACCATCTCCGACCGGTCTACCACTGCGAATCATCGGCTACCACATCAACGAAGGTGGTGGTGGCAAATGCCGGTAGGGAATGGGTGTGGGTGGCCGGGAAATCACGGGCAAAGTCGGCCAAAGATGGAGTAATCTGAGCAGTTGGCGCGATGGAGAAGTTGAATGGATTCCGTCCATTTACGCGTTAAGATTCGTGCTCCCAATTATATTAAGTATTAATATTATTATTTCATTATGTTACAGTTATTACAGAGTTTTGAATTAAATATTAAAAATACTTATATCCCTCCACTAGGAAATTGGCAAGCATGAAAGTTATAACCATTTAAGTCTAGTTTACTTTAAAATTTGTTTCAACCTATTTGGGTCAATGGTCTGACCACATCACTCAAAATGGTGCAGTCTATGCACAGGGTTAGCTAGAGGCTAAATTGTGTGCCCCCATCAATCCAGCAATTCAAATTACTTGAGATTAAGACTAAGGGTCACTCTTATATATCCAAAAATAGGAATTTTTGAAAACATTTTTCTCTAGTTTTTGTAAATATCTAATAATCCATATATGGGTTAATTAGAGGGTCTAATGACCTCAAAATTCCCAAGTATTTTGGTGGATTACCCTTGTGTCATGATAGGTCACTGATAAAAATCTCAGCCTATTTGGGTTTGATTTGAGTATGTATTGGTGTGACAAAAGTTTAGTCCCTAAGGGGAAAATTAGGGAAAATGTGTGTTTGATGGGTTGAGTGGCCAATCCTCATCCAAAAGGGATGAAATGTTGTCCACAGACTTAATGTCATATAAAAAACCCCCATAAGATATTTTGGGTAGTTTAGGGTTGGAATACCCAACAACCATAGTATGAACCCCAGGGTTGAGTTTTGAACTCAAAGAAGGACATGGGACCACATGTCCTTGGAATGTATTGAAACTTGGTAGGTGAGTTCCTATGGTGAAAATGAGCTGTAGTAAATGATTTTAGAATTTTTAGGCACTTACATTTCCTTGGAAATGGTTTAGGACAAATTAGCGTACTTTTGCTCATAATTTTATTGCAGAGTTATATGATCTTGGAGTTTCATGAAACTTAGGTAGTGATCTTATATAATGGATAATAATCTCTAGAAATTTTGGTATGTACTTTGGAATATTATTTATAGTACTTCGTTCATAAACCTAGTAATTGCCCTTTTAGTAAGAAAAATTATTATGAGTTATTTACTGACTGGAAAATTATGAACTTTTGTTTGAGGACATTTTAAGGCTCCATCATGCTCTGCAAAAGTTTATAATATTATTGGAAGCTTTTTCATATAGGATGCTTCACAAAGTGCCTTTTGTAGAAAATTCTTAAATGATTTATTTATGTAGCCAAATTTGTTTGGAAAATTACTAAATTTGGTCAGTTGCATTTTCTTGTCACTTTGGAGATCTGGAAACTTTTCTATAATTTTTGGATGATTAGTTTTATTATTCCCTGTTCCTCCCTATCATTGTGGTTATTTAGTCGATAATTAGTTTGGAAGTTAAAAACATTTTGGAAAATTGTGAAATTCAGTAATTGCAATAATTTTGATGTTATACTCTAGTCATAATTTTGTTAAGGCAATATAATATCAGAAAATGTACTTGGTGTTAAAAAGCATAGTTGGCCTGATTTTGCAAAAAATTAAATAAATGCCAAATAATTTAGGAAAAAATATTATCTTCTGGATTTAATTTTAAAATATAATGATTGACCCACAGTAATAATCTTAGGTCATTTGGATGAATATATAGAGGGGTCACCTTTCATGCACACAATATAGCTAATTAGTCTGTATATGGTAAAGTTGTAGAAATAAGGTAACATGTAAGCCTTAGCAGGGGAAGGTGAGGTTGTTGGTGTATTTGTTCTGGTTGGATAAGAAAAAGGTCATAAGTAGGAGTCAAGTTGGGATAGTTTGGTTGACTAGGATGCAAGGATGTTCTCGGGATCGATGATGGATCGCCGTTCCCTTGGAGGAAGTCTAAATACACTTAGGTTTTGTTCAAGTGTAAGATCCGGAGAGTTTGGACATGGGTAGATACCAACAATAATAAGCACCTTGTGAAAATGAGCTTTGGGAATTCAACTCATCGTAGTTCCTAGTGCCCTCGAGAGCCCTTCACAGGGAATGCCCTGGGCAGTCCAAGGTTAACCTTAAACCATAAGAATAAAATGATTAAAGAGCAACTAAAAAAAACTACTACTTAAATTTCACTCACCTCGATTGCTCGGGAGACTTGCTTGGTTTGGTTACCCGAGCGGTAGGCTCGGTGGTTGTGGAAATGGGAAAGTTAGCCCGATAAGCCGAAGGCTCGGTAGGTAGTTGTAACGGACAGGTTAGTCCGGGGAGCCAATTGCTTGGGAATTCATGGTTGCATGTGCATAAGGTGGTGGGTCTTCGGTATTTGACGGTCATTAACATTGACGTCGATATGATGACTCGGTGGGTGTGGTTTACACTTCGTCAAGGAAAAGACTGGGGGATTTGCCAGCAGAGTACGCAATGGATCTGGAGTGTGTTCTTCACGTTGAGGTGTACGAAGGTCTAGGGTAGTTGGTGTGAATGCCACCCTAGAGGTGGGGTAGCCCAACTCAGTGCCTCCGTTTGCCACGACGGCAGGTACCTGAGAGTTTAGCTAACTCCAAATTAGGGAACTAAAGGTCTGTGCACATAGAGTCGTGTGTGTTGTACTTGTATGAACATATCATTAAACCCACATAATATAGCATATCATATCATCATAACATTTCAACCCTTACCCCTAACGTATAAATTATTATGTGACTTTTTATACGTTAGGCCTTTTAAAATGACCCCATAGTTTTATAAGCAATGGTTATTTTCTTTGTGGTTATCCGTTACATTTCTTTTATGGTGCAATTTACTTTCTACTCTTTACTGCTCTATAAATTTAGTATTGCTAGCTATCATTTCTTTTTATAGCACTGTGAATATTACAATATAACTGCTAGATTAGGTCCACCATCAAATGCACTTGTTTACTCTCCACCACCATAACTTTCCAATCATTCGTCCCGCACAATGCCTAGGAACCACTGGGTGAGGGGTGGGGGAAAACCAGGCTTGGTCTTTTTGACTAACGGTCGGTGGACCAAACATTTTAGGGGCTTCTGATGGGAGACAGGGAGCTTCAGCAGGAGATGCAGAACCAGTAGAGTGCGATGCACATAGAGGTGGGCCAGTTTGGCACAGGATCACCGACTTCAGGATCCGTAAGTGATTAGTATATTTTTATTCCGCAAGAGTGTTGTAGTGAGGACATAATGTACCGGGAAAGAGCCCATTTATTCTTTGTACTTTTATTGCTTTCGTTTTTGTTTCATTTCTATGTGGACTGTGCTGTGATTCAACTTTCCTTATATTACACGTGATTGTGGACTTAGACTAAATTATTTTAACAATATACTTCTACTTCTTTGGTGATTGTTACTGCCGGTAGGATCGGCGTTTTGTAGTGGCGACCTTCTCGAGTGTTGGTGTCACCGTAAAAATTACGATTCTAGGCATTAGACCATGGAGGAGAAGCAAGAAAAAGGGCGTCTTACAAAAGTTTTCAGATTTAATGAAGTTTAACATATAATATTCAACATTAGTTAATTGAATTTAAAGTACAACCCAGATTTCCTCTTCTATATAAAGCTTGAGCCTTCATCTTCAGCATCACCTATCTGCTTTGCAATCTTAACGTTTGTAACGCCACAGATTTTTTCTGATGATATTATTTGATTTGGTATCATCATATTTATGATGTCAGAGCGTTACTTTTAACATCATGTTTACGGCACAGCACCGTTAGTGCGTTTTCACATCCGTTGGGTCTGTTGTACCATATTTTGAGATTTTTATTGGATTAAATGTTTTCATTGATTGAAATGATGAAGTTTTGAGGTTTTGGATTTGTCCAGTTTTATTATGATCCGAGCATTTTGGAGTCTCGGTGCGTGTTTGGATATTTGTGAAGATATTTGCTTGTATAAGCATTGAGTGTTAGTGTCTCAAGAATGGTGCGTCAGATTCTAGTTTTTTTGTCTCCACCGTTAGATTCATAGCACTAGATTCTGTCTACGGTGTAACTTTTCATCCAAATCAGAGTGCATTTAATCAGTATTGTTGACTGGTTATTGTATAATTAGACAACCTGAAACTCTGTATTGACCTGCTTTTTCTCGAGATGACCGTTCCTTATTCTCGAGAAAACCTGACTTGATCTCGAGAAGCCTTTCTTTGTTCTCGAGAAACCCAGACCCGATCTCGAGAAGCCTCTTTTTGTTCTCGAGAAACCCTGACCTGATCTCGAGAAGCTTCTCTTTGTTCTCGAGAAACCCTTACCCGATCTCGAGAAGCCTCTCCTTATTCTCGAGATAGCCTTGTATTTGTCTTGAGAAGTACCTTTTTGTTCTGGGGAAATGCAGTTTAGTTATCCAGAAATTCATCCATATTCTCGAGAAATCCATCTTTTATTCCCTGGAAGTACTGCCTTCATTTCTCGAAAAGTCTCTTCTAGTACTCAAGATTTGCCCTTGTTCTCGAGAAAGCCTCGTCTTATTCTCGAGAAAGCTTTACCTTGTTCTCGAGAAATGTCTGGTTGTCTCGAGAAATCCTTGCATTCATCTAAGAAAATTCGATTCAGCCGATCCCGGTTCGTTCTCTTAGGTATGATTATTTTAATAATACATGCATTATATATATATATAAATACATACTTCTTCATCCTCCTTCATTTATACCGAACTCATGTTCATCTCATGAACCAGAGCGATGTGAGCGAGAGAGATAGAGTTCTTCCTTGATTCTTCCTGTGGCCGCTGACGATGCTCCGTTGCTCGAAATCTTGAACCGGACATTGATCCAGAAAGCTCTCAGCGAGAGCTACGTCATTGTGGTATAGTTTTCCCAATTTCATGAGTTTTTCTAATTAGGGTTTTTGGCCCTAACATATATTTCGCCCATTTTTGTTCAGATTTCGACTTCCCCCATCTTACTCAGCCCTGATCTATGCCGATGTATGATTTGGAGGTCTTCTATGGCGAATCCAAGGCAAGTGGTGGTTTTTCCTCCTCCCGCTTTTTTTCGATCTTGATGATAACTGTTAAACTCTTATTCTTTAATCTTTCTACACTTTTGTCATTCTGATTTGTAGATATGTTTAATCTTCCCTTTGAAATCGACTTGTATTATTAAGTTTTGGTTATAATAATTCAACCTTCTAGCGTTGTTTGTGATTTTGATGATATGATAAATTGTTGGCTTTAAACGCCCATAACTACTATGTAGGACGTATTAAAGTTTATCTAAGATTGAAAATCTTTCCTAAAGGTTGATTAACCACTTCTTAAATCTAGAAATGTCTAGTAGAATATGATGTGCCATGTCTTGAGATTTATATTTGTTTGTTGCGGGTGTTAGTGTACAAAACCACTGCCGCAATGGTTGTTCCCTTTTTTATCACCTTGTGGAACTCTACCGGGTGTTTGGGCGTCTGCGGTGATTGGTGGAGTCTATGAGTCTCCCCCGCAGTTAGACGGATGTTATATCTGTGAGAGTGTGTCCGGATCAGTGACCACCTCGCTTATGTTTTTGGGTAGAATTGACCACATGTGGCTAATAAAGTTTTGCGAATTCTTTCTTATGATTTAATCATGCTCTCCACCTTTTTAGCATTGCGCATCTAGTGTAATTTGTTGTACGTGACAATTTACGTAAGTGCTCTTCTCTGATTTTTGTACTTTACCTTGTACTTTACTTCAGCACTTTTGGTCTTGGGTTGGTACCCCTTTTTGAACTTTGTTTACTTATCGCTTACTTTTTCTGCCACTGCTTGTATCCTCTTGCTGAGGTGTTTTGTCTTTGGAGAGCCTCAAGTTCGGCGCTTTAGCAGGTAGTGGAGCTGGTTTGGACTTCTAGATCAGCAAGGTTGGCTGTGGTTTTCACCTCGTCGTTGCGAGGTAGTTTGTTGTTATAGTTTACTTTACCTAGTGCATACATACTTTTGTTTTATGTGGGTTCGTGCCAGATTGTTGACGCACACATGATAGTTGATTTTGGATACTTTGATAACAGCTAGTTGTTTTCTTTGTGATGAATGGGATTACTTGCTCTCTAGGAAGTTTTATGCTAGGAATGCATGTTAGGTATTTTCATGTATAAAAAAACTACATAATTAATTCATGCATTGCATGTTTTAAAATTCTAACTCATTATATTTAGCGACCTTAAAATCTATTTTTACTACTATTATAAACCTAGAGTCTTGCATACCATGAGTTGTTCCCTGGGGGGCGTTTACACTCATATACGATGTTAAATCTCATAAAAGAAGTATTTTCCGCAGCGTATAACTATATTCCTCATGGGCTAGATAAACCACTAAGCCGAGGGATACGGCTAACTGATTAACTTTAACTGAATTTTTTCTCTAAATACTTTAAGATCTTTCTTTACGTGTAAAGTAGGGGGTTTTGCCTGAGCATCCGTAGTTATCCCCTGCATATGTGGCATCATGACGCGCATTTTCATTTACTCTGATATATAATTAAATGCGGTAAAAATGCGGGTTGTGACTGTTTGTTGGGTCTATTGCCCACAATCTCCCGGATTTGAGTGAAGTCAATATTATCAATGATATAAACATGTCTGTAGATGACTATGATAGGTCAGGTTGCCTAAGTTGCTATGTTAGGTAAACACATACCTAAGGTGTGGGATGACAGAAAACTGTCTAAGTCCACAGGAGTTGAGTGAAGATCAGTCACTCAATGCTAGATGGCTTATTACACGTAGTGAAGCCGATACAGTCAAAGCTAAGGCAGTGGCAAGCTGAGAAAATGGCTAAGTCCACAGGCATTGAGTGAAGTCAACTCACTCAATGCCGTACAGCAAAAGGCTATGAGATAGGCTAAAGGAGTAAAAGCCTGATGTTGGAATGAGCAAAAATATGGCTAAGTCCACAGGCGTTGAGTGAAGTAAACTCAGTCAACACCATGCTACTAAATACAAAAAAATAGCTAAGGGAGAAAGCGTTGAGTGAGGAGTACTCACTCAATGATCTCAACACTTGTATTGCTGAATAAGCAGAAAATTGGCTAAGGTAGAAAGCATTGAGCGAGGCATGTTCACTCAACGCTCTCAACGCTTATGTTGCTGAATAAGCAGAAATTTGGTTAAGGCAAAAAGCATTGAGTGGAAGTTACTGACTCAATGCTGTCAATGTCTAGTGAAGACAGAATTTTGTCTAAGGGATTTGGCGTTTAGTGATGCTTACTCACTCAACGCCAAATAGCTGAAAACTTATAAAGCAAGATTAGTATTGAGTGGAGCTGAATCACTTAACGCCTAGAATCAGACTTGAAATTCTAAGTAGTTTGGCATTGAGTGAACGTGACACAGTCAACTCCAAGAGACATTGAATCTATCAAAGTGTTTTGGTATTGAGTGATACTTACTCACTCAACGCATATTCTATGATGCTTGATTTTGGCTAAGTCCACAGGTGTTGATGTCAGCAAAATCGACAAAGTCAAATAAGCTCAAATCAGACACGAGGAAGCTACACTACACGACAAAACTTACAGTGATTCTACTGTACATCTTCTTCCGTAAAAGCAAGGCATAGCTGGAAGCTGCATGTGGATCCCACTGATCTCTAAGAGCTGTTGATCGGTGAACTATAAAAGGAAGTGATATGGCCAAGACAAAGATAACTTTTAGGGCATACATTATTCAAAAAGGAGAGCATCCATCTTCATCGTCTTCGCCATTGTTGCATGTGAAAAGCTTGAAGCTCTCCATTAAAAAAAGTTCAGTTAGCTGTGCATGTCTTCATCTGCCACATCAGATTCAGAAACTATTCTGAAGAAAGAAGAACATTCATCTTTTGGCAGGTTCAGTGGGCTTTTTGAACACTCAAGATTAAAAGATCTTTGGTCTTCAGCAGCAAGTTCATAAGTTATCTTCTGAGTTCCTCCAACAAATCCTTTCCCTGCTGTGAGGAGAGTTGGAGAAGAAATTTTTCTGCTGAAGTGGTTGACACAGAGAAATTTCTTTGTGTCAAAGTTAATTAATCTATTTCTCTTTATAGGATCCTTCAAAATCTGAGCTGTAGGACCTTTGGGTCTGAGATAGGGAAAATTTGACTGAGCTGTAAGAGAGTGTATCTCTCTGAGGTAGGTGAGTTTTTCTCACTGAGAAGTGGAGCAGTTTTACCTGAACTATAGGAGAGTGTATCTCTCTGAGTTTTAGGAGCAAGCTTGCTCTGAGGTAGAGCTATCCTCCATTACATGAGTGGTAGGGCTTAAGTGCTTTAGGTAAGTGATACTTGTATCACTAAGTGTAGGCCTTTGTGGATGAGGTGTAAGTCTTTGAGGAGACTGGGAGATCCTGAGGGATCTTAGGTGTAAGCTCCTTGGACCATTGGGTTGGAGAAGTTCCTTGACTAACAGGAAGTTGGCAAGGTTTGAGGAGAGTGGATATACCCATAATTTTGGGGAACCACTATAAAATACTTGTGTTCTTTTCTGTGTTTACTTTTATTTTCTTAAGTGTTAGTGCTAAGGACAAGCTCTAGATCTCTAGAAGCTAAAATCTTAAAGAAACACTCAAGTGTTTTAAAAACACTCTCAAAAGACCTAAGCAGACCTATTCACGCCCCCCTCCCCGAGGTTGCTTGCTACCTTGAAATTAAAGACTTTCAAGTGGTATCAGAGGGAGGTTCCTCAAAAAGAATTTAACAATCTGAGTGATCCTCCAAGGTAGTTGCTGTGAAGTGGTCATGAGCTCAGGAGAGATCCATAGAGAGCTGATTTCAATGAAACTCCCCTTCTGTAGAAAGGAGCAGTTTGGAATATGGAAGGAGAGCGTGAGGACATTCATGGGAGTATATGATCCAAGAATTTTTAGAACTAGTAGGGTGGGACCTGTCATTCCCATGAAGATCTCTACTCAGGATGCCAACATTCAGACTCCAAAGACACTCTCTGAAATGAACAAAGATGAGGTCATACTAGCTGGCCTGGACAAGAGAGCACATAACATCATAGCCAGTATTGTAGATGACTCAACCTTCCTAAACTTGGTTCACTACCAGACCTCCAAGGAGATGTGGGACACCCTTGTGGTCTACATGGAGGATTCTGATGTGGTAAGAGATGATAGGAAGTCTCTGCTCAACCAAGAGTATGAGGCTTTCAGGAAAATTCTGAAAGAGAATATAACTACCTGTTATGAAAGATTCTTCAGGATCATAAATGAGTTGAAGACCTATGGAAGGGTCTTCAATAATTATGAAATTAATGACAAGTTTATCAGATCTCTTACTATGAATGGAATAATAAGATATGTTTAATAAGAGAGATGACTAAGCTTGCTGACACACCTCCCCAAATATTATTTGGGAAGCTGCTCTCCTATGAGATGCAACTAGTTTCTAGGAAAGAGGAGGATGCCTCTAACAAATCACTGGCCAAAGAAAATTCCTTGGCCTTCAAAGCTAAAAACTCAAGGAAAGGCAAGGAAAGGATTCCTTCTCCACCAAAGAGATCTGATGGGTAAGACAACTCTGACTCAAAGGCATCAGAGAGCAGCATGTCTGATGAAGATTTTACAGTCTTTTCCAGAAAACTCCAGAGGTTAATGAAGAAGAAGCATTGGAAGAAAATGCCTTCCAATTCCACCCATCACAAAAAGAACCAGTCCAAGACTGACAGGTATGGTTCTAAACATAATAAATATAACTCCTCTAATGTAACTTGCTACTACTGCAGCAAGCCTGGGCATGTGATAGCTGACTTCCCAGAGAAGAGGAAGGAGACTGAGGAGAAGAAGCAGCACCAACACAAAGGAAAGTAGGAAAAGTCCTTCATGTCCAAGAAGGAAAATATTTGGAAAGACTCATCACCTTCTATGTATGAAGAAGAGGAAACCTATATTGGGCTAGTTGATGCTACTACTACAGATGAAGCTATAGCAGCAGGAGAAGTCAATCCTCCAAGGAGGATTTGAATCAGAGCCCCTCTGATACTGTCAGACACTGAGTCAGAGGTGGATGAAGATGTCCACTACTACATAGGGCTGATGGTAATGACAGATGAGGAAGGCAACCAGGATCAGCCTTGTCAGAGCAAGGTACATCTATCACCAAACTCTACTTATATGTCTGGTTTTGAGATTAGTCGTTATTCAGAAGCCTCTTCACCCTGTGGTGAAGAAGATTCTTGATCTGAAAGAGATATCAATCAACTGATTGACAAGTATGGAGAACATCTGAATGCCATCAAGAAGGTCAAGAAGTTATCTAAGAAGCAAGCTAAAGAGATCTCATCTCTTAAGCTTGCAGTTTCCCAGCAGACTATAACAGCAAATCTGCTAGACTAGGAATCTAGGGAAATTAGCCAACTTAAGTCCCTCTTGTACATTTAGGTAGCCTCCATTAAGCACAAGAACTGTCTCTTCAGGGAGCTTGAAGATAAGCTTGAGAAGGAGAAAAGATTAGTGGCTAGCTATTCTAAGCCAAGTACTGTCCTCCTATTTATAGACTCTTTCTCTTCTCAAAAGGGCAAGAGGGGGTTGGGATTCAAGGAAAGCACAAGAGTTTCTCCTTCCAAAAGGAAGGGCAAAGCTCCAGTTCAACCTCAGCCTATTGCTTCTAAGCCTCCCATTCTTTTGAGAAAAGTTTTGATACCTTCTTAACATGTATGACCAAGAAAGTTCTTATGGTCACTGGGAGAGGGGTTGGTCATCTGAAGTGAACAAAGATGTTCACTGTCATGATAAAACTTTTGGCAGTGTGTGTGTAGTCAAGACTGGCAATGATAAATTTCAAATGGCCCATTCTGGACCATTTATCTTTGGTTCTTCTACACCAACTCTCAAGAATGTTGCTGCAACCAAGACTCAGAATCTAATAGCAAAGGTTCTGACTAAGGGCAAGTCCAAGAATTAGGCTGATCGGTCATATCTGAAGCCATCAGAACCATGCTTTCTGAAAAGAAACTAGCTGTTGCTTTCACTCAGGGAAGAACAAATCAGCCAACTATAAGACTTACCTTCAGTCAAATTCTGGCTGAAAGAAATCAGAAAAAGGATGTAGCATATTTTCCTCCTATTAATGTTGCAGCTCATCAAGCTGTAGGGCCTTCATAAAAGAAGATATAACATACATGATTGTTGGTGCTGTGGTAAGATAGGGCACTTTGCCATTGACTACTAGCACAATCCAAATGTGGCCAGAGCTAGGGTCAGTCCACCAGTCAGAAATTCTATTGGTGGACATGTTCAGTTTCATGCTAACATGCACCTAGGACCCAATAGATATTGGGGTCCTAAGGTTATGTAATTTGTATATTGCAGGATAGTTCAAGGTGTCATACCCCTATATGGTACTTGGACAGTGGCTATTCCAGGCATATGACTGGAATAAGGAGCAACTTGAAGGAGCTTACTCTAGTAAAAGATGGACACATTGTCTTCTTTGGAGGTTTATATAGAGGTGTAACCAGAGGGTATGGTAAGATCACCAATGGCATAGTACCATCACAAAGGTGGCTTATGTTGAAGGGTTGCAGTACAACCTTATAAGCATAAGCCAGCTTTGTGATCTTGGCTATGTAATTGTCTTCAACAAGGATGAGTGTTTAATTAGGAGGTACAGTGACCAAGAGGTCATCTTGATAAGCACTAGGACTGGAAATGTTTATTACTTAAACTTTCTATGTCTAGACATAGATTCTCCTATCTGTTTGGTGGCAAAATGAGAAAGTCTCCTACTGTGTCCAGTGGCACAAGAGACTAGCCCATTTGAATTACAAGACTATTTGCAAGCTCTTCAGTCAAGAGCTAGTTAGGAATGGCCCCAATATGAAGTGCTCTAAGAAGGGCATTTGTTCTGCTTGCCAAAAGGGTAAGCAGACAAAAGTCTCCTTCAACGGATTAGGACCAAAGACTCTGTGAAGTGCTTATACCTCTTGCACTTGGAACTATTTGGTCCAATGCTAATTCATAGTCTTGGTAGGAAAGTCTACACCATTGTAGTAGTTGATTACTATTCCAAGTTTACTTGGGTGTTCCTTCTTAAGAAGAAGGATGAAACCCTTGATGTCCTCATAAGGTTTTTAAAGCAAATTCAGAATGAGCATGGTTGTTCGGTGGTCAAAATAAGAAGTGACCATGGGACAGAATTCCAATCTAATAGCTTGACAAAGTTTTGTGAAGATCATGTGATTCATCAAGAATTCTCTTCTCGTAGAATACCCCCGCAAAATGGGATAGTTGAGAGGAAAAATAGGACTCTCATAGAGGCTGGTAGAACACTATTGAGTGTCACATCTCTACCAGAATATTTCTGGGCTGAGCCAATAAATACTGCATGTCATGTTCTCAATGGAGCCTCTATCACCATATACCACAAAAAGACTCACTATGAGATCTTGAAGGGAAGGAAACCAAATCTAGGCTACCACAGAATCTTTGGTAGTAAATGTTTTGTACTTCACAATGTCAAGTCCTATGTGACTAAGTTTGCTGCCAAATACTCTGATGGAATATTTGTTGGGTACAATAATCATAGTAAACCATATAAGATTTACAACTTGAAAAGCCAAGTTGTAGAAAAATTAGTTCATATAGTCTTTGATGAGTCTACTATGATTAATAATGGACTTCTTAGTTCCTCTTATAGTACTGCAGGTACAGAACAGATGATGGACAAGCTGACAATCAATTAAGCATCACCAGTCATCCAAGATGATATGGATACTCTAGAAGATCTTCCTAGAACACTGGGAGAGGATGAAGATCAATAAGAAGATGCCCCTACTGTTGAAAGAACACTGCCACCTGTAGTCAGACATATGAGAGATCATCCAACACCCCAGATCATTGGTGAGGCAAGTCATGGAGTAATGATAAGTAGCAGAAGTCAGAACACAGCCATATATTAAAGCTTTCTATCCCATGTGGAGCCTAAGAAGTTTGAAGAGGCCAACATAGAATAACATTTGATTGGAGCAATGCAGGAGGAGCTGAACCAGTTTAAGAGGTACAGGGTCTGGAAGATGGTTCCCAGACCTCATGGTTATAGTGTCATTGGAGTCAAGTGGATCTATAGAAACAATCTTGATGAAAATGGCATTATAATTAAGTACAAGGCCATATTATTAGCATAAGGGTACATGAAAGAAGAAGGGATTTATTTTCATCAAACCTTTTCCCTTGTAGCTAGATTAGAGGCCATCAGTTTATTCCTTATATATGCAGCACACAAGGGATTCAAGGTCTACCAAATTAATGTGAAGTCTACCTTTCTAAATGGTGAATTAAAAGAAGAAGTCTATGTTGTGTAGACTCTGGGTTTTGTAGTTCCAAACATGCCTAATTTTGTTTATAGACTTAGGAAAGCTCTATATGGGCTGAAGAAAGCCCCTAGAGCATGGTATGTTTTCTCATTGAGAACAAATTCTCAAGGGGGAAAATAGATAAGACCTTATTCCTAAGGGATTATAAGGGTAAGATCATCCTAGTTCAGATCTATGTAGATGAAATCATCTTTGGATCTACTAATGACAACCTCTGCAAAAAGTTTGCTAAACTCCTGCCGAGGAAGTTTGAGATGAGCAGTATGGGTGAACTTAAGTTCTTCTTAGGCCTCCAAGTAAGACATACAGATGATGGCTTGTCCATATCCCATTATAAGTTCACTAGGGAGTTAATCAAGAAATTTTGAATGAAGAATTCCTCCAGCATGAGAACTCCCATGGGGTCAAGTATGCCTGTAGGCAAAGATGAAGCAGGGAAACCAGTTAATGATACTTTGTATAGAGGGATTATTGGCTCACTTCTATATTTTACTACAAGTAGGCCAGACATCATGTATGCTACATGTGTTTGTGCTAGGTATTAGGCTTGCACTAAAGAATCTCACTACTCTGCAGCTAAGAGAATCTTTATGTATCTTAAGGGAACTCCAGATATTGGACTTTGGTACCCTAGGAATGGGGAGTTTGAACTAACTGGCTATTCAGATGTAGAATTTGCAGGCTGTAAAGAGGATAGGAAGAGAACATCTGGCACCTATCAGTTCTTGGGAGGGTGACTGCTATCTTAGAGTAGCAAGAAACAAAACAGTGTGGCAATATCAAATGCAAAGTTAGAGTACATCTCAGCAGGAAGCTGTTGTGCTAAGTTGTTGTAGATCAAGTACTAGCTTCAAGACTACAACCTCCAAATAAGTAGACCTCCTTTATTTTGTGATTCTACAGGTGCAATCTCTATTGCTAGGATCCTGTCTCCCATAGCAGGACTAAGCGCATAGAGATTAGGTATCATTTTATTAGGGAGCATGTGGAATGTGAAGACATCACCCTTGAGTTTGTCCCAACAGACAAGCAAGTGGCTGGCATCTTCACTAAGCCACTAGATGAAGACAAGTTTAACTCCTTCAAATTTGAGTTGGGTATGTTAAACTTCGTATAGCTTCAGTTGCTCCGCACGTCTACTTGCAAACTATTTGGCTTTATGTAGATAGGATGGTCCTTTAAAGAAATGAAGATTCCAAAATTGAGGGGGAGCAAGTCAAGCAATGCTGCCTAATTGACGGGGAGCAGGTGATAAGATGATCAGTTTATCAGGTGCATCAAACTTCTATTTGCTAAAGTTAAAAAGTGGGAGAGGATAAGATGATCAGATAAGCAAGGCAGCAATAATTCAAGTGAAGCAAATGGTAGATTCAGTAATGTATTCTACAAGCAGGGAAGTGTCGTAACTATAGATCACTTCTCAATTATTTAGTTTTCTTTTATTATGCCTTGTGTTAGCAGGGAAGTGTGGTAACTATAAATCACTTCTCAATTATTTAGTTTTCTTATATTATGCTTTCTGCTTCATGATTCTGTGTATGTCATTGTCTTTGCTTAAGAGTTTTTGACTTACCCAAATAGGGTGAGATTGTTGTGTCCATTGCCCACAATGTCCTGGATTTGAGTGAAGTCAATATTATCAATGATATACACATGTCTGTAGATGACTATGATAGGCCAGGTTGTCTACGTGGCTATGTTAGGTAAACACTTACCTAAGGTGTGGGATGACAAAAAACTATCTAAGTAGAAAGGCATTAAGTGAAGATTAGCCACTCAATTTAAGATGGCTTATAGCGCTGAGTGAAGCCTATACAGTCAAAGCCAAGGCAGTGGCAAGCTGATAAAATGGCCAAGTCCACAGCCATTGAGTGAAGTCAACTCACTCAATATTATACAACAAAGGCTGTGAGATAGGCTAAAGGAGTAAAAGCCTGATGTTGGAATGAGCTAAAATGTGGCTAAGTCCACAGGCGTTCAGTGAAGTCAACACATTCAATGCCATGTAACTAAATACTGAAAATTGGCTAAGGGAGAAAGCGTTGAGTGAGGCGTGTTCACTCAACGCTCTCAATGCTTATGTTGGTGAATAAGCAGAAAATTGTTTAAGGCAGAAAGCATTGATTGAGGCATATTTACTCAATGCTCTCAATGCTTATGTTGTTGAATAAGCATAAATTTTGTTAAGGCAAAAAGCGTTGAGTGGAAGTTACTGACTCAACGCTGTCAACGCCTATTGAAGACAAAATTTTGTCTAAGGGGTTTAGCATTAAGTCATGCTTACTCACTAAATGCCAAATAGCTGAAAGCTGATAAAGCAAGATTGGCGTTGAGTGGAGCTGAATCACTCAACGCCTAGAATTAGACTTAATATTCTAAGTAGTTTGGCATTGAGTGAAGGTGACTCACTCAACGCCAAGAGACAGTGAATCTGACTCAGTGTGTTGGCGTTGAGTGATGCTTATTCACTCTATGCCTCTTCTCTGATAATCGATTTAGACTAAGTCCACAGGTGCTGATGTCAGTAAGATTGACAAAGTCAACTAAGGTCAAATCAGACACGGGGATGCTACACTACACGACAAAACTTGTCATAAAGCTACTGTACGTCTTCTTCCATTAAAGCATGGCGCAGTTGGAAGCTGCATGTGGGGCCCACCGATCTCTAAGAGCTGCTGATCGACAAACTACAAAAGGAAGAGATAGGGCCAAGATAAAAATAACTTTTAGGGCATACTTTATTCCAAAAGGAGAGCAGCCATCTTCATCATCTTCACTATTGCTGCATGTGAAAAGCTTGAAGCTAACCAGCAAGAAAAGTTCAGTTAGTTGTGCAAGTCTTCATCTGCCATAGAAGATTCAGAAACTATTCTGAATAAATAAGAACCTTCATCTTTTGGCAGGTTCAGTGGGCAGTTTGAAGACTCAAGATCATAAGATCTTTGGTCTTCAGTAGCAAGTTCAGAAGTTATCTTCTGAATTCCTCCAGCAAATCCATTCCCTACTGTGAGGAGAGTTGGAGCAGAAAGTTTTCTGCTCATGTGGTTGACACAGAATGTTCTCCGTGTCAAAGTAAATTAATCTATTTCTCTATGTAGGATCCTTCTATATCTGAGCTGTAGGATATTTGGGTCTGAGGTAGGAAAAATTTGCCTGAGCGGTAGGAGAGTGTATCTCTCTGAGGTAGGTGAGTTTTACTCACTGAGAAGTGGGGGCAGTTTTGCCTAAACTATAGGAGAATGTATCTCTCTGAGTTGTAGGAGCAAGGTTGCTCTAAGGTAGGGCTATCCTCCATAGCCTGAGTGGAAGGGCTTAAGTGCCAGGGGTAGATTATACTTATATCACTGAGTGTAGGCCTTTGTGTCTTAGGTGTAAGTCTTGGAGGAGATTGAGAGATACTGAGGGATCTGAGGTGTAAGCTCCTTATAGTATTGGTTTGGAGAAGTGCCTTGAATAACAGGAAGTTAGCAAGGTGGGAGGAGAGTGAATATACCCATAATTTTGGGGAACCACTTTAAAATACTTGTGTGCTTTTTTGTGTTTGCTTTTATTTTCTTAAGTATAGGTGCTAAGGACAAGCTCTAGATCTCTAGAAGCTGAAAGCTTAAACAAATAATCAAGTGTTTTAAAAAGACTCTTAAAAGACCTTAGCAGACCTATTCATCCCCCTAGGTTGCTACCTACCTTGAAATTAAAGACTATCACAGTTTGTATCATAGGGAGGTTGGTTTGATAAGTTGGTCGAACCGGCCAATCTATTGTAGATTTGGTTTCCTTCATTCATTTTCATACGTACACACTAATGTGTCATCAGTACATCTTAGCCAAAGCATAGTCACTACACTCATAGCATGATAAGAATTATACGGGTCATATTATGTAGTATGAGATGTATTATATGTGTTTATATATAGATCCACCATAGGAGGCAACATGTGACGGTTATGTAGTATGGGATGCATAACCGCCATCACATGGATGCCCATTAGTACGTTTCCTATTCTCGTTGCATGAAATGTTATTGAGTATGGGATGCATAACGTTTCATGTGTACGCCGCTCATAGCAAGCATTAAGGCCTTTTTAGAATGCATAGCACTGCATACATAACATATCATCGAATAAGTACACGTGCTAAGTTAAGGTTTACATGATGACACATGTACACACAAGAATTTAAATAAGAATACATGATCCATGCATTCATATCATAAGCACATGAGTCAATAGGATGAGAGGATATAATCCTAAGTAGGACATAACCTCATTATAAAATCTAGAGCAAGTTGCAGCATAAGAAAGTGTCTTTTAAGTATGTTCTGAACAAAGTTGTCTGGCCTAGTTATAAGCTAGGATTTTTATTAGTTGTTCGTTTGCCCTTTTAGAAATGCCACCAAAGCATCATTCGACGGGTCAACTCCCAAATCGGAGGGTGATTCATCAGGTGCGCGGAGCGATGCGATGATCGAGATTCTGTGTTAGAGCAATGAGGCTTTATCGAGAAAATTACTTGTGATGCAATCACAAAATCAATCTTTATTGTCTTTCGCTCCTGTGCATCAAACCTTACTGCAAGATTCTGCCATAGCTCAAGTCGTACCCGTTACTCCTGCTTCTCTGGTTCCCCCAGTGATGCTACCACCAGAGATGAATTTTATCTCGCATTTCCAGCGATTGGGACCTCCCACTTACGATGGGAGAGCTGACTTTATGGTTTTGGAAGATTTTATCATCGCTATTGAGGAGATGTTCTTGTATTCGGGGATTATAGAAGCCCAGATGGTAATGATTGCTACCCACCATAAAAAATGCCTGACAAAGAGCTGGTGGATTCGGGAAAAGGAGAGCCTAAGTGAAGGATGCTCATGTGAATATTTTAAGAAGATGATGCTTAAGAAGTTTTTACCCTCGGTACAGCAAGACCGTCTGATGAATAATTTCCTTCAACTAAAGCAAAGACAGCTCACAGTGAGCGATTTTCAGATTGAGTATAGTAAGTTGAGTAGATTTGCTCATGATTTGGTAGCTTCAGAGGAGGGATGTGTTAAACATTTCCTAGGAGGTCTAAGAAGAGGTGTCCAATAGTGGGCATGCGATTATAGAGCTAAAAGTTATGCTGAGGCAGTGGAAGCCGCTCTGAAAGTTGAGGCAATTGAAAATGGCCAAGAATCAAGGTGCTGTGGCGAGAAAAGATAAGAGGAAAGGTGATCAGGATGGAAGCTCTAGGGCATCTGGACCTACTTCGAAGATGAAAAGTGGAGAAATATGTAGCTTCTGTGGTCGATCTGGCCACCCATATGAAAGGTGTTTCAAAAGGACTGCCACTCTGAAGTAGCAATAGGTGCTCGCCATCCAAGTAGCATCCAAGGGAGATCTGGTGTGCACATTCTTTATAAAGAAGGGACATGACGTGAGTCATTGCTGGTCGAAGGATAAGGCTTGCTTCAAGTGCGGGCAGAAGGGGCACCTGAAGTATTCATCCCCCAAGGCTTAGTCCCCACTACAGCCTGCCCCGCTCTGGCCTCTGCTGCCGCCACCAAATTAGGATAGAGGGAAAGGAAATCTCAATGTATGGACCAAGGAGGAAGTTCAGACCTATACCCAAGTGATATCAGGTTAGATTCTAGTTTAACTTTTACTCAACATTATTTGTGCTAGTTTTCGTTTGTTTAGTTATGTGTGCTACGGTTTTAGGGGAGTCTAAGGTGAAGAATAGGTGGGTGTGCATTATTTTCGATTCGGGTGCCACCCATTCCTTTATGGAGCGGAGTTTCGTAGATAAAAAACATTTGAACGTGGATCAATTATGAAATTCCTTTAACGTAAGCTTCCCTCCGGAGATCTAGTGATATCAAATCAAGGAATTCAGAGATGTCATATTTGTCTAGGCAATTCCTAGCTTTTCCGGATATGATGGTGTTGGATCTAGCAGATTTTGATGTGATTTTTGGCATGTACTAGTTGTCCAAGTATGATGCGGTCATCCAGTGAAAGGCAAAGCGACTGGACTTCAAGATGGACAATGGCCAACCTAAGAGTGTCCATTGTTTTCAGGGCAAGGGTTCCCTCATGATTTCTGCGGTACATGCTTGTCGAGCTCTAGTGTCTGGTTGTGAGGCGTATCTTATTTCTATTTTTGCTTTGGAAAGAACTTTTGTTGCACCAAGTCTTGAGGATATCTCGAGGGTGCAAGAGTTTCTAGATGTCTTTCCTGATAGTATTCAAGGACTACCTCCTGAGAGAGAGGTAGAATTTGTGATAGACCTCGAGCCAGGTACTCGCCCTATTTCTATGGCACTGTACCATATGGCTCCTTGTGAGTTAGAAGAGTTGCGCACTCAGCTGTATGAGTTACTGTAGTGTGGATTTATTAGGCCGAGTTCTTCTCCATGGGGTGCCCCTGTTTTGTTTGTAAAGAAGAAATATAGGTCCATGAGGCTCTGCATAGATTATCGATAGTTAAATAAGGTTATAAACAAGAATAGATATCTGTTGCCTCAGATTGATGATCTATTTGATCAGTTGTGGGGATGCGCTGTGTTCTCGAAGAATGACCTTCAATCAGGCTACAACCAGTTGAGGGTTTGTGAGGCTGATATACCACATATGGCTTTTTGTTCCTGCCATAAACATTTTAAGTTCTCGGTGATGTCCTTTGGTGTAACATCCCTCAAACAATTAGACCAAATGGGCAATGACAAAACCATCAGAAGCTCTTAACCAAATGGACAATGCCTATGGTGAAAATCACCATGAATTGTCTATAGCTCATCCTCAACATTTAGACATTAGGTTTGACTTTAGGGCTACAACTTGGTCCCATGACACTACCACAACACCCCTAACACCTTGGGTATTCCATAGGGTCACTAAGGACCCACTATGGGCAGTCAAAGTGGTTAAGTTGACCTAATTCAACCCTAACCCTAAATGGGTCAAACTAGCCTACTAAAGGTCAATTGACCTTCCCTTTGCCAAGTGGACCCCACACATGCCCTCCAAACCCTAAAGTGAGGTCAATGAGTCTCCAAGGAGCCATTGGGGTCAACCCTTATGGCTAAGTTGACACAAGTCAACCCTAGCCCCAAAGTGGTAAAAGTGCCTTTATTAAGGGTCAATTGACCTCCAAGGTACCAAGTCAACCCTACCCAACCATACCTAGACCTTAGGGGAGGCCAATGGGTCACCAAGGACCCATTGTGGGTAACCCAAATGGCCACTTTTACAAAGGTCAACTCTCGTCTAGGTTAGGTCAAACCTAGCTCAAATGGGCTAACCTAAGCTCAAGCCCTCTTTTCATTTGGGCAAACTTTATTTCCATGAATAATATGGATTTAGTGGGCTGCCAATAGGCTCGAGTGGTCAGCAAGGTCAACCTTGATGACTAGGAGAGAGAAAACTCAATTTCCTCTTTAATGGAGGAGAGAGAAATGGTGAAAGAGAGCCATTCATGGCAAGGAGGCCAAGGGCCATTCTTCATGGCCTGATCCAATTACCCATTCAATCCAGGAAGACCAAGGAGCCATTTTGGTGGTTGTTCATGGACAGAATAGTGCTACCACACCATGACCGAAATGTGCTTAAATGGCCAATAATGGTGGAATCAACTTGAACCCTCCAATGCCCCATTAAAGGGCTGGATTTAGTTTCCCTAGGGGAGAGGAGGAGATTCATGCATCTTCCCGGCCACAACAGTGACTATGGGAGGAGTATTTCCATGGCCAAAATAAGCTTTCAATGTCCATTAATGACCATTGATGCTTGGCCTCTCCCCTCCCCCTTTTCACTATTTTAAAAGACTCATTAGACTCATAGGAGCCGGTTACAACACTTACCTAAAGGAGCCAACCAAGTTCACTGTGTTGTTGCAGAAACCGAGCGCCGCCACAACCACCAATGGCTTCCCGGCGATCGACTCGTCTCCAGGCCACAAGCAAGGTCCTCCCCTTCCTTTTCTTTCATAGGTAGATCTAGGGATTCATTAGGGACAAGGTTCGGGTTCAATTGAGCCTGAGTGGGTTGAACAATTCCACGAATTTTCCGTGAAAATCCACCTCTCGGGTTCACTGGAATAGACTCCTCCCACTGCCGTGCCACCGGCTGGCGATATCCACCACCTCGACGGAGGTGGTGGAGTCGGTGGCCAGCCGGGGAGTTGGTCGAATGGCCGGCTGTGGCAGCTAGAATATACTCCTGGACTGGAGGATTGGGGTCGTCGGCTGGACGAGAAAGATGGTCAGCGGTGGCTTATTTGCTTCAAGATCTGTGCAAAGATCAAATGTTATATTTGATAAATATTGTTTTTCTGCTTTATGTTTTACAGTCACGTGCAAATTAATTTAAAAATACCTAGCAGCTCTATATAAGGAAATGAGCAACATATAACTTGTAGCCCTAGGGGTTAACTTTAATTTAAAATTGATTTCAACCATTTTTGATAAGGGGTTAGACCATAACACCCAAAATGGTGTAACCTATACCTTGGTGTGACCAGTCATAAAAATTATTGTCTACACCAAACCACTCACCCAAATACCTTGAAATTTATGGCATAGGCTTTTAAAAAACTTCCACTCATACTGTCCAAAAATCAGAATTATATGGACAATAGTTTTCAATAGTTTTGTGAATAATTTAATAAATTATATGGAATTTAATTATGTTCTTTAACTCATCAAAAACCTCCAAAATTTTGGTGAGTGATCTTGGGGGATAGTTTAAGGCTCCATATTTATTTTCATCACTTTTCGTGATGGTTTAGGATGGAAACAAGAAAACCCTATGTTGGTTCAAATAGGGGTAAATAGGTCAGAGTACCTTTTGTGAGTTTAAGTGGTCAAATCACCTCAACAGAGGCTGAGACTTTTCCAACTGATTTGTTATTACCTTGGACACCCACCCTTGGGAAATGGGGTGGATTGGGGTAGATTTGCCCAAGGAACCAAGACAAAGCCCTAAGGATGTTCTTTGGTGTCTTGTGAAGGGCATGTTGTCAAATGACCTTGAAATGATTTGAAATTTTGTGGAGAGGACTCTAGAGTAGTTAAAGTCCTGTGGAAGAAATCTTATTGGATTTATAAGTTGTTAAACCCCTCAAACCCTAGTTTATTTCACAAACCTTATAGTGGTAGAATAGGTTATTAAAAATCATTAAACAGTTATGAAACTTGGGTAGTATAGTTATATGGTTAGTATGAACCTCTGGAAATTTAATTGGGAATTTTGGAATATTAATCTTAGTACTTCCTTTGTAATGCATGAGTTAGCCCTACATAATTATTTGGATATTGTGAACGTACTATCCTTTGGAAAGTAATGGAAATTGGGCAGAGGGAGTTTTAGACCATTATGCTCATGTATGAATTTTACTAGATTTTGTAAACACATAATTACAGTACCTATTTCACAAGCTCATAAATTTGGAAACTTGTTAAATAATTTATTCAGAGCTCATTTCTTTTTCAAAAAGTATGAAACTTGATCAGTAGTGTTCCTAGGTCAATATGCTCATATGCGAATTTTATTACAATTTTTAGAGGAATAATTGTTGTGCTTAGTTCATTAACCTATTAACTTGGATTATTATGAGAAAATCATGTTTAGAGTCTATTATTAACTGATAAATTATGAAGCTTTATCAGGAGTGTTGATATGTCTTTATGTTCATCCTTGAATTTTTTCAGAATTTTTGGAAGTATATTGGCAGTACCTGTCTCTTTAATTTGGTTAAAGTAGGTTATGTTCAAAAATTATGTTTAAAGGTTTAGGTATTACTGAAAAATTTTGAGACCTTGAATTTACTGATAAGTAGTTGTCTTGTAATTATCATAATTTTGTGGAAAATTTTGCTTGGATAAAAATAGTACTTCATGTTCAAACTAAGGCATTTGGATCTCTTAGTAAATTAAATAAATTATCAAGTAAATTAGGAAATTATAAACTTCTGAATTTAGGCTAATCATGTAATGATAGACCCCTAATAATTATTATAGGGATACTGGATGATATTTTTGAGTATCTCCCATTGTATACATAATATAGTTTAGGATGGTCTGTATTTAGTAAAACTGCAAAAATCATGATATGGTGCATATTGAACCCAGAGGGTTGGGATGTTAGTGAATTGTTCTCGTATGTGAAATGAGTTCATCATCGGGAGTTGTGATGAGGAGTGGGAGGTTTGACTAGTGTTAGGAGGTGCTCGAGGTCGACAAAACATCGTCTTCCACGTAGCGAGAGAGAAAGAGTCAATATTTTATAAGGTTAGATCCAGTACAACATTAAAGGGATTGGGAGTTGGGTAACAACCAATAATAATAAGTTACTTGCAAAAGGGAGCTTTGGGCTTTAGCCCATCGTAGTTCCTAGTGCCCTTTAAGAGCCCTTCACGGGGTATGAGGGGGCAGTCCTGGGCTAACCTAAACAGTAGGAATAATAAACTTCAAGAGCAACTAGTATAACTAGGGTTTAACTTATCACACCCCGGTGTCTCGGGAAGTTTGTTTGACTAAGATTTCAGGGCGGTAGGCTCGATGGTTGATACATCAATGTTGCTTGTGCACAAAAATAAGGTGGTGGGTATTCGGTATTGGACGGTCCTTCACACCGATGTCGATACGTTGACTCGGCAGTGTGGGACACTTGGCCATGGAAAGTCTGGTGGATATGGCCACCATAGTACGTGGAGACTCTAGGTTGTGTCCTTCTGGAGGCGTACGTAAGGGCTAGGCCCGATAGTGTGGATACCCATCTAGGAGTGGGGGGCCCGACCCACTGTCTCCGTTTGCCACTACGGAAGTTCCTGGGAGTGAAGCTAGCTGCTCAAATAGGGGGAACTAAAGGTCTGTGGGCATAGAGTCGTGTGTGTGAATTGCTCTGTATAGACATAATCATTAACCCACATAACATAGCATTGCACACCATGAAATCATAATTCAACCCTTACCCCTAAAGTATAAATCGGTATGGGACGTTTTATACATTAGGCCTTGCAAAACGACCCCTTAGAATATAGACTTGTGTGGGCAAGACTATAAGTTAAGGTTATGCTTTATAATATCTTTTAAACTTCTTACAACCGACAACATATCGTATAGATAGGATTGGGACTATCTATGTGATGAGAGCCTTGTAGAATATCCCTTGGCTTATGTGTTCGTTTCGGCGATCATATAAGTTAAGGTTCCATATTTCATTTTTGAAATGTTGAATCACTTACAACTTATTCTACCTGATATATAGAACTGCTCGATTAGCTCCACCGTCCCCTTCCATTTTTTACTCTCCAATTTCATAGCTTCCCTTTCCTTCTCCCCGCCCGACGCCTAGGAGCCATGGGGGGAGGGGGAGGAGATGATAGGGCTTAGTCTTTACGATTAATGGTTTTCGGACCACAACATTACACGAGCTCCCGATGGGAGCCATGGACCAGCAGCACAGGGACCAGCACCAGCGGAGTACGATGCACATGGAGGTGGGCCAGTCTAGTACCGGAGCTCCGGTGACAAGCTCAGTGAGTGATTCGTCTTTCTTATAGCTTCTGCGAGAGATTGTAGTGAGGATTTGATTTTCCGGGCATAAGCCCGTTTATATTTCATTTGTACTGTTCTATTGCAGTACTCTCTCTTTTCTATATTTATGGACTTGTTGTGATTTCTCATCTTTATATGATGTTTGTGGAATCAATTATATTTCACTTTATGATTATTACTCACTCTTTGATGATCAAAAGGGCAGGCAGAATCGGCATTTTGTAGTGGCGGCCTTCCCGAGTATCGGTGCCATCACAAAACTGCGATTCTGGGCATAAGACCCCGGGGTTTGAAAAAGAAAAAAATGGGCTCTTACAAGTGGTATAAGAGGAAACCTCGATCAGAAAAGTAAAAGTCCACTAACCCTATGTCACCCCCGCACGAGCTTAGTTTGAGGACAAACTAGCAGCAGCAGCAGTGGTGTGCCCATAAGGGAAATCACATGCAAAAGTCCACTTCTTCATTAATTGGAATTATTCTTTATAGCCTACGACAAACCTTGCCCCAGTAGGGAGCACCTCCGACTGCGAAGATCTCATCTTATAGTTCTCTAGACAACGAGTTTAGACTCAACCCATCAGGACTCATGAATAACCATGACAACTTATAGTATGCCATAGTCAGAAATAGACCTTCAGAATGAACTTGGTTAAGGTAAAGAGATACCTAAAGAGAATAAAGGAGGATTTTAACACGAGAATGACAACCTAATACATAAACTTAGGTGACCAAACGGTCCATATCAAGGATTACCCAAACCGATTGGACTACCTTAAGTAGAATAGAGGCCAAAAATCTAATAGCAGAATGGTAGAAAACACTTAGTCTCAACCCTCGTACCAGTAACAAGATTACCTGGAGACAACCACCGAGACAAACACCGAGGGTCAAATAGGAATTCATGTTTGGAAGATACCCATTTGGGATTGGGAACACTTTGACCCCAATAAGGTTGTCGTGAATGTCACTCATAGAGTTTAATATATGGAGTATATCGACAAGTTTTTGGGTGGAACCCCAAGTCAAAGATTGATGCCCTAGGGATTGTGCACCCAGATAGGACGGATATAACAGGGTAATATCAAAGATACTTAGCCCAAGGTAGGTAGGGGCTTATCTTTTGTTTAATGGGGGCTTACCTTTTGTTTATTGTGGACCTGTCCTTTGTTTATTGGGTAAATTAGTATTGACTTGGGTTTCCTTAGACCTAATTTAGAGAATGTGAACAAACATAGTGAGATTTAAGTCGATATAATTCGATGTTATTCGGGCGAAGATAAAATTAAGTAAAAACATGTTTGGTATGATGACCTGTAGCATTACCAAGAAAATGAATTGGTAATAAGACGTAATAATTATGAGGATTAACTACGATCACATAAAATTAGGTGATGGGTAACAAGATTCAGGATATCTAAGAAGGTAAATTCAATCGCTATGATGTATCGCTAGAAGTATGATGTATCTCAAAATTATTTGCTTGTGGGTTTAAGTGGTATTCATACCATTTGGTGTATTCAAAAATAAGGTGGGGGGTCTTCTTCCCATTTGGTGAAGCCCTATTTATATGTGGGCAAGAATGGTGTATCTCAACAATTTCAACCTCGAAATTTTGCAGATTAGTTGGTGATGAGGAGTGGTTTGAAGACTCTTTATTAAGGAGGTTGTGGGTTCGATCCCTGGCCTCAACAACCCGCTTGTAGATGGAGAGGGGTTGGAGTGAATTGTCTGCAGACCTGGTTAGGCTGAACCCTTTCAAGCGTGGTGCTGGGGGTGCCGGCGGCCACCAGAATGTGATGTTTCCTAGCAATGTGTTATAGAGGTGTCCTTTGTGCCTATTAGAATGTGATTTACTAACATCCATCCAACATTCCCAGTACATTAATTAAGTGTTGTGCTTCATCTTATCAAGAGACTTAGTAAAAATATCATTCCTTTGATCTTCAGTGGACATATATTCTAAAGAAATTTTCCCTTTTTCAACACTGTCCCTGAGAAAGTTATGCATAATCTCTTTGTACTTAGTCATACAATGTAGTACTGAATTGGAGGCAACAAAGATTGTACTAGAGCTCTCACAATATATTGTTGACTTTGAGAAATCCATGTTGTAGTCAAGCAAATGATTTTACATCCTTAATAATTGTGTGCACCAACCTCCAACAACAATGTACTTAACCTTTACTATGGAAGTATAGACTGAGGTTTGCTAAACCAATAGATCAGTATATCACCCAAGAATTAGCAAGTTCCTGAAGTACTCTTCTTGTCTGATCTACACCCTGCAAAATCAACATCTGTCTATCCACATAGCTCAAATTATTATTTTTATAGGATACCATAACCCCATTTCAGGCGTTGTAACACTCAAGAATTCCAATAGGTGAAAAATAACAAAGTTTTATTTTGGAGCTATTGCTTACGATAACAATATTGCTTGGCTATATTGGTCAAGTTGATGCAGTCGATGCAGACGACAAATGATGAAGTCGATGCAGTCAACAAAATTGTTATGTAAATCTACTACCGCTAGCGATAGCCGAATATCGCTGGCAATAACAACACAATTGATGTAGTCTACACCTATGCAGTCAATATAGCCAACACTGATGTAGTCGAAGCAGTCAATACAATCAACACCAATGCAGTCAAAGTAGTTGACTGATCTGTGCAGTCGATTTGCTATCGCGTGGCGATAGTGTGCCACGTGGCAGGTGTCTACGTGTCTGTTGGTTGTGAAGCAACCATTAAGTGGCAAAGCAGTAATAATAAGGCCACCTCCACAGCCTAAACAATCTCCTATAAGTAGTGGTTACCACCGTACGATAGAAATTCTTTAAGACGTCTCCATGAAAGTAGGGTTGTCCATTTTTTGGCGTGGGCATCCTATGGCTGAGGTTAGACCCATAATTGCTAAGGTTGCTAAAGGGGAAAGAGTTTCTCATATCTCCTTATTCTCTCTATCTCATTCTCTCTCTTACACTTGAGAAAGGAAAGGGAAGAGGAGGAAGAAGAAGAAGGCTATTCCAGACATTAGAGAAGCCTTGGATGAGCTACCAAGCTTGGAATTGTGAGCCATTTGAAGATTCGTAGAGTGTAAAGGGAGGCGATCCTTTCAATCTGACTCAAGCTCTGATTAAAGACACCCAAATGGTTGATAAGGGTAATGATATTTATTCTAATTACAAGGGAATGCTTGTCAATTTAATATGCATAGTTGTACGAACGTTCCTCCACTAAATGGTGGACGTGAGACTTTCGATGGGTTGATGTGGTTTATCCCCGGTATAAATTGCTTATAGAGTCCAGATTTATATAAGTGTTGAAGTTGAGACCGGGCGGTCTGTCGGTCTGGCTTGGCGGGTTATTGACCGGGCGGTTTGGCGGTTTGCCTCCAGCGGGTTGGTTGCTGCGTTGAGGTTTGAGGTCCAAGCGGTCTAGCGGTCTGTTACTGGCGACTAGGAGACCGGGCGGTCTAACGGTCTCACTTGGCGGCTTGTCTCTCTCTCTGGCAGTGGCCGAGCGGTTAGCCCTTCTGTTTAACCGCGCGGCTTGTTCCGGTCTGTTGTTCTAGCCGCCCAGATTCTTTTGTATAGTTTTAGTCCCACATCTCTTATTTGTATTCTCTCTTCTCTCCTCCATTCTATATAAGGGAGGCCATACCTTTGTAATAGATACCTTTTTCTGATAATAAAATTTCAGTTATACCATTTCCGGCTTGTTTTAGTTCGCTTCTCACATGGTATCAGAGGAATCGATCCTTTCCTCCTGATTCTGTCTTCTCTCTGTCCGCGCGGCTTGCTTCTCCGGCTTGCGCCCTGTCCGCGCGGTCTCCTTGTCGTTGCCCTCTGTGTGCGCGACCTGTTGCCTTGTTCACTGCAATCTGTCGCCTCGTTCGCCGCGACCTATCGCCGTGTGCCTTGCCTCCTCCTGTTTGCTCTTGCTCTAGTTCGCCGCGACCTGTTGCCTAGTTCGCCGCGAACTATTGCCCTGTGCCTTGCCCTCTCTTGTGCTTCTGTTCGAGCGGACTGTCTGCTTGCCGCTCGACTTCTTCCCCTTTGCTTGTTACTGCGGCTTGGTCATGGTCTCTCTGGCCGCTGGTGTCTGACATCCTGACCGCTGCAGTTCCTCTTCTGCCTATCCGCGCGGCCTGTTTTCTAACCGCGCGGCTTCCTGTTGGTTGCTCTTATGGCTCTTTCTGATGCTTCTACTGCCACCACTCCTGCCACCCCCCCTGTAGCCAATCCGGCTCCTCCTCCTACTCCTTCCGGGAACCTTGGCACCGTTTCCAAGCTTGTCGGCTCCAACTACCCGGATTGGAGCGTCTCTTTCACCTTTCTCCTTCGCTCGCAACGCAAACGCCACCATCTCGTTGATGACCCTCCTCCTACCACTTCCCCTCTCTTTGATGACTGGGATGCGAGTGACGCTCTTGTGCGTACTTGGCTAGCTAACAGTCTATCCGATGAATGCCTTCCCGTCATCCGTCATGATGAGACGGTGAAGGCCGCTTGGATTCATCTTGCTGCTTTGTATTCCAAAGGGGCTCAGACGTCCCGCATCTATACGTTGTATGCGGACCTCTTTGCCCGGCCTACCTTGTCTCCTGCTGCTGCCTACCAACAAGTTCAAGCTCTTGGGGCTGAGATTCTTCAGAATCGCCCCTTTTCTGCGGATCTGGCTCAACAACACAAGCACTTCCAGGAGCTTCTGGTTATGTGTTATCTGCTCCGTCTTCCTGACACTTATGACATGATCCGCCAACAAATTCTGGGTGAGGCGGAATCTCCTACCTTAGATTCCACTGCTGCTCGCATCGCCGCTGTCACCTCTCTCCTTCAGCGCCCGCTTCTACCCGCTCCTTCTCCTCCGGATAACTATGCTCATCAAACTCAACGGAGTGGCTCTGGTAACCGCAGTCATCAGTCTGGCGGACGTCCTTCTTCCCGCTATCTCTGCTCTCACTGCGGCCGCACCGGACACACTCTTGACCGCTGCTGGACAAAACATCCCCATCTTCGCCCCTTGGGTGACTCTTCCGCCTCTTCTTCCAAGCCGTCTGCTTCCGTGGTCACATCATCAGGTAGTGCCCATGTAGTCACTCAAGGTAAATGGCTTATCGACTCCGGTGCTACTAATCATATGACGGGCAATCCTCAGTGCTTCTCTCTCCTCGAACAGCATGATCGGTTGCCCCCAGTCATCATTGCAGATGGTTCTCCCTCCCCGGTTCATGGGTCGGGAGTGGTTCATGTTACTCCGTCCCTTCGGCTAGAGGACACTCTCTATGTGCCCAAGTTTCCGTGCAATCTGTTATCGGTTACTTCTTTGTGCAAGCAGCTTCAATGTTCTGTAACGTTTACTCCATCTTCTTGCTCTTTTCAGGATCCGAGCTCCCAGCGGACGATTGCTACTGGGACTGAGAGCGGCGGCCTCTACTTCCTCGACAACGTTTCCGCTTTGTCCGCCTTCTCTTCTTCTTGTACGGATCTTCTCCAGTGGCATCTCCGTCTCGGTCATCCTCCACCACGGCTTCTGCATCAGCTTCTGCCCCACCTCCCTCCCTCCACTACTCCTCTCCACTGCGAAGCATGTCAACTTGGCAAGCATCATCGTTCCTCCTTCCCGCCGAAGCAAGGTCGGGGCTCTACCCGTCCGTTTGATCTAGTCCACTCTGATATCTGGAGACCTGCTCCTACCCTTACTATTGGTCGGGGTAGTTCTTATTTTGTAACTTTTATTGATGATTTTTCTAGATGTACTTGGGTGTATCTCTTACGAGATCGCTCTGAACTTTTAATGTATGGACCTCCTTTTATCATTTAATCAAAAATCAGTTTGGTGTTAGTGTTAAAACTTTTCGCTCTGATAATGCAAAAGAATACTTAAGTCATGCTTTTACCTCTTTCTGTGTTCAACATGGCGTTATTCATCAGACAAGTTGTGTCTATACATCCCAACAAAATGGGGTGGCGGAACGCAAAAACCGTCACCTCCTCGATGTTGCTCGCACATTAATGACTCAAATGCATGTCCCTCGCTCATATTGGGGCTATGCTGTTCTTCTTGCTTGCTATCTCATCAATCGCATTCCCTCCTCCGTTCTTCAGGGAAAAACCCCTTTTTCCATCCTTTATCCTGGCAAGGAGCCTTTTCTTCTCCCTCTCCGAATCTTTGGGTGCACTGCTTTTGTGCATGTCCCATCTGCCACCCGAGATAAGCTCTCCCCTCGCTCCACCAAATGTGTTTTTCTAGGGTACTCGGTCACTCAGAAAGGCTACTGCTGCTTTGATCCTGTTCTTTGTAAACAGTTTGTCTCCGCTGACGTTACCTTCTTCGAGAATGCCTCCTACTTCTCGGATGCCTCCTCTTCTCTTCATCTCACCTCGGATTCTCCTGTTATTCCGTTCGTTCCCTCGTCTCCTACTGCGATATCCGCTCCTCCTCCGTCTCCGCCCACTCCTCTCCCTCCGCCTCTCTCTCCGCCTCCATCTCCCTCATCTCCGCTGCCGTCGCTCTCTCCTCCCGGGCCAGCTCTCTCTGCCACGGATGCTCTGGATGCCGAGGAGCCCGCCGACCTGGATCTTCCTGTCGCTCTTCGCAAAGGGGTGCGGACGTGTACCCTACACCCCCTTGCTGCTGTTGTTTCATATGATCGTCTTACCCCTTCTCGCAGGGACTTTGCGCTGGCTATCTCTACTACTACCACACCTCGTTCCTACCAGGAGGCCCTTGCCATTCCTCACTGGAAGCTGGCCATGGATGAGGAAATGGCGACCCTCACAGAGCGGGGTACCTGGACTCTTGTCCCTCCTCCTCTCGATACAGATGTTGTTGGCTGTCGATGGGTCTTTGTAGTCAAGTTTGGCCCAAATGGCACTGTAAACCGTTATAAAGCTCGTCTGGTGGCTAAGGGATTTACTCAAACCTATGGGGTTGATTACTTTGACACCTTCTCTCCCGTGGCTCGTCTCAGCACTATACGGGTCCTTCTCTCTGTGGCAGTCAACAAAGACTGGCCCCTTTCCCAGCTGGATATCAAGAATGCCTTCCTTTATGGTGATCTTCAGGAGGCCGTCTACATGGAGCAACCTCCAGGGTATGTTGCTCAGGGGGAGACACGAGTCTGCCGGCTACAGAAGGCAATCTATGGCCTCAAGCAGAGCCCTCGAGCTTGGTTTGACAAATTCAGCGGCATCATGGCGGCCGTTGGTTTTGCTCGCAGCGCTGCTGATCACTCTCTATTTATTCGCAAAACCTCTTCGGGACTGGTGGTTCTTGCAGTATATGTGGATGATATTCTTCTCACTGGTGATGACCAGGAAGGGGTAGCCTTGACAAAGCGGCATCTTCGCCAACATCTAGTCACGAAAGATATGGGTTCTCCGAAGTACTTTTTGGGGATCGAAATCTCTCGGAAGCCCAACTCTTTAGTCCTCTCTCAGCGTAAGTATTCTCTTGATATTTTAAAAGAAGCAGGATTGACTGGGGCCAAACCTGCCCGATGTCCCATGGCTGTTGGAGAAGACAAAACCTGGACAGATGATTCGCCTCTTCTTTCAGATGCTTCGCGGTACAGGCGTCTAGTTGGTAAGCTCATATACCTCACCGTGACTAGGCCCGACATCTCCTATGTTGTGGGCAAGGTGAGTCAATTCATGCAAGCTCCCAGGGAGTGCCATCTACAGTCCGCCTTGCGGATCTTGGAGTACGTCAAAGCAGCCCCCGGGAAATGATTGCTCTTTCAGAAGAACGATCATCTGAGGGTTGAAGCTTACTCAGATGCGAGTTACGCGGATGACAAAGGGGACCGCAAGTCTACCTCCGGTTTCTGTACCTTTGTTGGGGGCAATCTGGTAAGTTGGAAGAGCAAGAAGCAATCTGTTGTCTCCAGGTCCAGTGCTGAAGCTGAGTATCGGAGTATGGCATCGACCACTTGCGAGCTAAAGTGGCTACGGGCTCTCATGTTGGATTTAGGAGAGGTCTACAACCATCCTCTACCTATGTTCTGTGACAACAAGGCTGCTATATATATCTCCAAAAATCCAGTCTTCCATGAGAGAACCAAACACATTGAGGTCGACTGTCATTTCATTCGTGAAGAGATTCTGAAGGAACAAATTTGCACTCCCTTCGTCACGTCTGAAAAAGAACTGGCTGACATCTTCACCAAGCCAGTATCCACCTCATTTCTTCATATATGTGACAAGCTGGGCATGATCGACATATATGCTCCATCTTGAGGGGGAGTGTTGAAGTTGAGACCGGGCGGTCTGTCGGTCTGGCTTGGCGGGTTATTGACCGGGCGGTTTGGCGGTTTGCCTCCAGCGGGTTGGTTGCTGCGTTGAGGTTTGAGGTCCAAGCGGTCTAGCGGTCTGTTACTGGCGACTAGGAGACCGGGCGGTCTAACGGTCTCACTTGGCGGCTTGTCTCTCTCTCTAGCAGTGGCCGAGCGGTTAGCCCTTCTGTTTAACCGCGCGGCTTGTTCCGGTCTGTTGTTCTAGCCGCCCAGATTCTTTTGTATAGTTTTAGTCCCACATCTCTTATTTGTATTCTCTCTTCTCTCCTCCATTCTATATAAGGGAGGCCATACCTTTGTAATAGATACCTTTTTCTGATAATAAAATTTCAGTTATACCATTTCCGGCTTGTTTTAGTTCGCTTCTCACAATAAGAACATATGCATGCTATTTATTTACCATCTTTGACAAGTTGGTCTGGATTGGTGATATTTTGATTTGCGTGCCAGAGAAGACTCCATGGAAAATGAGTAGATTTCGATGTTTTAGGGTGATGCAGGTTACTGCAGAAAGTACAGGAGGTGCTCTCTAGGAAACACTCCATATTACAATAGAGAATGAGATCCTGTTACTATTACTAACGATAGCCGGATATCGCTGTCTTGTGGTAACCAGGGAGCAGTTATTATGCTGGGTTTGAACCAGAGACTAAGACAGATCAGTTGTCTATCGATATCATGCAATGATTTTCATATCGCTGGCGATAGTTCCCAAAGAGCTTTTCTGATAAGAATGCATGTGTCTTGGGGACTAGGTGGGAAGTATGAAAAGTAGTTGAGCCTGTTGAGCCCAGCTTTGGTGGCCATTAGTGCCGACAGTGAAACATAATGTTGGTTAAGTGTTATGAATGGGAAAGGGGAGACTGACCCACGTATTTGTCCCGTAGACATTGAAATTTGAGTAAAGGGATGTGGCTGAACTATACCTGTATCTTGATGTCCGGCTACATTGACTAAAGTACCTGGCTGTTATTATTGGCTTAGGGAGTGTCATTAACTTTGTCTTGGACTGTTGAATGGTCAAAATTGTGTCTTCTTATTTTGGGACTAAGGATGATGGTGGAACAAAATGAGTTCACTGAAAGAGTACCTTGAGAGCAAAAAAAAATACGGTTATAAGTGTCGGTGTTTGTGCTTGTTGTGCATATATTTGATTGTGCTTAACTTGCGCATTTTTGTTAATATATATATATATATATATATATATATATATATATATATATATATATATATATATATATATATGCTGCTATATACTGCTTTCTTGCAGGGAAGGAGAACCGCCATTATGAGAAAGGGATGGGGTCATTACACCATCGTGGTCCGCTTTAGTTGACTGCTCTTTTATTTTCCACATCTATGTGGATTTCACCTTTGCAGGTGCTTGTGAGACAAGCAAGAAATTGCAGGCAGAATCCCTGATACTGTGCTGGCCCTGGAAGGCCCAAGTGCTTGTTTTACTTTTCATGTATTGTTTGCCTGCGTGCCAAAGTATGAATATCACATGCATTATAAACATCAATAAGTTTTTAATTCCATAAAGCCAAATGTTTTTATATACACTCCTTCTAGGTTTTATATATAGTGGAAATTCCGTGTTATGGGTTTTGTTTACTCTTTTGCATTTGTTAAAATGTAACTCTGTGTTAGGATGTATGGATGTTTGGTATTTCATTTTGTTCCACTTTCATCTATTCATGGAATATGGCATGGGACTCAGGCCAGACCTTCTAATATATTTTTTTATGACAGGCAGAGTGTTACAATTTGGTATCAGCTTCTTATGTCGATCTAATTTCTTTTGAATTCGTGGTAAAATTCTTATAAGGATCGGTGAGCACATGTGTGTGTTACCGTTATAACCTCAAATAACTCATGAATGTACACTTTGGAATGAAAAATACACATGTTTGAGGCACCTGTGTGTTCCTAGGATTGTTGTTTGTAATGTTAATAGTCACTTAATTGCGTGTTTTATGATTATAGGTGACTAACAGTTGTGCGGGATAGACTCAACACCAGCACTCTTCTGAAAGTAGTACACCAGCTGATGTTCCTATACCTCCTCCTTCTACTGAAATTATTCGTTTAGTTGTTGAAGCTGTATTTGCAATGTTCAATGCCTAACCTAGAAGGTGGGTATAACCTCCTACTCCTGGAGTGGCCCTGATGCCAATTAGCGTAGTTGCGCTTGTGATGGTGAGTCAAGTGGCTGTAGAGCCATTGACAGCATGACAAGCGACATGAACTAAAACACTTTTTGAGCTTTCATCCTCCTATGTTTATGGGTAATGGATCCCCTACACAAGCCAAAGATTGGCTCTCTCGGATAAAGAGAACCATGATGACAACTTAGTCAGAGAAAGGGAAGAAAGTAATCTTAGCTACTTTCCAATTGGATGGAGAGGTGAGGCTTTGGGAGGAAGAGTTAGAGCTCCATCAGTTTGCTGGCAGAAAACTGACTGATGTCTCGTTGGTTGTGTTCTTGAGATCATTTCTTATTAAGTATCTCCCTTCTACACAGCAGATTATAATGGAAAACCAGTTCTAGCAGCTGAATCCTAGTGATAGTTGGTGGATGAATATCTGTACAAGTTTACTAGACTTTGGCATTATTATAACAACCAGCATTTTCTCCGCATTTATATGATATATCAGAGTAATAGAAAACATGCATCATGATGCCACGCCGTGCTGGGGATAACTACAGATGCTCAGGCAAAAACTCGAACCTAACACCTTATAAGAAATCTTCAAGTTTATTATGAAGAAAGCTATAATTTATGTTAAGTTTTGATGGTCGTATCCCTCAGCTCAGTGGATCAACTAGTCCATATGTGAAAATATGAATATACGCTATGGAAAATACTTTGTTTATATTGATTAACATCCTACGTGAGCATAAACATCCAAATAGGACAATTCATGATATGCATACCTCTAAATTTAATATAAGTATAGAAATAGTTTTTACGTTCGTTAAAATATAGTAACTTTTGTTTTAAAACAATTCTATGAATGAGATAGTCAAAATGATACTTTTATACTTTAAAAAAAACTAACATGCAATCCTAGCATAAGACCTTCCCAGATAGCAAGTAAATAAAACAAGTGATCAATAAATCGACTTAGCAGCTAGCAAGTAACTTAACATTCAACCAAAATCTCCAATGGGCATCAACAACCTGAAAAGAACCCACTAAAAAGCATGTATGTCTGAAATAAAAAAATAAAACAACAACACTACCTCACAACACTGAGAAAAAGACAACAGCAACAGCTGCAGACCACTAGCCACAACCAACCCTAGCCGCTCAACCAGCTACTGCTCCAATCTTGAGGCTTTTAAACGAAATGAATACCTTAACAAGAAAATACAAGGTGTAAAAAGATCATCAGTAGATGAAAGCAAATGATTTTAAGGGTTACCAACCCAAACAAGAAAGGTTACAAAACCACAACAATTGAGAAATAAAACAGTAATAAATTATTAACTTATAAGGTCCAAGTGTAAGGAAATTGCACCTGGTGCGAAACGAAGCCATGTTTCGAGAATATCTGCAAGAGTAAGTATAAATACATATGTCTATATAATAAGAATTAAGAGACAGAACTTCTTTAAACACATGAAACCTTAATACCGGTAAAAAAGGTTCTGAGTCGGTGGCCACAATGAACAACATGAAATAACAGACCCAAACATCACCAAAAGGCACTGTGGTGGTGACCACAATTGTCCAACACAACCCAATAGTCCAAGCATCTCAAAAATGTATTGTGGTGGTGCCCACAATGTCCAACACAACCCAACAGTCCAATAAAAAACACCCAAAAAAACCAAATGAAATGATTCACGAGTCGGCACTAGGTTGGTGGTCCTTTATCCACTGCCAACCATGGGCCACATCTAAACATCCATAAACACCTATAAAACCCGATTCAAAACACTGGGCTTCTACAATGACAAGAAGGAAGAAAAATCCTTAAATTCACCCTAAGGCCCACACTCGACGAATTGTACTCAATCCGGTGAGAAAATTCTAAGTCCACACTGATTCGTCGAGTATACTCGACGAATATAGTAGACACACAACAAATTTGACTTAGCAAAATTAACTATCTTAATGATACTCAATGATTTGGCAAAAATTACCTTCATACTCGACGAATCGGGGAAATTACCTTGATACTTGAAGAATCGGCAAAATTACCTTGATACTCGACGAATCGGCGAAATTACCAAAGTCCATGGGAAATTCATCAAGTATAGTCGATGCACACAACGCCAAAGCAGTCTCTCTCGACGGTTGGGCTTAACTCCACGGTTTTACTTCACTCAACGCCTTCAATCGATGCCTAGCTGAGTTTACTCACCGCACTCAACGCGAAAGGCAGTAACATTCAAAGCAGTCAACACCATTTGGTTTACTCGACGCTCTCGAGGCAAAACAGACACTACTTGATGAATTCGCCGAGATTATACGACGAATTTGACTTAGTCTCACAGACCACTCGACGCTCTTAATGACAAGTCAAATTCACTCAATGCCAAGACTGATACTTAACGAATTGGATGCTTTTCACTCAATGAACGCAGAATAACTCAACGTTGAGACTGTTACTCGACGAATTCATCAAGATTACTCGACGAATCTGACTTAACATAGTGCCTAGCGTATTCATCGTTTTTGACTTAGTCCAAAACCCATACTTGACAAATTTCACTCAAGCTGACCCCACTATATTCGACGAATTTAAACTTAAGCTAACTGCCAATACTCGACAAATTTCACCTTTGACTAACAGTCATACTCGATGGATAAAACTTACACAAACCAATATATATCGACCAATTTACTTAGACAAACAACCAAATAATCGATTGGTTTTACTTAGTCTATATGCGCTCTAATCGGCGGATGTGTTGGATCCCTAGTTGGATTTGGGCTAGGTTCACTAATTTAGGCTGAGTCTGACCCACCTTGTATTGCCAGAGTCAAGTCTAGTAGTCCTAGAGTGTAGGCTAATTCATTAAGTTCAACCTTCTTGGACCAGCCAGCAGAAGACCTCAGAAGACTCAGATATAGAAGTTTTCAGAGAATAGTTTGATCAGTTCGAAGTTCTTCGAACTCACCTCGATGATCGTCGATCTCAGATCGACGAACTCAGAGTTAATTCTTTGAGCTGAGCTCGACGTTATTCAAGCTCTGGTCGACGATCAATTTTCTTCAGACAGAATCTCAGCTTGACGAACTCAGAGTGCAGTTTTGGTAAGCCATTCTCATCATGCAGTTCACATAGCTCAGGTCGACGAACTGGAATTCTTAAGTCGACGATCTTGGATCTCAGGTCGACGAATTCTTTTCAATGATCGACGATATCTGTCCAGTTCTAGAATGAGAAGTTTTCTTTCTTCTGTTACATTATCTCTATATTAATCGCAGTATTATTCCTGAGTAATTAATGCTTATATTCCTCTGAATGTAGACATTATTGGTAGCATTAATTATGGTATTCATCAGGATATTTACTTGCTTATTTTATTAAGGGACAGTTTGGGAAACTAATTAATGATATATTCCAGCCGTTTGTATTCTCCAGATCAGCCGACAGTTAAGGCAATAACTCCAAAATTTCAAAGGGCAAATTATTGACTGAGAATATAAAAAGTGATTTTTTTTCTTTTAAACAAGAATATAGAAGGAACCACCAGAACTTACAATAAAAAATATACAGCACTGAGACAGACTAATCTTTTAGAACAATCTCTCTCTCACATAGTGCAAAAAATTCTATGTGTTTCACCATGTCAAGTCTTAAGACAGAAGAAGAACAATCATCATAATCAAGAGTCTTCTTCAAGCTTCACATCCAGGAACATTCAGGATAATAAAAGATTTATTCAGGAAGAAAAGTTCCAGGACTGCTTTAAGAAAAGGCTGAAGACCTACAGCCTGATACAAAGCTCCAGTCTTCCTAAACCATCAACATCTAAGGGGGAGCTTTATCAACATCAAAGATCCACTAGTCTTCTCTATTGATTAGAGAAAGAGAAGACACCATCACCTCCTCTCACCTCTTGTAAAAGGGTTTTAACTCCCATCAAAAGTTAGCTCTTGGTTGTCAAGTCTCCTGAACAAAATACTTGGGTTGGTTTTTGGGCACCTGATCAAAAGCCTAAAGAGTTACAATATCTCCCTGCAAATAGATATTGTGGTGGCAGTCAGCTGATCAAAACCTGCTAGTGGATTCCTTCCAGGGTGGTAGAAGAGTGGATGTACCCAAATTTAGAGGAACCACTATAAAATTTCTTGTGTTGTCTGGTTGCTCATTTTCTGGTTTTGTTCTTTCTATGGTTGTGATAGTTAGAATAGCTTAGCTTGTTTTTTCTTCTATTATTATATTTGGTATCACATATTTTCACTATGATATAAAAGTTTAAAACATCAAAAATTTTTAGTACACTATTCACCCCCCCCCTCTAGAGTAAGCCAGATCTAACCCCTCCTTTCAGGATGGCCCTAAATCGGAAATCCAACATTACTCAGCAGATCAGCCTTGTATAAACCATACAATACTCCTAAATACTAAGGATGGAAGAAAAGAAATAGGAAATACACAAAGGAAAACATAGAACGGGGGAAGAAATCACCACTTGCCTCAAATCACCTGTAATACGGCCACTCAAGTGCACCTCCTATAGGATCTGGCTGCAAGAACACCTAGACAATGATTTCTGAAACTTTTCTAGGCAAACAAGGGTCAACAACAAATTCCCTATGCCCAAAATTCAAGAAATGGGAAAACTCACCGTACAAATGAAGATCTCGGCGAGAGTTATCCGAATCTACCCTCCGACGATGATTTCGTGCAACGGAGCTCCTACAATCGACGGCTGAAAGTCTGTGAAGTCTGCAGCTCTCCCTCTTCCGCTATTCAGTTTGATGGCTAGGGAAGACGATAATGAATAGGGTTCCATCTAAATTGTTAGGGTATTTATACTTATAATATATTATTATTATTATTATAAACGTCCAAACTACAGAAAAATCCTATCAAATAGGATTTCCATAAAATTCGTGCTGAAGCTAAATATTGATGCTATGAATCCAACGACGAATTCGAAATCAAAATTCGACAAACCAAACTCGGGTAAATCTTCCCGATGTCCAAAAAACCCAATATCCCAAAAAGGCTCCACCGAGTTCCAAAACAAACCCAGCTCGCAAGATATATCTCAAAAAACACATAAGAAACTTGCCAAGCTAATATTCTAAGTCAAATGACCCCAGATACCAATGGGAAAAAGTCACGCTCTAGCAACGGTATCCATCAACTACGCATCAATGTAATGCCCTGACGTCAAAAATATGTCACTAAAGAAATTATAATAAACATCAAAAATTATGTGTGTTAATGCCACTCCCCTTAAAAGAAAGTTTTGTCCTGAAACTAGATACACAACTGATTCCACTAAAGAAGGAAATCAACCAAGGGTTATGAAATAGAAATACTTACCAAAAGAAACTAGGAGAACAGATGCGGATGAGCCTCTATCATAGCTGACTCGAACTTCCAAGTCGCTCTCTCCATGTCTTGGTTTCGCCACAAAACTTTGACAATGGGTATAGTCTTTCTTCACAACACCCGATCTTGAGTATTCGGAATACGATCTGGCATCTCAACATAAGAAATATTAGGCTGCACTGGGGCACCGAATCAAGAACATGCCGGTCACAAAGCACATATTTCCGCAAATAGCTCACATGAAACACATTGTGAACACCAGGAAAATTTGTGGGGAAATACAGCCTATAAGCTAACACTCTGATGCGTTCAACAACCTGAAAAGGTCCCACATACTTGGGATCGAACTTGTGGTTCCTTCCAAACCTCTTAACACCATCCATCGGAGAAACCTTGAGAAAAACCATGTCTCCAACTACAAATTCCAACTCAATCCTTCGTCGATTAGCGCTCTTCTCATAATGCTCCTGAGCTATTCAAAGCTTCTCTTGAATATGCATCACAAAATTATTCATCTCTTCTATGGCTTTTGGACCCAACAACTGTCTTTCACCTACTTCGGCCCAAAATAAGGGAGTTCTACAACGTCTCCCATACAAAGCCTCAAATGGAGCCATCTGTAAACTATCCCGATAACTATTATTATAGGCAAATTCCATCAATCTCAGTCACTCGTCCCATGCTCCTCGTGGTCTAAGATATAACATCTAATCATATCTTCCATAATTTGATTTACTTGTTTCGTTTAACCATTGGTCTGTGGATGATAAGCGGTTGAATATCTGAGGTTAGTACCCAACCCTTCCTGTAAACTTTTCCAAAAACGAGAGGTAAACATAGAATCTCGATCTGACACACTACTAATAGGTACTCTATGTAATGTAATGACCTCACCAAATATAACTCTGTTATTTTGTTTATGGGGTAATCAATCTTAAATGACACAAAGTAAGCACACTTCGTTAGTCTGACAACTATGACCCACACTAAATCATGTACTCGGGGAGATCTCGGCAAACACGTAATAAAATCCGTAGAAATACTCTCCCACTTCCAACTTAGAATATCCAAAGGCGTCAGCTTTCCACAAGGACTTTAATGATCTGCCTTAACATGCTTTGCGGCAGATCTCTATACATCTTAGTAGAACCAGGGTGGTAGGCAACACTAGAACCATGCGCCTCATTGCATAATTTAGATCGAATATCCTCAATAGCGAGGATACAATATCTTCCGCGGTACTTCAAAGTACCCTCATCATCGATTGAAAAGTCCGGTAATTCCCCTTTCTCAGTCCTATTACGAAGGTGCTGCAAATCAGGGTTGTCCTTTTGATGTTGCATTGTAAGCATAATCCATGAAGGTTTTACTACTTCCTAGCTGTTTGGCGAATCACTACTTCCGACGAGATACCCATTAATAAAAACTCTTCCACTAAGGATTCCACCAAAAGCCCAAAGATCTGCGCGGTCTTCTTACAAAAGGCATTAGATACCACATTAGCTTTGCCCAGATGATTTTGTATCTTGACATCATAATCCACGACATATTCTAATAATCTATGTTAGCACAACTTTAATTCCTTCTGAGTGAAGACATAATTCAAACTCTTATGGTCCGTGTAAACCTTGCACAACGCTCCATACAACATATGCCTCCATAACTTCAAGGCATAAATCACTGCCGCAAACTCCAAGTCATGAGTAGGGTAGTTCCTTTCATGTATCTTTAATTGCCTCGACCCATACATAATTACCTTGCCTTCTTGCATCAAGACACATCCTAGCCCGACGTGCGATGCATCCACATAAACAGCATACTCTAATCCGTCAGTAGGCAAAGTCAATACTTGAGCAGTGCACAATCTCTTTTTCAATTCCTGAAAAGCTTCTTCGTACTTATTGCTCCACACAAACGCTGTATTCTTCTACATAAGCTTAGTCAGCGGCGCAGACAACATAGAAAATCATTCTACAAACCTTATATAATAGCCTATCAATCTTAGGAAGCTTATTATCTTTTTGGGTGTGGTACGTCTTTTCCAATTCATTATGACAGCTATCTTTTCTAGGTCAACAGAAATTCCATCCTTATTCACACACTTACTAAGCTTTGCATACAATTTATGCTCTCTCAAAGCTGATAGAACAAGCCATAAGTGTTGGGTATGCTCCTCAGCACTCCGAGAATAATCCAGGACATCAATAAAAATGACCACAAAATGGTCCAGAAAATCTTTGAACACTCTGTTCATCATGTTCATAAAATCAGAGGGTGCATTTGTCAATCCAAAGGACATTTCCAAGAACTCAAAATGTCCATGCCGAGAACGAAAAGTGGTCTGCAGAACATCCAACTCATGGATTCTCAACTGATGGTATCCTGAACGAATGTCAATCTTTGAATACATCGTACTACCACACAACTGATCAAACAAATCATCTATTCATGACAAGCTATACCTGTTCTTGATAGTTCCCTTATTCAATTCCCTATAATCGATGCACAACCTCATAGATCAATCCTTTTTCTTTACAAACAACACATGAGCACCCCAAGGTGAAGAACTTAGGCTAATGAATCCACACTACAATAACTCATCAATCTGTGTGCTACTCTTCCAGCTCATGCAGGGACATACTGTATGGTGCCTTAGTAATAGGGCGAGTACCCGGCTCCAAATATATAACAAACACCACATCTATCTCAAGAGAAAAACCAGGAAGACTAACTAAGAAAACATCAAGAAACTCACGCACTAGATGAACATCCTCGACTCATGGAAAACTAATAACGATTTCCAAAACAAAAAAAATGCAAAATAACTGGAATTAAATAGCTTCCGAGCACATACCACATAAATAATCGGGGAATCCTTGCGCGGAAAACAATTACCATTCCTTGGGTGGTCATTTTCCATCTTAAAGTCCAAAAGCTTAACCTTGAATTGGATAACTTCATCAAATCTTGACAGCTAATCCATGCCCAAGATCACATCAAAGTATTCAAGGTCTAGCACCTTCAAATCAGCAAAAGCAAGGAAATAACCTAAAAGGACCAGATAACTCTGGATACCTTGGTCCGACACCAACGAATTACTGGAAGGAAATTTAACGCACAATGAGTCGCCAACTAGATTGAGAGTCAGATGATGATGCTCTATGAAAGTCCTAGCCACAAACAAGTGGATAACACCAGAATTGAAAAGAACCCGTGCCCAGCAGTTCTTTACCTTAAATTTCCCTGAGATCACTTGGGTGGACGTCTGCGGTTCCTCCATAGTAATCACATTTAATTTTCCCTTCCCTTTATCCAAATGTTGCGGCAGTGATAAAGCATGAAGTGGAACTAGCTACAACAGGAGCTGAGACTGTGGGCATTTTTATTTGAAATGTCCTTTTTGTCGACACTAGAAGCATACCTTATCCTTACCCCAACAATGGGCTGCATCAAGCCCCTTTTTCTTACATGAAATAGAAACCAAATATCCTTTGGGAGTGCTCTGAATTACATGCACTTGCTGCTGCTTCTGAGCTAGTAACCTCTTGAAATACCTTTCAAATGGGTGGCCTGGCCGGCCATAGAAACTACACACCTCCTTGCTTCCTTTCTTTGAAGCAGGGCCATATTCCCGAGAGCTCTTACAATCATTAGACTTTCTCTTGTCCTTCCTCAATTGCTTTCCTTGATTCTTAGCATTATCGATTGCTTCGACTTCAAGAGAAGCTTCCACTGCCTCAGTATATTTCTCAGATCCATAAGCGCTAGCAAGCTACTGGTTGTCACTCCTAAGACCACCCATAAATCGCTTGACTCTGCTAGCATCAGAAGCAACCACATCCCGAGCAAACCGGCTCAACTTGTTAAACTCTACCTCATAATCATTTACCGTGAGTTGTCTTTACTTCTGATGCATGAAGTTGTTCATCAAGCGGTCTTATTCGACCAACGACATAAAATTCTAAAGCAGCAATTCCTTAAATTATTCTTACGAACATCCATCTGTAAGGTTCTCCTTCTCTCTTAACCACCAGATTATTGCAAGGCCCTTCAGCTTGTAAGCAATAACTTTCACTCTCTAGTCCGCAAAAATCCCTGAATATGAGAACATTTCCTTGATAGCAATAATTCAATCATCCAAAGCCATATAATCAGCTATTCCTTAAAATGTAGGAGGTCCTCGTTGTTGAAAATGTGAAATAAAATTAATCTCTGGTGGCAGAAGAACTGGAGGCACCAAAGGAGCAGGAGGAACGAGAATGGCTGGAACCATAGCAGGGTCCTGCACTCCCGTCTGCTGCCCTGAATCGATAGTCAACAATGCCGGAATCTGCGATTGCATTTAAACCATCTGTCTTGTTAGAGCCTCATTGCTCTGCCGTAGTCCCTCAATGACAGCCTCAATCTGCGCACCCGACGACTCGCCCTCAAACATGGGAGTCTACCTAGTCGCAACACTTTTAGGTGACATCCTAAGAATATAATGAATGCCAAATCAAAACCTAGCTTAACTGCTAGAACTACACAACTTAGTTAAGACAATACATGTTTAGACACTTGTTCATGCTGCTAGCTTGCTCTGGGATTTTCATTAATGATGTCATGATTAACTTAGGATGATACACCGCCATCCTATTGACTCATGTGCATAAACAATGAATGCATAAATTCTTATTCTTTTTGCTTTAAAACCATCTGTGTATGTATGTCATCATAAAGATCTTTAGCTTACAATGTGCGCTAATGCTATGTTAATTCATGCATGTTGTGCTATGAAATCTAATAAAGTTCTTAATGCATGTTATGAGCAGCGTACACATGAAATATTATGCATCCATACTACATAATATCAAATTTAATGAAAATAAAAGTCTAATGTGCATTCATGTGATGATTGTTATTCATCTCATACTACATAACAGACACATGTTGCTTCCTATGATGATCTATATACAAACACATATTAAGCATCTCATACTACATAATATGCCTCGTATACTTCTTCTCATGCTTATTAGTGTAGTGTTCATTCTTTAGCCAAGACGTACTGATGACACATTGGTGTGTGTATGAAATGGAACAAGATAATCTAAAACTAACCAGAGATAGTCATTCGACCAATTGTTAAACAACATATCCCTCTGATACTAACTGACACAACCCGCATTTTCTCCTCATTTATATGATATATCAAAGTAAGAAAAAACACGTGTCATGATACAACACCGTGCAGGAGATAACTACAGGAGCTCAGGCAAAAACTCGAACCTAAAACCTTATAAGAAATTCTCAAGTTTATTATGAAGAAAGCTGTAATTTAAGTTAAGTTTTGATGGTCGTATCACTTGGCTCAGTGGATGAACTAGTCCACATGTGAAAATATGAATATACACTAGAGAAAATACTTTGTTTATATTGATTAACATCCTACATGAGCATAAACATCCAAATAGGACAACTCATGATATGCATACCTCTAGATTTAATATAAGTATAGAAATAGATTTTACGTTTGTTAAAATATAGTAACTTTGGTTTTAAAACAATGTTATGGATGAGAAATTCAAAATGATACTTTTATAATTTAAAAATAACTAACATGCAATCCTAGCAAAAAACCTTCCCAGAGAGCAAGTAAATCCAAACAAGTGATCAAAAAATAGACTTAGCAGCTAGCAAGTAACTTAACAATCAACAAAAATCTCGAGTGGGCGTCAACAACCTGATACGAACCCACTAAAAAGCATGTTTGTATGAACTAAACAACAACATTACCTCACAACGGTGAGGAAAAGGCAACTGCAATAGCTACAGACCCCTAACAACAACAAACTCTAGCCGCTCAACTGGCTACTGCTCCATACCTGAGGCATTCAAAAGACAAGAATACCTCAACAAGAAAATACAAGTTGTAAAAAGATCATCAGTAGATGCAAGCAAAGGTGTTTAAGGGTTACCAAACCAAATAGGAAAGACTTCCAAACCACATTAAATGAGAAATAAAATAGTAATAAATTATAAACTTATAAGGTCCAAGAGTAAGGAAATTGCACCAAGTGCGAAACGAAGCCATGCTTTGAGAATATCTGTAAGAGTATGCATAAAGACATTTGTCTAAACAATTAGAATGATGAGACTGAACTGCTCTAACATGTGAATCATTAACACCGTTAAAAAGGTTCTGAGTCGTTGGCCACAATGTCTAACATGAACTAATAGACCCTAAAATCTCCAAAAGGCACTGTAGTGGTGGCCACAATGTCCAACACGACCCAACAGTCCAAAAATCTCAAAAAGCCACTGTGGTGGTAGACATAATATCCAACACAACCTAACAGTCCAAGAGAAAACGCCCAAAACCACCAAATGCAATGATTCACGAGCTGGCACTAGGTTGTTGATCCTTTATCCACTGCCAACGGTGGTCCACACCTAAACATCCATAAACACCTATAAACCCCAACCAATACACTGGACTTCTCCAATGACAGGAAGGAAGAAAAATCCCAAAATACGCCCTAAGGCCCACATCCGACGAATTAGACTCAATCTGGCGAGAAAATTCTAAGTCCACACTAATTTGTTGAGTATACTCGACGAATATAGTAGACACACGACGAATTATACTTAGCAAAATTAACTATCTTAACCATACTCAACGATTCAACTAAAATTACCTTTAAACTCGATGAATAAGTGAAATTACCATGATACTCGAAGAATCGACGAAATTACCTAAGTCAATTGGAAATTTGTCGAGTATACTCGACGCACTCAATGCCAAAGCAGTCTCACTCGACACTTGGTCTTAACTCAACGGTTTTACTTCACTCAACGCCTTCACTCGACGCCTAGCAAAGTTTACTCAGCGCACTCAATACGAAAGACAGTAACATTCAAAGAACTCAATGCCATCTAGTTTACTCGAAGCTCTCAACGCCAAATTGACAATCCTCGACGAATTCGTCGAGATTACATGACGCATTTGACTTAGTCTCAAAGACCACTCGACGCTCTCAACGCCAAGTCAAATTCAATCATCACCAAGATAGATACTCGAAGAACTCGATGCTTTTCACTCAATGAATGCAGAATCACTCAATGTTGAGACTGTTACTCGATAAATTCATTGAGATTATTTGACGAATCTGACATAACTCAATGCCTAGCCTATTCGACGTTTTTGACTTAGTCCAAAACCCATACTTGACGAATTTCTCTCATACTGACCCCACCATATTTGAAGAATTTAAACTTAAGCTAACGACCAATACCCGACGAATTCCACCTTAGACTAATAGTCATACTCGACAGATTAAACTTTGACTAACCAATATAAATCAACAAATTAACCTAGACTAACAGCGAAATAATCGACGGGTTTTACTTAGGCTACATGACCTCTAATAGGTGGATGGCCCTTAACCGTAAATCCAACACTACTCAGTAGATCAGCCTTGTCTGAAGCCTACACTACTCCAAAATACTAACGGGGGAAGAAAAGAAACATGAAATACAAAAAGGAAAACAATGCAAGGGGAAGAAATCACCACTTGCCTCAAATGGCCCATAATCCGGCCACGCAAGCGCTACTCCTCCAGGTCCTAGTGGCAAGAACACTTAGAGAATGATTCCTGAAACTTTTCGGGGAAAATAAGGGTCAAAAACGAATTCCCTACGGACAAAAATTCAAGAAATAAGAAAACTCACTATACAAACTTTGATCTCAGTGAGAGTAATCAGAATCTACCCTCTGATGAAGATTCCATGCACCAGAGCTCCCAATCGACAGACGAAAGCCTATGAAGTCCGTCGCTCTTCCTCTTCCACGAATCGGTCTGATGGCTAGGGAAGAAGACGATGAATAGGGTTCCGTCTAAATCGTAAGGGTATTTATACATATAATATATTATTATTATAATAAACATCCAAACTACCGAAAAATCCAATCAACTCGGATTTCCACGAAATTCTAACCGAAGCTAAATATCAATGCTACAAATTCAACGACAAAGTCGAAATCAAAATCAAACTAACCAAACTTGGGTAAAAATTCCCAATGTCCAAAACACCAAATATAATAAAAAGTCTCCACCGAGTTCCAAAACAAACCCGACTGGCGAGAGAAATCTAAAAAAACACTAGAAACAAGGCAAGCTAATATTCAAAGTCAAAATCTCGGATACCAATGAGCAAAAGTCACGCTCTATCAATGTTATCCGTCAACTACGCATCAACGTAATGACCTGACGTCAAAAATATGTCACTAAAGAAATTAAAATAAACATGGAAAAATAAGGGGCGTTACTGCCACTCCCCCTAAAATAAATTTTTGTCCCAAAACATGATACACAAATGATTACACTAAAAAAGAAAATCAACCAAGGGTTATGGAATAGAAATTCTTACCAAAAGAAACTAGGAGAGTAGATAAGGATGAACCTCCCTCATAGCATACTCCAACTCCAAAGTCGCGCTCTCGACATCTTTGTTTCGCCACAAAACATTGACTGTGGGTATAGTCTTCGTTCACCACACCCGATCTTTAGTATCCAAAATGCGAACTGGAATCTCAACATAATAAAGATTAGGTAGTAACTGGGGCACCGAATCAAGAACATGCTAGTAACTAAGCACAAATTTCCACAACTAGATCACATGAAACACATCGTGCACACTAGAAATATTTGCGGGCAAATCCAGCATATAAGATGACACTCTGATGCGTTCAACAACCTGGAAAGGTCCCACATACTTGGGATCCAACTTGTGGTTCCTTCCAAACCTTTTAACACCAGCCATCAGAGAACACTTAAGAAAAATCATGTCTCCAACTGCAAATTCCAACTCAATCCTTCTACGATTAGCGTTGTTCTCATAACGCTCCTGAGTTATTTGAAACTTCTCTCGAATATGCATCACATAATTATTCATCTCTTCTAAGGCTTCAGAACCCAACAACATTCTTTCACCAACTTTGGCACAAAATAAGGGAGTTCTACAACGTATCCCATACAAAGCTTCAAATGTGGCCATCTGCAAACTCTCCTAATAACTATTAATGTAGGAAAATTCAATAAATTTCAGTCACTTGTCCCACTCTCCCCCATGGTCCAAGATATAACATCTAATCATATCTTCCAAAATTTCATTTACTCTTTTCGTCTGACCATTGGTCAGGGGATGATAAGCGATTGAATAACTGAGGTCGGTACCCAACACTTCTTGTAAATTTTTCCAAAAATGAGATGAAAACCTAGAATTTTGATCTAACAAAATACTAACAGGTATTATATGTAATCTAATGACCTCATCCAAATATAACTCTGCTATTTTCTTCATGGGGTAATCAATCTTAAATGAAATGAAGTGAGCACACTTCGTTTGTCTGACAACTATGACCCACACTGAATCATGTACTCGGGGAGATCTTGAAAAACTTGTAATAAAGTCCATAAAAATAATTTCCCACTTCAAACTTGGAATCTCCAAAGGTGTCAGCTTGCCACCAGGCCTTACATGTTCTGCCTTAACTTACTTGCAGGTAAAGAACTCAAACAAAAACTTGGATATATCATTCTTCATTCCATACCACCAAACGATCTACTTCAGATCTCTTTACATCTTAGTAGAAGAAGGGTGGTAGGCAACACTAGAATGATGTGCCTCACTGCACAACTTAGCTTGAATACCCTCAACAGCAGGGATACAATATCTAACCCGGTACTTCAAAGTACCCGCATCATCGATTGAAAAGTCTGGTAATTACCCTTTCTCAGTCCTACTACGAAGGTGCTGCAAATCAAGGACGTCATATTGATGTAGCCTTGAAAGCATAATCCATGAAGGCTCTACTACTTCTAAGATGCTTGGCGAGTCTCTACTTCTGACCGAGATACCCGTTAACAGAAACTCTTCCACCAAGGATTCCACCGAAAGCCAAAAGATCTGCACGGTCTTCCTACTCAAGGCATTGGATACCACATTAGCTTTGGCCAAATGATATTGTATCTTGACATCATAATCCACAACATATTCTAACTATCTACACTAGAGCAAATTTAATTCCTTCTGAGTGAATAAGTACTTCGAACTCTAATGGTCCATGTATATCTTGCACAACGCACCATATAACAAATGCCTCCACAACTTCAAGGCATAAATCACTGTCGCAAACTCCAAGTCATGAGTAGAGTAGTTCCTTTCATGTATCTTTAATTTCCTCGACCCATACGCAATTACCTTTCCATCTTGCATCAAGAAACATCCAAGCCTGACGTGCGATGCATCCACATAAACAGCATACTCCAATACTTTGGTAGGAAAAGTTAACACTAGAGCAGCACACAATCTCTTTTTTAATTCCTGAAAAGCTTCTTTGCACTTATCGCTCCACACAAACACTGCGTTCTTCTGCATAATCTTGGTCAGCGGTGCAGACAACGTAGAAATTGCTTCAACAAACCTTCTATAATAGCCTTCGAACTCTAGGAAGCTTCTTATCTCTTTGGGTATGGTAGGTCTTTTCCAATCCATTACGGCGGCTATATTTTCTGGGTCAACAGAAATTCCAACCTTATTCACAACATGGCCTAACAAGGAAACCTGAGGTAGCCAAAACTCGCATTTACTCAGCTTTACATACAACTTATGCTCTCTCAAAGCAAATAGAACTAACCATAAGTGTTGGGCATGCTCCTCAGCACTCCGGGAATAAACCAGGACATCATCGATAAAAATGACCACAAAACGGTCCAGAAAATCTTTGAACACTCTGTTAATCATGTCCGAAAAAGTAGAGGGTGTGTTAATCAATCTAAAGGACATTTCCAAGAACTCAAAATGTCCATGCCGAGAATGAAAAGCGGTACGCGGAACATCCGACTCACTGATTCTGAACTGATGGTAGACTAAACAAAGTTAAATCTTTGAAGACACCATACTACCATGCAACTGATCAAACAAATCATATATTTGCGGTAAGAAATACCTGTTCTTGATAGTTACCTTATTCAATTCCCTATAATCGATACACAACCTAATGGATCCATCCTTATTCTTTACAAACAACACGGGAGTACCCCAAGGAGAATAACTTGGCCTAATGAATCCACACTGCAATAACTCTTCAAGCTGGGTACGCAACTCTTCCAGCTCACGCAGGGCTATACGGTACAGTATCTTAGCAAAAGGGCGAATACCCGACTCCAAATTTATAACAAACTCCACATCTCTCTCTGGGGGAATAGCAGAAAGACTAACTAGGAAAAATCATGAAACTCATGCTCTAGATTAACATCCTCGACACGCGGCAAACTACCAACAGTTTCCAAAATAGACACCAAACAAGCAAAATAATTGAAATTAAATAGCTTTCAAGCACATACCGTAGAAATAATTGGGGAATCCAGGAGCATGAAACAATACACACACCTGAGGTGGTCGTTGCCCATCTTAAAGTCCAAATGATTAACCTTACATTGGATAACTACATTATATATGGACAATCAGTCCATGCCCAAGATCACATCAAAGTCTTCTAGGTGTAGCACCTTCAAATCAGCAAAAGCTAGAAAATAACCTAAATGGATCGGGCAACTCTGGATACCTTGGTCCGACACCACTGAATCACCGGAAGGAAACTTAACGTGAAATGAGGTGCCAACTAGATCAAGAGTCCGACAATGATGCTCTACGAAAGTCCTAGCCCCAAATGTGTGGATAGCACTAGAATCGAATAGAATGCTTGCCCAACAGTTCTTTACCTTAAATTTCCCTGAGATCACTTCGGTGGACGTCTGCGCTTCCTCCATAGTCATCACATTAAACTTGCCCATCACTTTATCCAAATGTTGCGGCAGTGGTAAATCTTAAAGTGGAACTCGCTATAATAAGGGCTGAGACTACGGGCACTTTGACTTGAAATGTAATTTATATCCACAATGAAAGCAAACCTTATCCTTACCCCAATAATGGGCTGCATCATACCCCTATTTATTACACAAAACACAAACCAAATCTCCATTGGAAGCGCTCTAAATTGCATGCACTTATTGCTGCTTCTTAGCTCCTAACTTCTTGAAATACCTTTCAAACGGGTGGCCTGGCCGGCCAGAGAAACTACACACCTCCTTACTTCCCTTCTTTGAAGGAAGGGAAAATTCCCGAGAGCTCTTACCATCATCAGAATTTCTCTTGTCCTTACTCAATTGCTTGCCTTGATTCTAAGAATTATCGATAGCTTTGACATTAAGAGAAGCTTCCACTACCTAAGCATAATTTCTAGATCCATAAGCGCTAGCCAGTTGTTAGATTTCACTCCTAAGACCACCCAGATATTGCTTGAGTCTACTAGCATCAGATGCAACCAAATCCCGAGCAAACCGGCTCAACTTGCTGAACTCTACCTCATATTCACTAACTGTGAGTTGTCTTTGCTTCATATGCACTAAGTTGTTCATCAAGCGATCTTGCTCAACCGACGGCAAAAACTTCTTAAGAAGCCATTCCTTAAATGATTCCAATGAACATCCATCCGTAATTTTCTCCTTCCCTCTTAACCACCAGCACTTTGCAAGGCCCTTTAGCTGGTAAGCAGCGACCATCACTCTCTAGTCCACAAAAATCCTTGAATACGAGAACATCTTCTCGATAGAAATAGTCCAATCGTCTAAAGCCATAAATTCAACTCTACCGTCATAGGTAGGAGGTCGTAGTCCCTGAAAATATGAAATAAAATACATATCTGGTGGCAGTAGAACTGGAGGCACCCAAGGAGTGGGAGGAACGAGAATGACTTGAACCACGTTAGGTTCCTGCACTCTCGTCTGCTGCCCTTAAAATAAAGTAAACAACGCTTGAATCTGTGATATGATCTCAACCATCTGCCTTGACAGAGCTTCATTGCTCTGCTATAGTCCCTATCACAGCCTCACTCTGCGTACCAGATGACTCGCCCTCATACTAGGGAGTCTACCTAGTCGCAATATGCTTATGCGGCATCCTAAGAATACAACGAACCCAAATCAAAACCTAGCTTAACTGCTAGAACTACACAACTTATTTCAGACAATACATGTTTAGACACTTGCCCATGCTGCAAACTTGCTCTAGGATTTTCATTAATGATGTCATGCCTAATTTAGGTTGATACACCGCCTTCCTTTTGATTCATGTGCATAAACCATGAATGCATGAATTATTATTCATTTGGCTTTAAAACCATGTGTGTACGTATGTCATCATGTAGATCTTTAGCTTGGCACGTGTGCTAATGCTATATTATGTCATGCATGTTGTACTATGCAATATAATAAAGGCCTTAATGTATGTTATGAGCGACGTACACATGAAATATTAAGCATCGCATACTACATAATATCTCATGTAACGGAAAGAAAAATCTAATTTGTATTCATGTGATGATTGTTATGCATCCCATACTACATAACAGTCACATGTTACTTCCTATGAGGTTCCATATACAAACATATATTAAGCATCACGTACTACATAATATTCCCCATATATTTCTTGTCTTGCTTATGAGTGCAGTATTCAAGCTTCTACCAAGAAATACTTATGATACATCGGTGTGTGTTTGAAATGGAACAAGATAATCTAAAACGAACTAGAGATAGTCATTCTAGCAATTGTTAAACAACCTATCCCTCTGATACCAACTATCAAAACATGCATTTTCTTCGTATTTATACGATATATCAGAGTAAGATAAATCATGCTTCATGATGTCACACCGTGTAGTGGATAACTATAGGCGCTCAGGAGAAAAATCGAACCTATCACAACATAAGAAATCCTCAAGTTTATTATGAAGAATGCTAAAATTTAGGTTAAGTTTTGATGGTCGTATCCCTCTGATCAGTGGATCAACAAGTCCACAAGTGAAAATATGAATATACGCCGCAGAAAATACTTTATTTATATTGATTAACATCCTACATGATCAGAAACATCCAAATAGGACAACTCATGATATGCATACCTCTAGATTTAATATAAGTATAAAAATAGCTTTTACAGTCGTTAAAATATAGTAACTTTGGTTTTAAAACTATGTTATGGATGAGATAGTCAAAATGATATTTTTATACTTTAAAAATAACTAACATGCAATACTAGCATAAAACCATCCCAAAGAGCAAGTAAATCCAACAAGTCATCAAGAAATAGACTTAGCAACTAGCAACTAACTTAACATTCAACATAAATCTGCAGTGGGCGTCAACAACTTGACACGAACACACTAAAAAGCATGTTTGTTTTAACTAAACAACAAAACAACAACATTACCTCACAACGGTGAGGAAAAGACAACTACAACAACTGCATACCACTAGACACAACAAACCCTAGCCACTCAACGGCTACTATTCCAAACCTGAGGCATTCAAAAGAAAAGAATACCTCAGCAAGAAAATACAAGTTGTAAAAAGATCATCGTTAGATGAAAGAAAAGGAGTTTAAGAGTTACCAACCCAAATAGGAAACGCTGGCAAACTACAACAAATGAGAAATAAAACAGTAATAAATTACTAACTTATAAGGTCCAAGAGTAAGGAAATTGCATTAAGTGCAAAACGAAGCCATGCTTCAAGAATATCTGCAAGAGTAAGCATAAAGACATATGTATAAAAATAGTAATGAAGAGACTGAACTGTTCTTAATACGTGAATCATTAATACCGATAAAAATGGTTCTGTGTCGGTGGCCACAATATTCAACACGAACTAACAGACCCAAACATCTCCAAATGGCACTGCATTGTTTACCACAATGTCCAACGCATACAAACTATCCAAACATCTCAAAAAGGCACTATGGTGGTTTCCACAATATCCAATACAACCCAACAGTCCAAGAAAAAACAACCAAAAACCACCAAGTGCAATGATTCACGAGCCGTCACTCGACGAATCTCACTCTCAAATGATAAGAAGGAAGAAAAAATCCTGAAAATCACCCTAAGGCCCACACTCGATGAATTGTACTCAATTCGGCGAGAAAATTCTAAGTCCATGCTTATTCATCGAGTATGCTCGATGAATATAGTAGACACATGATGAACTTTGTAACGCCCCCGGTTTTTCGGTGATTGTTGATCTTTGTTTGGTGTTATGTTGGCATATTTTCGGCCTTTTTCGTTGTTAGAGCGTGGTGTTAGCTCTTTAGGCTCTCTGAGTAGCTTGTTTTGTAGCCTATTTGCAAGGTTCCCTAGCAAGCCTGAGTATGTTTTGGTGACTCGATGGAGCCTCTTCGGGAATGCTTGTGTTTTGGATTCGGGAAGTGATAGCCCGAATTTTGTTTGTCGGATGACGATTCTGACTTCGTCACTAGATTCGTAGCGTGGGTATTTAGCTACGGTGTAAAATTCGTCAAATACCGAGATCATTTGTTTTTCGCATCATTTTGGCGTTTTATTTTAATGGCTGATATTATGATATCAGTGGCCGGTTTTTCTTGGCTAAGTGTTGTTAGCTTGATTTTTTTATATTTATATATATGTATATATACAGTGGCTAATTTTATATTAACAGAAATAATATTATATAAACGGATATAATATTATATCATGTTATATTTATAGTGGTTGAGTGTTAATATATTATTATAGTATTTTAATAAATATTATATGTAAAGAAAATCTTGGTCTTATCCCTATTCCTCTTCCCCAAACCCGACGGATAGCTTCCAGCGGAAGGAGCTTGTGCGATGAAAGAAACTGGAGCTTCTGACCGCTGATTTCTTGCTAGTTAGAGCCCGGATTTCTCGTTTGAAGGCAGATATGGACTGCTCTTGCCTAGATTTTCATCCCTAGGGTAAGTTCTCCGACTTTCATGGTCTTTCTAGAGGTCAAGGATTTCAGTTTCGCCCTTTCTTCCTCTCTAAAGTTTCAGATTTATTGGCTAGGTGTTCTTGTTGCCTGATCCGAGAGAAGGAGTGGAGCTGGCCGGGCATTTCCTGAAGATTAAGGCAAGTGATGCTCTTTCATGCTTGCCAAGTCTGATTCTTTTTTTTCTTATTATTGTACAGTAGGTTTTGGCAATGGTTCTGTTACGGTTAGTGTAGAAAAGCCCCAGCTAGTTAGAGTGGAAATGGCTGTTTGGGTTGGTTTTGGTATGGCTCTGGCTGGACAGGTTATGTCTGTATCAAGATAACTAGCTATAGTAGGTTTTTCAATCCAGATATTCTATGCCAATAAGAGAAAATATTTTAGTCTAGCTATAATAGGGTCAGTTCGAGTACAAAAGTTCATTTTGTAGGCTAAGTGTAAAAGCGTTGAGTGTGGTGGAAACACTCAACGCCTAGCAGTGCTAGTATGAGTCTAAGTAAAAAAGCGTTGATAGCATTGAGTCAGGTGAGCTCACTCAATGTCGTATGCATTTGGCATTCAGTGAGTTGAAATCACTCAACGCCGTCTAACCAGAGACTTTTTCTAAGTCTTTTGGCGTTGAGTGAGTTGATCTCACTCAACGCCGTCTACCTTTGGCGTTGAGTGAGTTGAGATAACTCAATGCCATTTTGCTAGAGACTTTTTCTAAGTCTTTTGGCATTGACTGAGTTGAGCTCACTCAATGTCGTCTACCTTTGGCATTGAGTGAGTTGAGCTCACTCAACGCCGTCTTGCTACAGACTTTTTATAAGTCTTTTGGCATTGAGTGAGTTGAGCTCACTCAACGCTGTCTGCCTTTGGCTTTGAGTGAGTTGAGCTCACTCAATGCCATCTTTCCTTAGACTTTTTCTAAGTTAAAAGCATTGAGTGTGGTGAAGTCACTCAACGCGATTAGCTTTTTAGCTTTAACAGCGTTTAGTGAGCTTAACTCACTCAACGCCGTCGTCCAATGATATTTTACGGCTAAGTGTTTTGGCTTTTGGCTTTGAGTGAGTGGAGCTCACTCAACACGGCGTCGAGTAGACTCGACGCCTTCCCTTCTTATATTTTGGCATTGAGTCAATGATACTCATTCAACGCAGGCTCCAGTGGACTCTACGCCTTCCTTTCTTAGTGTTTGGCGTTGAGTGAGTGGTACTCACTCAACGCGACGTCGAGTGGACTCGACGCTTTTTCCTTAAGCTAGTGTTTTTATCTCGAGTTGGTTAGTGTGGGTTTTATTTCGGTTTGGTGATGTTTTTCGGCTGGTTTTGAAGAAAGAATCGTGAATTATGGCAGGTGGTTTTTTTTGGTAACTCCGTAAGGGGTGGTTTGGGTGTAGAGCCGTGTTCACCACCATTTTTGCACCGTTTTGGGATATTTGTGTTTGTGTGTTGTACCCTAGGGCTGCCACCATTGTACCCTTGAGAATTTTTGATCTGGTTATTTGGATGAGGACTGTTTTTGGTCACCAACCTAAATCCATGGTTTTACCACTGCTAATAATTTGCAAGTAAGGACTGTTAGTTCTTTTCCCTTTTAAATTGCTATTTTGGCATATTTTTGCCTTGTTGCTGCTGAAGGTTTTTAGCAGGGCATGTTGCTAATTTTTTGCACTTGGTGCGCTTTGATTATTCCTTAGATAGTGTCTTACCTTTGCTGTCTCGTTTATTCCCTTTTTCTGAGTTTGATAGCTTTCTATTGTAAGGGTTTGGTAAATACCTTCCTTTTTTATTGCTTATGACTTAATGCTCCATTTCTATTTGATTATATTCTTGCTGAGCTATTGTCACAACCCGCATTTTCCCCGAATTAAATAATTATCATAGTATGAGAAAACACGCGTCATGATGCCACGTCAAGCAGGGGATAACTGCTGACGCTCAGGCAAAACCAACTGCTACTCTTTATGAAAGAAAATCATGAGCTTAATGATTAGAAAATCAGTTATATTTTAGAGGCCGTATCCCTCGGCTCGGTGGATCACCTAGTCCACAGTTAAAAAACTATACTTATGCGCTGCGGAAAAATACTTTATTCTGGTTTAGCATCCTAAAGGGGTATATAAGAGTTCCAAGAGAACCACTCATACTATGCAAGACTCTACATTTAATTGATATTATATATAGGAAAACGATCTTTATACGCTGCTTGGAAAATAGTGATTTAGTTTTATAAAACATGTTGATCGTGAGCTTACTTATAAGAATAATTATGGTTTAAAAGTAACTAGCAACCTAGCATAAATCCTTCTCAGAGCAAGTAGACTATCTCCAGAAAACTGTAGCAGAATAAGTAATATATCCAGTACAAAGGTAAAAACTACCAGTGAGCGCCAACAACCTGACATGAACCCACTGGCACATATGGATGTCTGTAAGAAAGTACTGAAAACTACCTCACCAACAAGGCAAACGGATCTCCAAAGTCCAAGAGACCACCAACACCACCACTGCAAACTAGCCACCCAACTGGCTACAACTCAGAACCTGAGGCATTCCAAAAGAAAACAGAATACCTCAGCAAGCAAAACAAGGTAAAAACTGCATGAAGGAGTCAACCAAAGGGGGAAAAGTAACTGAAAATCATGCAGTAGAAAAAGTCACAACTGTCCAAAACAGGACAACAAGAAATGCACTACGTGCAAGGAAACAGCAACAACCATGCCCAGGAACTACAGCCTGCAGGGCCTACTAGGCTACCAAGAGCCCAAAGTACTGCAAACTACCAAGGAAGAAACTTCTAACACCCAAAGCTGTGGGAGATAGTAGTAGCAAAACAACAGCATGGATCCGGGTTGGAGGCAAACTCAGTCCCCCAACCACCAATTTCCATGCCAACAAGCTCAGGGGTCTACATGATAAAGCACAAGGGACCTTCCACCCCCTTGCCCAGCCCGTACCTGGAGCAAGATAGAAGAATAAGGGTGGCCTTGGCTAGATTACACAACACCTCCCCCATGAAGAGCTTCAAACCACCATTACTATCCACATCCCACGATTCGGCCTTTAGGAAAGAAAACATGGCCGACAAGGAAACTACAAATATAATCAAGGCAACTCACTCGGGAACATAAATCGAGGAAAGAGAAACAGTGTTGAAGCTACTAAATACGGCTCGATGTTGGGTGGAATCCACTCAGTGCCTAACCAGACCTTGGCGTTGAGTGAGTTAGCCTCAATCAGTGCCAGAACAGCCATGGCGTTGAGTGAGGTCCACTCCCTCAACGCCTTCAGTAAAACCACAAAACCTAACAGCGGCGTTGAGTGAGTCTACCTCCCTCAACGCCAAAACAGCTTTGGCGTTGAGTGAGGTCAACTCACGCTACGCCAAAGTTCACTTCCGCAGGAGAACCCTAAGCCAACGCCAACAAGAGAAGGTCGGCGGGAATGCCGACTGATTCTCGCCGAATCGGCGGGAATGCAGGACGATTCTCGCCGAATCGGCGAGAATGCAGGATGATTCTCGACGACTGGCGGGAATCCAGAATGATTCTTGCTGAATCGGCGGGAATCAAGGATGATTCTCGCCAAATCGGCGGGAATCAAGGTTGATTCTCGCCAATCGGTGGGAGTCCCTGACGATACACGTCGAAATCGGCGGGAATCACTTGGGGATTCCCGTCGATTTTGACTTAGACGAAAATTTTCACTCAATCGCCCCACCACTCAGCCACAAAGAACAAACCGAACTATGGCTTTGAGTGTGTCCACCACACTCAACGCCAAGTCCGGGCGGCTTTTGGCTTTGAGTTTGTGCACCACACTCAACACCAAAACTCGAGAGTCTACCAAGACTAGTTCTAACCAGAGCCCTACCACAACAACCTCCCTCACTCTCTCTCTCTCAGCTCCACCCGCAAAAGAACCCAACTAGAACTACAAATTTGGAGTCTAAATGGTGAACACAACTAGCACGAGGAGCAAACAGCCCAAGGAGGGGGCTCATAGGAGAATCTAAGCCCTAAAACTTAGCAAGATAATAAGAGAATAAGCATGGTTTCTACCCTAGAGCTAACCGGGAAACATTCCAAAATTCAAAAGAACAACAATGGCAAAGGGCAAGAATACCACTTGCCTCGATTTTCGACAAAGCTTGGTCGGCTTTTCCTCCACTTCGTTCTGCACTAGAAGGAGAAGCACCTAACAAGCAAACCGTACCCTTATTGGCGGAAAACCACAAGAACCGGAAATCCAAGTCTCCTAAAACTCCACGAAAATCAAATATCTTACCGTCGAAATGAAGATCTGAGCGAGAGCAAGATTACGCCGCTTTCGGAATCGAAATCCGTCCACGAACAAGCCCGGAATCACCGTCCGATGGGGAAGTAGGCCGACGGTTTTCCTCCGTTTTCCGCGAACAGGAGGGGCGACGGTTTCGGTCTGGTCTCGGGAAGGAGGAAGGAGAAGTGGGTCCGCCACTTCTTAACAAGGCTTTTATAATAAAAGGACACGCCTATTCAGCCCTAACCGCTGCCTAAACTGCCGGTTCACTTAATTTAAAAAGGGTTTCTAATTTATTTTTACTAATAACACACCCAAAACGACTCGAAAACCGAACCACCTCGGAATTCGACGAAATTCGCACCGTAGCTAAATATCCACGCTACGAACACAACGGCGAAGTCGAAATTAACTTTCGACAAACAGAACTCGAGTTATACCGAAATAAATCCAAACACAAACATTCCCCCGAGAGGCCACACCGGGTCACCCAAAACGACTCGGCTTGCTTGGGAGATATTGCCAACAGGCTACAGAAGAGGGCACTCAGTTCTAAGGAGTTAAACCACACTCCACAAATGGCACAAGCCACGGAAATGCGTCATCGTAATGGCAAACGAGAATTAAATAATCGCAGGAAAAAAAATTGGGGGCGTTACACTCACTCCCCCTAAAAGAAAGTTTCGTCCTGAAACTTTACGCACAACACTTCTACTAAAGAAGGAAAGTAATAATCCAAACATTACAAGAAGAAAAACAAACCAAACTAATCAGGGAAACAACTGAGGGTAAGCCTCCCTCATAGCCGACTCTAACTCCCAAGTCGCGCTCTCCAAATCCTGGTTCCTCCAAAGAACTTTCACCATCGGAATAGAATTCTTTCGCAGCACCCGCTCCTGAGTATCCAAAATACGGACCGACACTTCAACAAAAGAGAGGTTGGGCTCCAACTGGGGCACAACGTACAAGACTTGCCCACTGCTGCGCACGCACTTCCGCAATTGGCTAACATGGAAAACATTATGAACACCTGGGAAGTTTGCTGGCAAATCCAACCTGTAAGCTGACACGCCAATTCGTTCCAAAATCTTAAACGGGCCCACATACCTCGGGTCCAATTTCCAATTCTTACCAAACCTCTTTACACCTAGCATCGGGGAAACCTTAAGAAATACAAGGTCCCCCACAGAAAACTCCAAGGCAGACCTATGCCGATTGGCGTTCTTCTCGTACCTCTCCCGAGCTACACGAAGCTTTTCCCGAACAAGCTTCACTACGACTTCCATTTCTTCGAGCGCATCAGGACCTAACAATGGCCTCTCACCAGCCTCAGCCCAAAACAACGGAGTTCTGCATCGCCTCCCATACAAGGGTTCGAATGGAGCCATCTGCAAGCTCTCCTGATAACTATTATTGTAAGCAAATTCCATAAGTCGCAGCCGCTCATCCCACGCTCCACCGTGGTCTAAAGTGTAGCATCGGATCATATCCTCAACTATCTGATTCACCCGCTCCGTCTGCCCATTAGTCTGTGGGTGGTACGCAGTAGAATACCTCAGTTCCGTACCCAAACCCTCCTGCAGACTCTGCCAAAAACGAGAAGTAAACCGGTAGTCTCGATCAGAAATGATGCTAACCGACACACCGTGGAGTCGGATGACTTCATTCAAGTACAACTCTGCTATCTTCTTCATAGGGTAATCAATCTTATATGGCACGAAGTGAGCACACTTCGTCAATCTATCCACTATAACCCAAACAGAATCAAATCCACTCGGGGATCGCGGTAAACCCGTGATGAAATCCATAGATATACTCTCCCACTTCCAAGTCGGAATCTCTAGCGGAGTCAACTTACCACCAGGCCTTCCATGATCGGCCTTCACCCGCTTGCAAGTATGGCACTCCGCAACAAATCGGGCTATATCTCCCTTCATGCCATACCACCAGGCAATTTGCTTTAAGTCACGATACATCTTCGTAGATCCTGGATGATAGGCAACGCTGGATCCATGAGCCTCTCTGCAAACCATACCCCGAATGTCCCCAACTGCGGGAATGCAAAATCTGCCACGGTACTTCAAAGTTCCCGCATCATCGATGGAATAATCCGGCAACTCTCCTCTCTCAGTCCTGGAGTACAAGTGAAGAAGATTTGGGTCGTCCTTCTGGTAAAGTCTGGTCAAAGAAATCCAAGACAGCTCTGCCACTGACAACTACTCTGCAGACCACCGCATTCCACTGATATATCCATAAGGAGGAACTCTTCCACTAAACGGTCGGCGGAGAGATTAAATATTTTACCCGTCCTCCGACTCAGGGCGTCGGCCACCACATTGGCCTTGCCTGGGTGATACTGGATCTCTACATCATAATCGGCCACATACTATAGCCACCGACGCTGGTGCAGATTTAACTCCTTCTGCGTGAACACGTACTTCAGGCTCTTATGGTCGGTGAAGATCTTGCACTAAGCCCCATAAAGTAGGTGTCTCCACAGCTTCAACGCATAAATAACTGATGGGAACTCTAGGTCATGCGTAGGATAATTCTTCTCATGAGTCTTCAGTTGCCTTGACCCATAGGCAATCACCTTACCCACCTGCATTAATACGCATCCCAGACCCACATCCGAAGCATCCACGTATTCATCATAATCCATGCCCTTGGTAGGCAGGGTCAGGACAGGAGCAGTACACAATCTCCTCTTTAACTCCAGGAAGTCTTCTTCGCACTTCTCGCTCCAATCAAAAGCCACGTTCTTCTGAGTCAGCTTAGTCAGAGGTGCAGCTAGGGTAGAGAAACCCTCCACAAACCTCCTGTACTAGCCGGCTAACCCTAGGAAGCTCCTGATCTCTTTGGGCGTGCCCGACCTACTCCAATCCATCACTGCTGCGATCTTTTCCGGGTCAACCGAGATCCCATCCTCATTCACCACGTGGCCCAGAAACGAGACCTGAGGCAACCAAAATTCGCACTTGCTTAACTTGGCGAATAACTTATGGTTCCTTAACTCCGATAGAACCAAGTGCAGCTGCTGCTCATGCTCCTCAGCACTGCGAGAGTAAACCAACACATCATCGATGAAGACCACCACGAACTTATCTAGGAAATCATTGAACACCCAGTTCATCATATCCATGAACGCTGATGGAGCGTTGGTCAATCCAAACGACATCACTAAGAACTCAAAATGTCCGTGCCTTGATCTAAACGCAGTCCGTGGAATATCTGCATCACGGATCCTAAGCTGATGATAGCCTGAACGAAGGTCAATCTTGGAGAAGACCATGCTACCGCGCATCTGGTCAAATAAGTCATCGATCCTCGGCAGAGGGTACATGTTCTTGATTGTGACCTTGTTCAGCTCCCTATAGTCGATGCAAAGCCGCATTGACCCATCTTTCTTCTTCACAAATAGAACAGGAGCACCCCAAGGCGACGAACTCTGCCTGATAACCCCTTTCGCCAACAACTCATCTAACTGAACTCGCAACTCCTCTAGCTCTCGAGGGGCCATCCGGTATGGCGCCTTAGCAAGAGGGCGCATACCCGGCTCCAAATCGATCACAACCTCAACATCCCGCTCGGGAGGAAGACCAGGAAGGTCATCAGGAAAAACATCGGCGAAATCTCGCAGAACTGGAATCTCCTCTAAGCGCGGTACACTAATAGCGGTCCCAACCACCGAGACCAAACAAGCAAAACAGTCCGAAAGAAAAAACTTCTGAGCACATACCGTAGAGATGACAGGAGAATCCTGTCTCAGATCCGCATACACGCTTCCTGGCTGAGCGTCGTCCCTGATGAAGTCCAAGCGCTTCCCTTTGTACTGAATGACTGCATCATACCTGGACAGCCAGTCCATGCCCAAAAAAACATCGAAGTCCTCCAGATCAATCATCTTCAGGTCTGCCTTCGCAAGGAAGTCCCCCAACAAAACAGGGCAATCCAACATGCCCAAATCTGACAACACAGATTCACCAGAGGGGAACTTAACACGAAAGGTATCCCGAACTCGATCTAAAGTCAACCGATGTCTCTCTACAAAGGCTCTAGCCACGAACGAGTGGGTAGCACCGGAGTCAAACAGAACACGTGCCCAGCGGTTCTTCACCTTAAACTTCCCTATAGGAACATATATAACTAAGGAACTACCACAACAATACTACATTTTAGCAAGACAAGAACAAAACATTCAGGATGGAAGACAACTAACCTGAGATGACTAGAGTCGAAGCTTCAGGCTCCTCGGAAGAGATCACGTTCAGCTTTCCCTTTCCCTTGCCCACACGCTGAGGTGGAGGTAATGCCTGAAGGGGCACTGCTTCCAGGGCAGGCTGGACCTGAGGACACCTAGACTTGATGTGTCCCTTCTGCCCACACTGGAAACAGACCTTATCCTTGGACCAGCACTGGGCAGCATCATGTCCGGGTCGCTTGCAAACAGAATAGGAGACATCTCTCCTCGGAGTACCGTGAATCGCATGAACCTGCTCCTTCCTCTGAGCTGCTGCTCTCTTGAAACATCTCTCGACCGGGTGGCCTGACCGGCCACAGAAACTGCACACCACTTTGCTCTTCTTCCCAGGAACCACATCTGGTACCCGGGGTTTCTTTTCCTCCACAGACTTCCTCTTATACTTCCTTCTTTGTTTTCCTCTGCTCTTCGCGGTCTCAATAGCCTCCACCTTCAGAGCAGCCTCCACTACTCCTGCGTAAGTTTCTGACCCATAAGCACTAGTCAACTGCTGCACCTCACTCCTCAAACCACCGAGAAATCGCTTAACTCGATCAGCCTCAACGCTAACCAATCTAGGGGCAAAACGGCTCAACTTGCTGAACTCTATCTCATACTTACCCACCGTGAGCTGCCTTTGCTTCAGATGGAGGAAGTCGTTCATGAGGCGGTCACGCTCGACCTAGGGTAAGAACTTTCTCAATAGCATCTCCTTGAACACCTCCCAAGAGCCTCCGGTTACTAAGCTCTCCTTCTCTCTCAGCCACCAACTCTTAGCCAAACCTTTAAGCTGATAGGCGGCTATCATCACCCTCTGATCGTCTACAATCCCTGAATACGAGAACATCTCCTCCATGGAGATCAGCCAGTCGTCTATCACCATGAAGTCTGCCTTCCCGTCATAAGTGGCAGGGCTCAGCCTCTAAAACTGCGAGATGAAGGCCATCTACGCTGGCACCACCACTGGAGGTCTTAAGGGTGCAGGAGGGGGAGGAACAGCAATCCCCCCTGCAGGGCCTTGCACTCCCTGAGTCTGACCCGCCACAACTGCTACCCAATACTGCATCTGGGCTCGCACCTCCACCAACTGCCTGCTCAAGGAATCGCTACTCTGCCGCAAGCTTTCGATTACCGCATCATTCTGAGCTCTAGAAGACTCACCCTCAGACAGGGGAGGTTATCTAGTCGAAGGACGTCTCGCCATCCTAAAGTCATAGCAACACTAGTTAGATCCTAGTACAACGGCTAGACTCAACTACTAGTACAGACCATACATATATAGATATGAACTTAAAGCTATTAAACTTGCTCTGGGAGTTTACCTTTTACAAAACTTTATGTTATGTCCTAAGCTAGGATGGTTAACCACCACCATACTAATTCTTGTGCCTAGATCGGGAATGCATGACTTTATATTATTTTTGACTCGAAAACTTATGTGTGTATATATGTCATCCTGCCAGTCATTAGCTTGGCACGTTGTGCTTATGCCATGTTATGCTATGCATGATTGTGCTATGCATTCTAAAAAAGTCCTAATGCATGTTATGAGCGGCGTACACATGAAAATGTTATGCATCCCATACTATATAACAGTCGCATGCAACGAACAAGAAAATGTGCTAGTCGCAGCCATGTGGTGTGGTTATGCATCCCATACTACATAACCCTCACATGTTGCCCCTATGGTGGATCCATATACGAACACATTTTATGCATCCCATACTACATAATATGCCCCGTATACTTCTTGTTATGCTATGAGTGTAGTGTTCGTGCTTTTGCCAAGACGTGCTGATGACATATCGGTGTGTGAATGACATGATGCTGAACTACTAAAAGCAAACAAAGGAAGGTTGCCCGACTAACTTGTCAAGCAACCTCCCTCTGATACCAACTCTCACAACCCGTATTTTACCCGAATTAAATAATTATCAGAGTATGAGAAAATGTGCGTCATGATGCCACGTCAAGCAGGGGATAACTGTTGACGCTCAGGAAAAACCAACTACTACTCTTTATGAAAGAAAATCATGAGCTTAATGATTAGAAAATCAGTTATATTTTAGAGGCCGTATCCCTTGGCTCAGTGGATCACCTAGTCCACAGTTAAAAAACTATACTTATGCGCTGCGGAAAAATACTTTATTCAGGTTTAGCATCCTAAAGGGGTATATAAGAGTTCCAAGAGAACCACTCATACTATGCAAGACTCTACATTTAATTGATATTATATATAGGAAAACGATCTTTATACGCTGCTTGGAAAATAGTGATTTAGTTTTATAAAACATGTTGATCATGAGCTTACTTATAAGAATAATTATGGTTTAAAAGTAACTAGCAACCTAGCATAAATCCTTCTCAGAGCAAGTAGACTATCTCTAGAAAACGGTAGCAGCATAAGTAATATATCCAGTACAAAGGTAAAAACTACCAGTGGGCGCCAAAAACCTGACACGAACCCACTGGCACATATGTATGTCTGTAAGAAAGTACTGAAAACTACCTCACCAATAAGGCAAACGGATCTCCAAAGTCCAAGAGACCACCAACACCACCACTGCAAACTAGCCACCCAACTGGCTATAGCTCAGAACCTGAGACATTCCAAAAGAAAACAGAATACCTCAGCAAGCAAAACAAGGTAAAAACTACATGAAGGAGTCAACCAAAGGGGGAAAAGTAACTGAAAATCATGCAGTAGAAAAGTCACAACTATCCAAAATAGGACAACAAGAAATGCACTGCGTGCAAGGAAATAGCAACAACCCCGCCCAGGAACTACATCCTGCAGGGCCTACTAGGCTACCAAAAGCCCAAAGTGCTGCAAACTACCAAGGAAGAAACTTCTAACACCCTAAGCTGTGGGAGATGGTAGTAGCAAAACAACAACATGGATCCCGGTTGGAGGCAAACTCAGTCCCCCAACCACCAATTTCCATGCCAACAAGCTCAGGGGTCTACATGATAAAGCACAAGGGACCTTCCACCCCCTTGCCCAGCCCGTACCTGGAGCAAGATAGAAGAATAAGGGTGGCCTTGGCTAGATTACACAAAACCTCCCCCATGAAGAGCTTCAAACCACCACTACTATCCACATCGCACGATTCAGCCTTTAGGAAAGAAAACATGGCCGACAAGGAAACTACAAATATAATCAAGGAAACTCACTCGGGAACATAAATCGAGGAAAGTGAAACAGTGTTCAAGCTACTCAATACGGCTCGGCATTGGGTGGAATCCACTCAGTTCCTAACCAGACCTTGGCGTTGAGTGAGTTAGCCTCAATCAGTGCCAGAACAGCCATGGCGTTGAGTGAGGTCCACTCCCTCAACGCCTTCAGCAAAACCACAAAACCTAACAGCGAAGTTGAGTGAGTCTACCTCCCTCAATGCCAAAACATCTTTGGCGTTGAGTGAGGTCAACTCACTCTATGACAAAGTTCACTTCCGCATGAGAACCCTAAGCCAATGCCCCCTAGAGAAGGTCGGCAGGAATGCCGATTGATTCTCGCCGAATCAGCGGGAATGCAGGACGATTCTCGTCGAATCGGCGAGAATCGAGGATGATTCTCGACAACCGGCTGGAATCCAGAATGATCCTCGCCGAATTGGCGGGAATCAAGGATGATTCTCGCCGAATTGGCAGGAATCAAGGTTGATTCTCGTCGATCGGTACCAAAACTCGAGAGTCTACCAAGACTAGTTCTAACCAGAGCCCTACCACAACAACCTCCCTCACTCTCTCTCTCTCGGCTCCACCCACAAAAGCACCCAACTAGAACTACAAATCTGGAGTCTAAATGGTGAACACAACTAGCACGAGGAGCAAACAGCCCAAGGAGGGGGCTCATAGGAGAATCTAAGCCCTAAAACTTAGCAAGATAATAAGAGAATAAGCATGGTTTCTACCCTAGGGCTAACCGGGAAACATTCCAAAATTCAAAAGAACAACAATGGCAAGGGCAAGAATACCACTTGCCTCGATTTCCGGCGAACCTTGGTCGGCTTTCCCTCCTCTTCGTTCTGCACTAGAAGGAGAAGTACCTAACAAGCAAACCGTACCCTTAATGGCAGAATACCACAAGAACCGGAAATCCAAGTCTCCTAAAACTCCACGAAAATCAAATATCTTACCGTCGAAATGAAAATCTGAGCGAGAGCAAGACAACGCCGCTTTCGGAATCGAAATCCGTCCACGAACAAGCCCGGAATCACCGTCCGATGGGGAAGCAGGCCGGTGATTTTCCTCCATTTTCCGCGAACAGGAGGGGCGACGGTTTCGGTCTGGTCTCAGGAAGGAGGAAGGAGAAGTGGGTCCGCCACTTCTTAACAAGGCTTTTATAATAAAAGGACACGCCAATTCGGCCCTAAGCACTGCCTAAACTACCAGTTCACTTAATTTAAAAAGGGTTTCTAATTTGTTTTTACTAATGACACACCCAAAACGACTCGAAAACCGAACCACCTCAGAATTCGACGAAATTCGCACCGTAGCTAAATATCTACGTTACGAACACAACGGCGAAGTCGAAATTAACTTTCGATGAACAGAACTCGAGTTATACCCAAATAAAGCCAAACACAAACATTCCCCCGAGAGGCCACACCGGGACACCCAAAACGACTCGGCTTGCTAGGGAGATATTGCCAACAGGCTACAGAATAGGGCACTCAGTTCTAAGGAGTTAAACCACACTCCACAAATGGCACAAGCCACGGAAACGCGTCATCTTAATGCCAAACGAGAATTAAATAATCGCAGAAAAAAAATTCGGGGGTGTTACAACTATTCTTTCTTTGAATGCCTCAGGTTCAGAGCAATAGCAGGTTTAGCGGCTAGTTTTCTTTTGGGGGCTTGCTAGTAATATCCTGGGTTGTTGAGACTCCTCTTCCTCAGTTTGTGAGGTAGTTCTTTTCTTATTTTCTTCTGTATAGACATGCATACTCACCAGTGGGTTCATGTCAGGTTGTTGACGCCCACTGGTGGTTTCTTTTGGTGATGCTAAGTATGTCACTTAAACTGTTATTTTTTCCTTTATGAAGGTTGTTTACTTGCTCACTCAGAATATTTTCTGCTAGGATGCTTGTTAGATATTTTAACTCGTAAAAGCATTACTATATGTACTTCATACATGCCATATTTCTAAACCTAAAGTGTTATTTTCCAAAGTATTGTAAAGACTATTTTCATATTATACTAAATTTAGAGTCCTGCATTTCATGAGTTGTCCTTTGGGGACGTTTACCCTCATATAGGATGTCAAATCACCTTAACCAAGGTATTTTTCCGTAGTGTATAAATATATTTTTACTTATGGACTAGTTTATCCACTGTGCCGAGGGATACGACCATCCATCTCATTTGAAAAATGTTCTTCATAATAACTTATGATTTTTGTAAAACTTGTGTAGGTTGGTGCCTTTCCTGAGCATCTGTAGTTATCCCCTGCATTGCATGGCATCACGAAACGTATTTTCTCTTACTCTGATATAATTTTGCTGAGAAAATTCAGGTTGTGGCAAATTATACTAGCAAAATTAACTATCTTAACGATACTCAACGATTCGGCTAAAATTACCTTGATACTCGACGAATCGGCAAAATTACCTTGATACTCGACGAATCGGCAAAATTAACTTGATACACGACAAATCTGTGAATTTACCTAAATCCACGGGAAATTCGTCGAGTATACTAGACGCACTCATCGCTAAAGCAGTCTCACTCGATGCTTGTACTTAACTCTACAGTTTTACTTCACTCAACGCCTTCACTCGACGTCTAACAGAGTTTACTCGGTGCACTTGACGCCAAAGGCAGTAACATTCAAAGCACTCAACACTATCTTCTTTACTCGACGCTCTCAACGCCAAACTGAAAATACTCGACGAATTCGTCGATATTACACGATGCATTTGACTTAGTCTCAAATACCACTCGACGCTCTCAACGCCAAGTAAAATTCTCTCAATGACAAGACTGATACTCGACGAACACGACACTTTTCACTCAATGAATGCAGAATCAATCAACGTCGAGACTATTACTTGACGAATTCGTCGAGATTACTCAACGAATCTGACTTAACTCAATGCCTAACCTATTCGACGATTTTGACTTAGTCTGAAATCCATACTTAACGAATTTCACTCAGGCTGACCCCCCCATATTCGACGAATTAAAACTTAAGCTTACTGCCAATACTCGATGAATTCCAACTTTGACTAACAGTCATAGTCTATGGATAAAAGTTAGACTAACAAATTTAAATCGACGAATTAACCTAGACTAACGGCCAAATAATTGATGGGTTTTACTTAGGCTATATGCCTTCTAATCGGCGGATGGCCCTAAATAGGAAATCCAACAATACTTAGCCAATCAGCCTTGTTTGAACCCTACACTACTCCTAAATACTAAGCAGGGAAGAAAAGAAATAGGAAATACATAAAGGAAAACAAAGCAAGGTGAAGAAATCACCACTTGCTTCAAATCGCCACGAAATCCGGCCATGCAAGCGCTCCTCTAGGATCTGGCCGTAAGAGCACCTAGAAACCGATTCCTGAAACTTTTTAGGGCAAACAAGGGTCAAAAATGTATTCCTTATGCCCAAGAATTCAAGAAACGTGAAAAAATCACTGTACAGACGTAGATCTCGGCGAGAGCAATCCGAATTTACCCTCCGATGACGATTTCATGCACCATAGCTCCTACAATCGACGACCAAAATCATGTGAAGTCCGCCGGTCTCCCTCTTCCATGAATCAATCTGAACGCTAGGGAAGAAGATGATGAATAGGGTTCCGTCTAAATCGTAAGGGTATTTATACTTATAATATATTATTATTATTATAATAAACGTCCAAACTACAGAAAAATTAAATCAACTCGAATTTCCATGAAATTAGCATCGAAGCTAAATATCGATGCTACGAATCCAACGGTGAATTCGAAATCGAAATCTGACATTCCAAACTTGGGTAAAACTTCCCGATGCCCAAAATACTAAATTTCCCCAAAAGGCTCCACAGAGTTCCAAAACAAACCCACCTTGTAAGGGAAATCTCAAAAACACACTAGAAACTAGCCAAGCTAATATTCTAAGTCAAAACCCCGGATACCAATGAGGAAAAGTCACGCTCCAGCAACAGTACTCGTCAACTATGCGTCAACGTAACGCACTGACGTCAAAAATACATGATGAGTCCTATTTATATACTGATTTTCGGACTCATCTGAGCTAGTTTTCTTTCACATGCACTTCACTTTTAGTTTGTTATCGTATATATTTCATCTAATTTTTATTTCCATAGGAAGTACACTTATAGGCCCGTGGTTTTGTATTTTTATTACTTTTATTTATTGTACTTCTTATTGTGATTGCCTTGAATGTCTGCACATATCAGTTGTTTGTTTTTCCTATAGGTACATGGGTTGTGAGGGTGCTCTGGGTTGGTTTGGGGCCCATTTATGCCTAAGGGCCATTGATCGTGCGTTTTTACACATACATGCTAAGTAGATTCCTTAGTGCACGACAACTGGTCGTGCGCCACTAATCATGTGCATTGATTCCATTTTTACCAGGTTCTGCAATGCCAATACGCACTATCACAGGACATAGTGCACACGACCACCGCTCGTGCACCACTGATCATGTGCATTGAATCCATTTTTTATCATGTTCTGCTATACCAATACGGACTATCACAGGATACAGTGCGAACGACCACTGGTCGTGCGCCACTGATCATGTGCATTATATTTTCTACAATCTATAAATATGCAGGTTTCGCCCTAATTCCGCATTTTTGACTTTTTCTTCGCCATTTTCGTCTCTGAGGAGGGTTCCGCCGATCTCCTTCTTCCTCCACCATAGGGAGGAGCTCCGAGCAAGCTTTTAACGCCACATTCAAGTCGGAGCTTCCTCTTGGCATCCTCCTTCATCCTTGAGCTTCAAGTAGGTCCTCTACCCCGGATGCAGTCAAGGGACCTAGCTAGGACGTGAATTGACTACCCGATGATTCCTTCTGTGAATCCTCAGCAAGACTTTGGATCTGGTCGATTGTGCGCTCTCTTATTATTTTTTTGTTGTTAGTGTAGTTTGATCTATTTGTATTTGATGAAGTGTGCTTAATTTGATATACATTTGTGCACAATCATGTCTATGTGATTTTATATTCAAGTTATTTGCTTGAGGTGCGCCATTATCCATACTCCTCCATACAGTGCCACACTAAAAATTGCTAGTGGCGTGCGTAGCGAAGAGGTACTCGCGAACCTCATTCTTCCGTTCTCACCACATCATCTGCAAGCTTACTCATCCATCTACCTAGCGATTCGGTGCATATCGGGCCGTATAGTTTTCAATCAGCCCGGCGAAGCATTGCATAACGACATTGCATAGCAGTAGTTTATTAGTGTTTACTTTCTTTTTATGCAAACAATCAAAACCGCCTTCGTAAACACCAACCTAAGAACTTCAATCTCAAGTCCTCCTCAAAATTAACTCCACCTTACTGTGTTCCTTGAGAGATCGGTACTTGGGAAAATTCGCCCATTTTATATTACTTATACGACCGATACACTTATCGTAAACCGCATCATGTTTTTGGCGCCATTGCTGGGGAACACAGTCGTAAGATTTTTTCGAGAGGGAGATAGGAGATAGAAGCCCTTTTCCATTTATTCATTTCTTGTTTCTTCTTTGCTTTAGTTTATAGAATTTGTTGCTTATTTTTCTTTGTTCCTTTTCTAGTTTTAATTTTTCAGTAGCAGGCATTCCTTTTCTTTTATCTGCTAGTGTGTAGTAAATTTTTGCATAGAATATTTTTGTTGGTGAATTATTTTTTGTTGCACCATGTTTTCATATATGAATATTCGTTGCAGATGGTATAGGATTATAGGCATGGTAGTGATGAGTGCCCAACTAAGGATAGTGTGCATAATTCTTGTGGCTCAGTGTATGGAGCACCGTCCTCTTATGGTACTTCATACACCATGACCAAGTCATATGGCCACTTCTCTTTTACGGCTTCACCTTTTTCATATTCCTCTCCGGTCCCATGAGGAATGAGGAGTAATGTAAAATGGTGTTTGTGTTATCGTAGCACAGAGCACTTGTTGAAAGATTGCGGAGAATTTCAGCGCTAGTTTGAGGAGGATGATGAAACGAGTATCCAATTCATTCCATCCACCTCTCAATTGGCTTCCCCATATGATTCTGATGATATATTCGCAGTACCATCTTGTCTATGGGGGACTGCTGCGGATATACCCATACAACTTTCTGCTGATCGGTATGACGACATTGCGATGTCATCTCTCCCTATGCATTCTTCCCCACTTTTTGATTCACCCCCGGAGGAACCCGCACATATTTTCTCTGTTGTTGTTATTCCTCCGCTTTCTTTGCAAGAATTATCTATCCCAATTTTTAGTGAGTCGGTTGATGATGTTATGCCAGATAGTGATTCAGAGCCTGAGGTTGCGCCAATGTGGGACGAGGACGTTACTCTCTCCAATGGAGATTATGATACCTGGAACATGATGACGCACCGAGGTGGGATGATGAGGAGACCCTTTCTAATGAGGAAGTTATCACTTCCTTGTTGGATGAGTAGGTCCAAACCACCACCTAGGACCTCGAGCTCTCGGATTCCCCTTGCTATGACTCATATAACACCGACGATTATCTGTTCTCGAATCCTGCTGAGAGTGATATCGGGATCACTCTCCCATATTATGCGTGTCTTAGATTTTTCTCTCGTTTATTACTTGACCACCTTTCATTATCTGAGCATATGCATGCTGAGTCTCCACGGGTGCATTGGGATGACGATGAGCCGTTTTATCATGCCGATGGCGAGTGCATCTGCCGGGGCAAGAAGGTTTCTACCTCCTTCGTAGTGGAAGTCCCCACTGTCAGCATCGCCTCCTGCGGACCAACGGTGGACGAGGCCTTGCTAGTCAAGGATTTAACTAGTGATGAGATGAGCGAGGACCAGTGCTCCTCCTCTTCTTATTTCTTATTTCATCTACCTGTGTTGGTCTTGTATTATTATTTAGGCTTAGGGGTAACTGCTTTATCTTTGTATCAATACTCTCTACTGCAACGGATATTTTGTCAGTTACCCGTGCACCTTTAAATTCACAGTCCCATCATCTTTTACTTTTCGTTAGCCGAATAAGTTGTGCTAGGAGGACAATAACCTCAGTAACTATCTTACATTTCCTCCAATTTTATTTTTCATGTCTATCTTAGTTTTAGTATTTCATTGTATTCTGTCTATTTTTCTTTTGTTTTTTGCGGAGCTCACCCCTGCAGGTATTCATGAAAAATTCATATTTGCGGGGTTGTGATTCTTCATTTGGCGGACCTGCTTCAGTTTTTTTCACACATCTTCTGGTATGCTCACTAGTTGAACATTATGTAACCTCTCCCCTTATCTCTATCTGATCTTAATTTCAATATAATATGTTGTGTAGCTTAGTTTAAGTCTGGGGGAGAGCCAGTATATATTACCTTTTGCACGGGCACATTTTATTTGCATACTAGAAGATTTTATTGTTTTATTTTGATTAGTTCATTGCATCGCACACCACTGCACCCACATGAGGGCGTGCTTAGCTGTTAGCGTGCTGCGAGTTAAACTCATTTCTTTTGAAAGATTTGGGAAAATTTTTGTGCTGGCATAGGATTGTGAGACAGAGTAAAATGTTGACTCCTATAGTGCTCATAGTAGAGTTCTCTGGTCTTATGTAGAAATTGGAGTAGATATAATTTTTCTGTATACTTATTGTTTTATATTTTTCTAATTGCGTAAATACTATTTATTCTACTCAAAAATTGGTGAATCTGGTGTGAATCCGATAGTAGCTTAGGGATGTGTATCGACGATCATTAGATTCGTATTTCTCGAGTCGTGAGGATGGATGGTGTTTCTCGTTGGCTTTAACTTGCAACAATCTATTCTTGAATCATGGGTATAGGTTAGTTAAATCGCATGAGCATAATGTAGGCCATCATTTTGGCCCGGTTGGGCTTTGTACTGTTCCTAACATCTTATCCTCGGTAGCCTAGTTTTGTCTACCCCTTCTTTTGATTAAGCTCCACCATTATTTCACCAAAGCCTCATAGCTGATCCTAGTTGTACACCCAAGTGGAGCTTTAGTGTTTTACATTTTCATTTTGGGGTGTTGATGTGGTGATATTCCTTGTGAATATGTGGATGTGCTCCAAAGTTTTTATTTTGCTGAAATTATTAAAATAAAAAGATGATTTGAATAATATATAGTTATAAAAAAATTAATTGTGAAAAAGAAAAGTGAAAAGAAAAGTTTAATTGAAAATTGTATTTGAGATGAGATGTATTTGGAGTAGGCGGTGCACACACCGATATTTTAAAAATTAAGTCTTGGGGTGTGGTGTACCAGCATGTATTTTGGTGAGCGGATAGATTCTTTTTTATGCTAGCTTATTTGGTTTAGGTGCGTAACCTTCTTATTTATCTTTGTTTACCTCATCGAAACCGAAGCCCCATCTCTTCACCTAAAGTCCTACTGATTCGTGTGTGAACCAAAATACTGTCGTGGAGAGAGTGCGAATGGGCAAGTATATGGTCACCGACATTGGTGGATTCCTTTGGAGGTTATCCCAAGCCATGATCTTTGACAATGCTCGCATTAGCGATTAGTCTACTTTCTTCCTACGCGTGACCGGAAGATTCATCGTGATTCCATTTTTGAGTAGTAATAAAATATTGATACGCATTGTGAAAAGTATAAACTATTTTGTATCCTTAAAAATTTCCTCTATTTTATTTTTATGCGCGCGAGCATGCGACTTCGCATGGTACTCTGTATCTCAATTTCTATATTAGCTTGTTTATTTTCCCTTTCTGCATAGAATTTGTTTTCTCAGGAGGCGCAAACATGTAAGTCATGGTGTGTGATGAGTCTAATTTATATATTAATTTTTGGACTCATCTGGGCTAGTTTTCTTTCACATATACTTCACTTTTAGTTCGTTCTCGTATATATTTCATCTAATGTTTATTTCCATAGGAAGTGCACTAATAGGCCCGTGGTTGTGTATTTTGGTTACTTTTATTGATTGTACTTCTTAATTTGATTGCCTGGAATGTCTGCACATATCAGTTGTTTGTTTTTCTTGCAAGTACAGGGGTTGTGTGGGTACTCTAGGTTGGTTTGGGACCCATTTATGCCAAAGAGCCACAGATCGTGCATTTTTAAATGCACATGCTCAGTGGATTCCTTAGCACACTAACATAGATCATGCGCCACTGATCGTGTGCATTGATTCAATTTTTTACCAGGTTCTGCCATGCTAATACGGACTATCATAGGACACTGTGCGCACGACCACTGGTCGTGCACCACTGCTCGTGTGCGTTGTTTCCATTTTTACCATGTTCTATCATGCCAATACGCACTATCACAGGACATAATGCGCACGACCACTGGTCGTGTGCTACTGATCGTGTGCATTGTATTTTCTACACTCTATAAATATGCAGGTTCCGCACTAATTCCGCATTCTTGACTTTTTCTCTGCCATTTTCTTCTCGGAGAAGGGTTCCGCCGATCTCCTTCTTCCTCAACCGTAGGGAGGGGCTCCGAGCAAGCTTTCAATTCCAAATTCAAGCCGGTGCTTCCTTTTGGCCTCCTCCTTCAACCTTGAGCTTCAAGAAGGGTGTGACCTAGCTTTCCCCATCAAGCTCGGAGGAGTTTGTGTCATCCTCCACCAGATCATGACACAAAGAAGACGGGTCCATTGGGAGTTAGTCACAACCTCTTATACCCCGGATGCAGTTGAGGACCGAGCTAGGATGCGGATTGTCAACCCGACAATTCCTTCCGTGAATCCTTAGCAAGACTTCGGATCCGGTCAATTTAACACTCTCTTCTTATTTTGTTGTTGATAGAGTATTTTGATCTCTTTATATTTTATGAAGTGTGCTTAACTTGACATATGTTTGTGTACAATCATGTCTTTGTGATTTTATATTTGCATTATTTGCTTGAGGTGCGCCATTATCCATCCTACTCCATACAGTGCCACACTAGCAATTGCTAGTAGCGTGTGTTGCGAAGAGGTGCGCACGACCCTCATCCACAAGCCTACTCGTCCATCTGCCTAGCGATTTGGTGCATAGCGGCCCATGAAGTCTTCCTCAGTCTGGCGAAGAATTGTATAGCGGCGTTACATAGGAATAGTTTATTAGTGTTTACTTTCTTTTTCCGCAAACAATCAAAACCCCCTTCATAAACACCGACCTAAGGACTTCAATCTCATGTCCTCCTCAAAATTAACTCCACTTTACTGTGTTCCTTATGTTGGAACCCTTGTTTGGATTTGCGCTAGGTTCACTCATAGGATGTTTGACTCCCAATGTATCGCCAAGGTCTTGGTCTAGTCTAAGTTAGGTCCTTTTAGGTCAAGCTTGTGCAGACCAGCATTGCAGTGGACTCAGACTTATATTCAGATAAATATTGTGGATTTTCTATATCAGTTCGACGATAGTCAAAATCAGCTCGACGATTGTCAATCTCCCTTTTACGATCTCTATGTCTTGTAATTCCAATTGAGCTCGATGATCTACGAGCTCAGGTCGACGATTTGATTCTCTCTGTAGTAATCTCTATTCTACGATAGCTGTTCTCAGGTCGACGATCTCTTATCTCAGTTCGACGATCTCTCGACTAAGCTCTACGATTTCTTGTTGATTTCAGTAATGAGTTTTTCAATATAGTAAGAAGAATTTCTTTTAAGGCATATATATTCTGATAATTGGTGCTGCTATTTCCAAGGCTGTTAGCCGTTTCATGAAGCATTAATTATGGTTTTCACAGAATACCTTTTTGGCATACTTTATGAAGGCAGATATTGAAGTGCATTTATGTTGTCAGCGTTTCTAGTCGTTGGGCTTCAAAAATATTGCAGAATATTATGTTGTGTCCTGGGAATTCAAATATATACCTTTTATTATTCTGACTGCATTCATACCTCACAATATAATAGTGAAGAAAAGGAAGATTCTAAAAGAGTCAGACAGGGATATATGTATAGACAGAGAATTTTCTTCACTAGGAAAATCTAATCATTTTCAATCCTCTAGGATTCAAAAAGAGCAAAAATCTTCTTCAATCTTCAAACAAGAAAACAAAGAAAGACTCTAACACAGTTCTTCTTGAAGACCTATACCCAGTGCCAAGTTCTTTCTTCCTGAATCAATTTTACATCTCAGGGGGAGCTTAAACATTTTTTCTTCAATCCACATTGTCTTCTCACTTGATTAAGACAGAGAAGATTTCTTTTAATTTCTTTTCTTAACTCCATCTGTACAGGGTTATATCTCCCTTCAAAAAGTGAACTCTTGGTGATAGGGCACATGATCAAAAACTATTGGATCTTTAGCTCCTGATCAAAATCTCAAAGGGTCTCTAGATCTACCTGCAATAGATCTTGTGGTGATAGGGAACCTGATCAAAAATTTAAGTGGATTCCTACCTGGGTGGTAGAATAGTGGATGTACCTAGATTTGGGGAACCACTATAAATTTTCTTGTGTCGTCTGGTTGTTGTGTGATTTCTGGGTGTGTTGTGTTATGCTGTGATAGTCTAGCCCATTTTATTTCACCAGTTATAGTTATCAGCATTTTATGTCCGCAATTAACCTAAACATTTTTTAAATACTATATTCACCCCCCTCTAGAGTAAAACCCTTCTATCCCTCTCTTTCAATTGGTATTAGAGGGTGTGTTTTAAGGTTGTACAAGCTAACACCTGAACCTAAGATCTCTGATAGATATTTTGTTTCTCTATTTCTTTTTGTTATACCATAGCACAACACAAGGACTTTGCAAGAACCAGACCTCCAGTTTGCAACTTGCAAAAGTTTGGAATCTGGAAGGCAAGAATCAAACTTTATATGAACTCAATTGATGAAGACATTTATGCTTCTATCTTAACAGGAGTACCTCCACCACCAGCTTCAACTCCAAGTACTTCCACAAACATGACTGCAGTACCCTCGCCCCCAGACTATAATAATGCATACAAGAAAGCAAAAATTGCTAATGCAAAAGCCATGAACATACTGGCTCAAACAATGTCTGATGATATATTTCAGAAGGTAGCTGAGTGTGAGTCGGCTAAGGCTATTTGGGATTCCCTAAACCAGATGGTTGCAGGGTCAGCAGATGAAAGGAAGGATAGGAGAGCTCATCTCATCTCCTAGTATGAAAATTTCAAAAAGGAAGAAAATGAACAAGTTTCTGAGATATAAAACAGACTCAGCATCATTGTTAATGAGCTGAAAACACTTGGCAAAGACATCTCAGTCACAGAATTGAATGACAAGATTCTCATGTGCTTCCCCAGCTCATGGGACTCTAGAATCTGGCATATCAGAGAGACCAGAAACACTCATGAAATCACCACAGAATCTGTCCTAGGAAAACTAAAATCCTATGAACAGTTGCTAAAGACAAGAGAAGCTGAACAGCAGAAGACTGTCACACCAACCAGGAAGGATCAGAATATTGCCTTCAAGGCTTCAGATGAATAAGAAATTTCCCCATCAAATGAGGAGCTGATCAGTCTCTTTGCAAAAAGATTCTTCAAAATGGGGAGAAAAGAATTCAGAAGAAAATCATCAAGAAGTGATGATAAACCAAGGTATGACAAAACCCCTTCTAAAGAGGTTATTTGTTTTGGTTGCAGGAAATCAGGACATATTCTCCCAGAATGTCCATAAAACCAATACAAAGAAAGCAGAAAAGAAAAAGACTCCAAGAAGCACTCCAGCAAACCATCCTCTCACAAGCACAAGAAGGAGAAAGGGTTTTTTGTAAAAACATGGAGTGACACTGAAAAATCATCTTCCTCCAGTTCTAGTGAAGAAGAAGAAGAAGCAAAGTCCAAAGAAATTTGTTTGATTACTATTAATGCTCCAGGACATGTTTCAGAAGAAGGAGAATCTAAAGAATGTTTATATTGTGATCAGGTATTGGAAGACTTTGATTTTACTTCTGAAGAATTTATACGTGATTTTAAATCTATGTGTAGTGATCTAATTGGATCTGAGAAGGAAATTAAACTTCTCAGGGAAAAACAATTTAACTATGATAGCTTAGCTTCAAAAAATCTTAAATTGAAAAATGAAAAAAATCTGTGTAATGAACAAATCAATTTTCTGAAAATTGAACTAAGTAAAGCAAAACACCTAGAGGAATCACTGAATGGTAGAAGTAAACAACTTGTAGAAATTACCAGTACACTTAATGTTAGACTTAATGGTTGTAAGTTAGGATTAGGTGCATCATCCAGTGAACCACCTATTTTTCAAAAAAATCATCTCATACAACCTATAACATTTATCTCAGATAAAAAAAAGAAAAACACAAAACAAATTAAAACAGTGAACAAAGTGTTAAAATAAGTTGAGATAAATAAAGAAAAAAAAAAACTAAGTCTGAACAAAAATAGTCGAACCAAGATCGATGATCTCAGCATTATTCGTCGAACGACGATCGACATTCTCAGAACCCAGAGCTTGAGTCTAAATACTTTGCAAACGGGGATTAACGATATCACTATGTGTCATTGAGAAGAGATCGACGATCGTTGAACCTAGATAATAGCTACTATTACTCTGAGAACCGAGATCGACGATATCAATGCTGGTCGTCGAACACAGATCGACGATCTCAACCTAAATCGTCGAACCCAACTCTATATCATCAAAACTATAATTTCAACAGTAACTTTAATATGAACTCTAACTCTAAAACTGTTCACCCTTAACTAACTGGATAATCCCACCTAGGAGATATCATCCCTTGGGTTACAAAAATCAACCTGAATACTCTTATATTTCAAGTTTTAAATATGAAAAGAAGACAGGACCCAAGGTTACCTGGGTCCAAAATGTATAAGCTGTTATTTTATAGGTGAAGACTTTTCCCACCATACAGGATAAATGGTATCTGGATAGTGGGTGATCCAAGAACATGACAGGAAATAAGGACAACCTAAATAACTATAAGGCAAAGCTAGGTCCAAAGGTTATATTTGGAGACTCAAGCTTTGGTCATACAGAAGGCTATAGAGAATTCATACTTGAAACTATCACATTCAAGAAATTGGTATATGTAAGTGGCCTGAAACCTAACTTGATATCCATAGGTCAACTATGTGATGCAGGTTATGAGGTACGTTTTACTGACTCAAAATGTAATATTTCCATAAATTACAATATTGTGTTATCAGGTATCAGGTTAGGCAATATTTACATAGTTGATTTCAACTCTGCCTATTCAGAAATTTGCTTATTCAACCAGGTTAGCAATAACAATACTTGTGGCACAAAAGGCTAGGTCATGAAAATCTTAGAAATATTGCTAGGTTATCTAGGGACAACCTTGTTAGAGGATTGCTCTTTGCCTTACAAGAAGGAAAGCCTTTGCAAGGCATGTCAAGAAGGCAAGCAAACTAAAAATAGCATTAAATCAGTTAATAGGAGTGATTCACCCAGTATTTTACATCTGCTTCACTTGGATCTTTTTGGATAAATTGCTGTACAAATCCTGGGAGGGAAGTTCTATACTTTAGTAGTTGTCGATGACTTCTGTAGGTTTACTTGGGTTTTCTTCTTGAGAAATAAGTCTAATAATTTCAAAGTTCTTACAGATTTTCTAAAATGCATAAAGACTGAGTACTCTTCTCAAGTTGCATTGATCAGAAGTGATCATGTCACTGAGTTTGAATCTCTTCCTATGCAAGAATTCTGTGAGAAGGAAGGTATTAGGCACCGGTTCCTTGCTCCCAGAACTCCTCAACAAAATGGGGTAGTTGAAAGGAAAAATAGAACACTCATTGAAACTACAGGCACATTGCTTGTTGATGCTCACATGCCTCTATCCTATTGGGCAGAAGCCGTAAGCACAGCAAATTATGTCTTGAATATAAGTTTGATACTCAAACTTAAGGGCAAGACTCCCTATGAATTACTCAAAGGGTAGAAACCTAAAATAGATTACTTTAGAATTTTTTGCTGTATCTGTTATATACACAATAGTTACAAAGATTATCTTAGAATGTTTGAAGCCAAAGCTACAATGGGGATCTTTCTAGGATATTCCCATGTTAGAAAGGCATATAGGGTTTTCAACAAATCATCCTTGAAAATAGAGAAATCCATACATATTATATTTGATGAAGCTAATATGTTTTACAAGGATAAGGAAGCTTCTACCTGTAACTACTTGTAGGTACCAAACATATGTAAAAAGTTGGATAATCTAAATCTCACTAAGGAAGTGATATCTCATCCATCTCCACAAATTGATGAAGATAGTGAAGAAGAATCTCTGGAAATTGCTGAAGGTCCTCTATCCGCAAACTTAATTCCACAAGAGGAATTAGTTCATAATGTTGATGGTGATGAACAAATTTCACCTCCTGACTATGTTACACTTAGAGATCATCTCATATCTCAAGTAATAGGAGACATGACAGTGGGTGTGCAGACTAGGCATCAACTTAACCAAGATGTGATGCATGCCTGCTTTCTCTCTCAAATAGAGCCCTCATCTACTAAAGATGCTGAGCAAGATCCTCACTGGATTATTGCAATGTAAGAGGAGCTAAATCAATTTGAAAGATGTAAAGTTTGGAACTTGGTTCCTAGACCTAAAGGAAATCTAGTTATTGGAACTAAATGGGTCTTCAGGAATAAATTGGACACTCAGGGAACAGTTGTCAGAAAAAAAAGCAAGACTAGTGGCACAAGGCTACAGGCAAGAAGAAGGTATTGATTATGATCAAACCTTTTCACCTGTTGTAAGGCTTGAAGCTATCGGAATTTTCTTGGCTTTTACTGCTCACAAGAAATTGAAGGTATATCAAATGGATGTCAAAAGTGCTTTTCTCAATGTGGAACTCAAGGAAGAAGTAAATGTGGAACAGCCACAAGGTTTTATCTCTTCAACCCATCCCTCTTATGTTTTCAAACTACATAAGGCTCTTTATGGTCTAATGCAAGCTCCAAGAGCTTGGTATGAAACCCTAGCTAGCTTTCTTTTCCAACATAAATTTTAAAGAGGCATTGTAAATAGGACTTTGTTTATAAGACATCATCATGATAAAATTCTGTTAGTTCAAGTATATGTTGATGATACTATATTTGGATCTACTGATTCCAAACTTCGCAAATGGTTTTCTGACCTGATGCACTCCAAGTTTGAAATGAGTAGCATGGGTGAACTTTCTTATTTCCTTGGTCTTCAAGTGAAGCAATCCCCTAATGGCATCATCATATCTCAGTCCAAGTATGTTAAGGAATGAGTAAAAAAGGTTTGGAATGGCTGATGCCTCAGCTATGAAGACACCCATGGCTTCCAATGCAGTAATTGATTCTGATGAAAAGGGTCAACCTGTTGATCAAAAAAAATTTAGGGCCATTATTGGTTCCCTCTTATATCTTACTGTAAGTAGACCTGATATAATGTTTGCAGCATGTCTCTGTTCAAGATTTCAATTCAACCCTAAAGAATCTCATTTAATTCTCCTCAAGAGAATTTTAACATATTTAAAGGGTTGTCCTAATCTAGGACTTTGGTATCCTACAGAGTCGAAATTTGAATTATCTGAATATTCTGATGCTGACTATGCTGGATGCAGAGTTGACAGAAAAAGCACATAAGGAACCTGTCAGTTCCTGCGTGATAGGTTAGTATCCTGGTTTTGCAAGAAGCAATCTTCTGTGTCTACATCAACTGCAGAAGCTAAATATATAACAACTGGTATGTGCTTTTCACAAATCTTGTGGATTCAAAATCAGCTACTGGATTATGGTTACTCTCTCAAAAATACCACAATATTTTGTGACAGTACCAGTGTCATATCAATTGCACAAAATCCATTCCTGCATTCTAGGACCAAGCATATAGAAATAAGGCATCATTTTCTTAGAGATTGTGTAGACAAGAACAAGATTAATCTCAAGTTTATCCCCACTGATTTTCATTGAGGAGATATTTTTACCAAGCCTTTGGATGTGCAAAAACATCTATTTTTTCTGAATTAGCTTGGAATGATAAATGGAATGGATTAAAATTGAATTTTGTCTTTGTAATGATTTTATCGACGATCGTCGAAAAGAGATCGACGATCTTCGAACTCATCTTGAGCTCATTCATCGACCTAAGCTCGATGATAGCTCTGTGTGAAGACAAAAATCGTCGACCGGTGTTCGACGACTTTGCTTCAGTAAATTAATCATCGACCTAAGCTCGACTATCAATTTACGCCACCGAAATCTGAGACCAACGATACAATTTATTTTTAAATTAATCGTTGACCTAAGATCGACGTCTGTGATTTTGTCGTCGGACAGAGATCATCTTTTCATATTCCAAAACCTATATGTAGGTTTCTCTTTGATCTCTGTCCCGCGCCTTTATAATCTCCTCTTGCTCGTGATCTCTTCTCTCTTAAGGCTTACAGGTTTTCCATGGCGATTTCTTTAACATTTTTTCAGCGATGATGTTCGATACAGGTTTCGACGTCGACTTCGACTCATTCACTCATTGTGATCCCATTTTCCAGGAAATGTTACAGTTGTGCGATAATTAGGGATTGAAGAAGTTCATGAATACAAGTATAAAACTATCTGTTGTTGAAATTAAAGAATGGGTTTACACTTCCTCTACAAATGACTCTTCCATGATCGGTTTCGTCTCAGGATAGCAGGTGACTCTCAACCCTGCAACTCTTACAGAGATTTTTAAGTTAAAGAATGGAACAGATGACCTGGAATAGGATAGTTCAGAATATAGCATGATGTTATTAGAGATGGGTCATGCCGAGGGCATCCCATCCATGTTATTAAAGAAAAATATATCCGTAGGTTTTAAGTTCCTTGCAGATATCGTGGGAAAGGTCTTGCTGGGCAAGCATTCGGCCCATGACAACATCAATAGGCAATAGTTTGCCATCATGTCTGCTCTGGTAAATAAGAAGGTTGTTGATTGGGCCAGCTTGTTCTTTGATTTAATTAAGAGGAAGAACAACAAGAAGGAAGTCTTCTTAGGAAGGATTCTGTGAATCTTCCTTCAAAAATCAGCTCCAGAGCTATTGGTTTCTCCAACCATAGCTATTAATGCAAGTAAGAGGTTGGAATCCTCTATGTTCGGAAAATGGGAGAGGACGATCCAAAAGCCTTTCAAGGCTGGAACCTCCTTAAATGTATCTGAGGACACAAGGGCTGTCACATCCACTTCCCAACCTAATGAAGAAGTTCCTTCTCTTCCTCCTCCTCAAATTAATCCAAGTGTTCCTTTTCTACCCGTCAATGTTGTCCAAACCATTGCTTCTCCTATTCATCCATCATCTCCCATTCACCCTAATGAACCTCAAAACCTCCAGACTATAAACTTTCCAAATTTTTACCTACTATCCCCTCACTCATCCCCTTCCCGTCAACATGGTTCACCCATCCATTTTGAAACCGCTTCACCCATCCATATTGAAACCACTCCAGTAAGTTCTCCACTTACTTCCCCTCTCAAATCTCCAAGAAACTCACCTATTCAGGATGAAATCATGACTGATTTCACTCCTCCTTCTTTCCAATCTGTCTCAACCCAGACTCCAACTGAGTTTCTTCCTCTTGATCCCTCTTTTCTTTCTCATCTTCTAGAGCTCATCACTACAACTCTCAAAACCATAATTGCAGAGGCTATTTCACCTCTTGCTCTCTCCATCTCTACTCTATCTGCTTCCCTTTCTGCATCTTCTATCCCTTCTTCATCTAGGGGCCTGGCTCCAGTTTGCAATGAAACCAGGCAGGGGAAGATGTCCAATGAAGATGTTGCAGGTTTAGTCTCAACAGAGCTTCAGACCTAGGCTCCTCCAGTTGTGCAGGAAGAAGAAGTATTTCAGAAATTTTGTGTAGACATAGTTCTTTACTCAGATCTGCTAATGTCAGATAAAGTCACTAATATGTCAATTCCTGCGATTTCTAGTGGTTACTGTTTTATTAATCCCTCCATTAATTTACAAATTCTTTTACATTCATTATCCCTGTTTAGATAAGTTTTGTTTTCAGATGAGAAAAATTCTTCCAGGGCCATGGTCTGTTATACCAGACCCATGAGTCCTTCTGTTGTGAAATAACATCTACAGATTCAGTAAGCACCAGTTTGTACAGATATTCCATCAGTTTCATTGTGTACAGATATGATATCCTCTTTGGATGTTGAGCCTATGTTTTTGTCAGAAGAAAAGAATGAGCTTAATGCGATCTTAATTATTGATGAACTTATTCATCTAGTGGCTGCCAGAAATTTCAGTTCTGCCCTAGAGATAAGTGTATATAAGATTTGTGAGCTAAGTGCTCCTATTGCTGAAATATCCTCTATGGACATTGATCCAGTTTCTAGTCCTATTGGACCCTCATATCCAATAGATGACAGTCCTCTTCCCTCTATTAATGAAATTATATCACTTGATATTCAGGAAGAAGCCAAAGAGAAAGCTGTCAAAAAGGCTTGCTGACAAACAGATATAGTAAATAGATACACTGTATGACAATCCTCCTGATTGATCTAATGATGATGAAGATGATAATTCAAAGCATTTTGATCCCAGGAGAAAGAAATTATCAATGAAAAGAAAGGCTTCTCTAAAGGAAGCACCCAAGCCAGGCAATACTAATGACACTCCTTAATATATTTTGAAAGGAATCAAACCATATCCTGGCATGGAAAGCTGGATGTGGTTATCTAAGAATGAGCAGAAAGCCAGGAAGAAGAGTAGGAGATATTCACCTCCTCCTCCTCCTCAGAGGTTCAGAAGAGGTCCTCCTCCTACTACTGGTGCTTCTGGGATTGCTTCTGATGTATCTTCCAGGCCTTCCTCCTTCTCTAAGACATTTCAAAAGCATGATAGATCATCCAGATCTCAGCCCAAAGGAAGCAGTCAACAACAAAGTAATCAAAGTACCTCAAAACAAGCTAAAAAAGTCATTTATCAGAAACCCTCCTTATCTCCTCCTAAACAACATAAAGCACTACCCAAAGTTCAAAGCATCGCTACCTATCAGTCTAGAAGACATGATGAGTCTCTCAAGCCCAAGGGAAAGTATAGTTAGGCTTCCCCTCCAAGATCACTTTACTCTCAAAGTGATGATCAGCATACTACTCTAAGCTTTCAGGCTCAAGCTACTCAATTCAAAGCAGTTTCAGTATTGCCTCCTCATGAAGATCAGCCACCAGTTGAACAGGAACTTGATCCAAACTTTAGGATGGCAAGGCTTTTGGAACTGATTGGTCTCTCTGTAACGCCCCCGATTTTTCTGCGTTTATTTTTATTCTCGTTTGGCGTTACGATGACGCGTTTTCGTGGCTTGTGCCATTTGTGGAGTGTGGTTTAGCTCCTTAGAATTGAGTGCCCTATTCTGTAGCCTGTTGGCAAGATCTCCCTAGCAAGTCGAGTCGTTTTGGGTGACCCGGTGTGGACTCTCGGGGGGATGTTTGTGTTTGGCTTTATTTGGGTATAACTCGAGTTCTGTTAGTCGAAAATTAATTTCGACTTCGCCGTTATGTTCGTAGCATGGGTATTTAGCTACGGTGCGAATTTCGTCGAATTCCGAGGTAGTTCGGTTTTCGCGTCGTTTTGGTGCTTTATGTAATTTTGTAATAAAATATATTATTATATATTAATATATATATATATATATATAGAAATAGAAACCCCCGCTTCATCTTCTTCACGTGAAAACCGCCGCCCCTGTACGAGAGAAACAGAGAAACCGCCGAGCCCTTGCCTTCCACCGCCGATTCCCGGAGCGTTTGTGGACGAAATTCGATTCCGAGAGTGGATTCGGATTGCTCTCGTCAAGACCTTCATTCCTACGGTAAGATTTCCAAGTTTCGTGGCCATGCTTGTGGTTTTGAATTTCGGGTTTTGACTTGTTTTCCGCCGGCAATGTCCAGATTTTTGGCCTTGTGCTTCGTTGCCGGATTCGTGCGTGAAGAGGAGGAAAAGCCGACCAAGCTTCGCCGGAAATCGAGGCAAGTGGTGTTCTCGCCCTTGCCAAGTTGTTTTTTTTTTCTTTCGATTCATGCATCCTACTCGTTTCTACCATTTCTGTCTCCGGTTTCCATTTCGAATGATTTGGCATAGTTATGTGGTGGTGGTGAACGAGTAGAATAGGTAGAAATTATGTTAGGTGTGCCGTAGGCCATTTTCGGTGTGTCGTAGTTGTGGTTCGCTGTGTCGGGACAGTGTGATGCGCGTTCCGGTGTCGTTCGGGAAATCCCAAATGGTACAGGTTACCCGCGCACGGTCATCAAACATTAGGGCGCACGACCACTGGTCGTGTGCCACTGTTCGTGCGCGACTACCTGTTCTTTTCTCCAAAGTTCTGTCTCGGCAATCGCACGAGCGCTGGCAACAGTGCGCACGAATAGTGGTCGTGCGATACTGATCGTGCGCTAATGCTAAGTTTTCTGTCAGGTTTCAAGTTTCCCAGGTTCACTTCGCACGATCATCAGCCGATGAATGCGCACGACCACTGGTCGTGCGACACTGATCGTGCGCTTTTAATATTTCTTTTTTTTGGCACCCGTATTTAGCTGGCGTCGATACGCGGGTTAGGTGGGCATGAGTGTTTTGTGTAGTGTTAAGGTAGTAAGGTAAGAGTTATTGTTGTGATAGTTCGCCTTGCGTGGAACGTTGAGTGAGTGAAGCTCACTCAATGCGGTGTCGAGAGGACCCAGCGCCACGTCGTGTTGAGTCATTTCAACACTTTCTTTTTCTCTTTCCTCGATTTACGTTCCCGAGTGAATTCCTTGTTTATATTTGTAATTTCCTTGTCGGCCATGTTTCTCTTTCCTAATGGCTGAATCGTGGGTCGTGGGTAGTAGTGGTGGTTTGTAGCTCTTTATGGGGGTGGAGTTGTGTAATTTAGTCGAGGCCACTCATGATTTTCTTGCTCCAGGTATGGGCTGGGCATGTGGGTGGAAGGTCCCTTGTGCTTTCACGTGTAGACCCTCGAGCTTGTTGACTTGGACATGGTGGATGGGGGGACTGAGTTTGCCTCCAATCCGGTTCCTCGTTGTTTGTTTTTGCTACTACCACCTCCCATAGTTTAGGGTGTTAGAAGTTTCTTCCTTGGTAGTTTGCAGCACTTTGGGCTCTTGGTAGCCTAGTAGGCCCTGCAGGATGTTGTTCCTGGGCTGGGTTGTTGTTGTTTCCTCGCACGTAGTGCTTTTCTTGTTGTCCTGTTTTGGACAGTTGTGACTCTTTCTACTGCATGTTTTTCAGGTACTTTTCCCCTTTTGGTTGACTCTTTCATGCAGTTTTACTTTGTTTAGCTTGCTGAGGTATTCTGTTTTCTTTTGGAATACCCCAGTTTCTGAGCCGTAGCCAGTTGGGTGGCTAGTTTGTAGTGGTGGTGTTGGTGGTCTCTTGGACCTTGGAGTTCCGTTTGCCGTGTTGGTGAGGTAGTTTTTCAGTACTTTCTTACAGACATACATGTGTGTCAGTGGGTTCGTGTCAGGTTGTTGGCGCCCACTGGTAGTTGTTACCTTTGTACTGGATATATTTACTTATGCTGCTACCGTTTTCTAGAGATAGTCTACTTGCCCTGAGAAGGTTTTATGCTAGGTTGCTAGTTATTTTTAAACTATAATTATTATTATAAATAAAGCTCATGATCAGCATGTTTTATAAAGCATAATCATTATTTTCCAAATCACGTATAAAGACCGTTTTCTTATATATTATATAAATTAAATGTAGGGTCTTGCATAACATGAGTGGTTCTCTTGGGACCCTTATGTGCTCCTTAGGATGTCAAACCTGATAAAGTATTTTCTTTCCGCAGCGTTTAAATATAGTTTTTTTTTGTGGACTAGGTGATCCACTAAGCCGGGGGATACGGCCTCTAAAATATAACTGGTTTTCTAATCATTAATCACATGATTTTTCTTTCATTAAGTTGGTAGGTGGTTTTGCCTAAGCATCAGCAGTTATCCCCTGCTTGACGTGGCATTATGACGCGTGTTTTCTCTTACTCTGATAATTCTTAATTTGGAGAAAATGCGGGTTGTGACAGTTGGTATCAGAGGGAGGTTGCTTGACAAGTTAGTTGAGCAACCTTCCTTTGTTTGCTTTTTAGTAGTTCAGCATCATGTCATTCACACACCGATATGTCATCAGCACGTCTTGGCAAAAGCACGAACACTACACTCATAGCATAACATGAAGTATACGGGGCATATTATGTAGTATGGGATGCATAATATGTGTTCGTATATGGATCCACCATAGGGGCAATATGTGAGGGTTATGTAGTATGGGATGCATAACCTCACCACATAGCTGCGACTAGCACGTTTTCTTTTTCGTTGCATGAGAATGTTATGTAGTATGGGATGCATAACATTTTCATGTGTACGCCGCTCATAACATGCATTAGGGCCTTTTTAGAATGCATAACACAACATGCATATCATAACATTGCATAAGCACAACGTGCCATGCTAAAGACTGGCAGGATGACATATGTACACACATAAGGTTTCAAATTAATATAAAAGTCATGCATTCCCGATCTAGGCACAAGAGTTAGTAAGGTGGTGGTTAACCATCCTAGGTTAGGGCATAACATCTAAATTTTGTTAAAAAGATAAACTCTCAGAGGAAATTTAGCAGCTATAAGTCTATATCTATATATGTATTGTCTGTACTTGTATTTGGTTCTAGACGTTGTAGTAGGGTCTAATTTTTGTTGTTATGATTTTAGAATGGCATGGCGTCCTGCGACTCGATCGACTCCCCTGTCTGAGGGTGAGTCATCTGGGGCTCAGAACGACGCAGTGATCGAGAGTCTGCGTCAGAGTAACGATTCCATGGGCAGACAGTTGGAGGAGGTGCGAGCCCAGATTCAGTCTTTGGTGGCGGTCGTGGCAGGTCAGACTCAGGGTGTGCAAGTCCCTGCAGGGGGGTTAGCTGTTCCTCCTCCTCCTGCACCCTTGAGACCTCCAGTGGTGGTGCAAGCAGAGATGGCCTTCATCTCGCAGTTTCAGAGGCTGAGTCCTCCCACTTATGATAGGAAGGCAGATTTCATGGTGATCGACGACTGGCTGATCTCCATGGAGGAGATGTTCTCGTATTCAGGGATTGCGGATGATCAGAGGGTGATGATAGCCGCCTATCAGCTTAAAGGTTTGGCTAAGAGTTGGTGGCTGAGAGAGAAGGAGAGCTTGGTAGCCGGATGCTCTTGGGAGGTGTTCAAGGAGATGCTGTTGAGGAAGTTCTTACCCTCGGTTGAGCGTGACCGCCTCATGAACGACTTACTCCATCTGAAGCAAAGGCAACTCACGGTGGGTGAGTATGAGATAGAGTTCAGCAAGTTGAGCCGTTTTGCCCCTGGATTGGTCAGCGTTGAGGCTGATCGAGTTAAGCGATTTCTCGGTGGTTTGAGGAGCGAGGTGCAGCAGTTGACCAGTGCTTATGGGTCAGAGACTTATGCAGGTGTAGTAGAGGATGCTCTGAAGGTGGAGGCTATTGAGACCGCGAAGAGCAGAGGCCAGCAAATGAGGTTGGATAAGAGAAAGTCAGTGGAAGAGAAGAAACCCCAGGTACCCAGTGCGGCTCCGGGAAAGAGGGGCAAGGTGGAGTGCAGCTTCTGTGGCCGGTCAGGCCACCCTGCCGAGAAATGTTTCAAGAAGGCAGCAGCTCAGAGGAAGGAGCAGGTTCATGCGATTCAGGGTGCTCCTAGGAGAGATGTCTCCTGTTCCGTTTGCAAGTGATCCGGCCATGATGCGGCCCAGTGTTGAACCAAGGATAAAGTCTGCTTTCAGTATGGGCAGAAGGGTCACATCAAGTCGAGGTGTCCTCAGTTTCAGCCAGCTCTTCCTACAGTTCCGTTACAGGCTTTACCTCCACCTCAGTGTGTGGACAAGGGAAAGGGGAAGCTGAACGTGATCTCTTCCGAGGAGGCTCAGGCTTCGACCCAGGTCATCTAAGGTTAGTTGTTTGTTGTTTTTCCAGCCTGGTAGTTCTATTTGCTAGAATGTTTGCAGTATTATTGTGGTAGTTCCTTAGTTTTCTATGCTCCTATAGGGAAATTTAAGGTAAAGAACCGCTGGGCGCGGGTTCTGTTTGACTCCGGCACTACCCACTCGTTCGTGGCTAGAGCCTTTGTGGAGCGACATCGGTTGACCTTAGATCGTGTTCGGGATTCCTTCCGTGTCAAGTTTCCCTCTGGTGAATCTGTGTTGTCAGATTTGGGCATTTTGGATTGCCCTGTTTTGTTGGGGAACTTTCTTGCGAAGGCGGACCTGAAGATGATTGATCTGGAGGACTTCGATGTTATTCTGGGCATGGACTGGCTCTCTAGGTATGATGCAGTCATTCAGTGCAAAAGGAAAGCACTTGGACTTCATCAGGGATGACGGTGAGCCCGGCAGCGTGTATGCTGATCTGTGTCAGGATTCTCCTGTCATCTCTGCGGTATGTGCTCAGAGGTTGTTTCTTTCTGGTTTTTGTGCTTATTTAGTCTCGGCGGTTGAAACCGCTGTTAGTGTACCACGCTTGGAGGAGATTCCTATTGTTTGTGGTTTCGCCGATGTTTTTCCTGATGACCTTCCTGGTCTTCCTCCCGAGCGGGATGTTGAGTTTGTGATCAATTTGGACCGGGTACGCGTCCTATTGCTAAGGCGCCGTACCGGATGGCCCCTCGTGAGTTAGAGGAGTTACGAGGTCAGTTGGATGAGCTGTTGGCTATAGGTTTTATCAGGCAGAGTTCGTCGCCTTGGGGTGCTCCTGTTTTGTTTGTAAAGAAGAAAGATGGGTCGATGCGGCTTTGCATCGACTATAGAGAATTGAACAAGGTCACTATTAAGAACAGGTACCCTCTGCCGAGGATTGATGATTTATTTGACCAGTTGCGCGGTAGCACGGTGTTCTCCAAGATCGATCTTCGTTCTGGTTATCTTCAGCTCAGGATCCGTGAGGCGGATATTCCACGGACTGCGTTTAGATCAAGGCATGGACACTTTGAGTTTTTGGTGATGTCGTTTGGTCTGACCAACCCACCATCAGCCTTCATGGATATGATGAACAGGGTGTTCAAGGATTTCCTCGACAAGTTCGTTGTGGTCTTCATTGATGACGTGTTAGTTTATTCTCGTAGTGCTGAGGAGCATGAGCAGCATTTGCGTTTGGTCCTATCAGAGTTGAGGAATCACAAGTTATTCGCCAAGTTGAGCAAGTGCGAATTTTGGTTGCCTCAGGTTTCTTTTCTAGGCCACGTGGTGAGCAAGGAAGGGATCTCGGTCGATCCAGAAAAGATTGCAGCAGTGATGGATTGGAGTAGGCCGAGTATGCCTAAGGAGATCAGGAGTTTCTTAGAGTTGGCTGGATATTACAGAAGATTTGTGGAGGGTTTCTCTTCCCTAGCTGCACCGTTGACCAAGCTGACTCAGAAGAATGTGGCATTTATTTGGAGCGAAAAGTACGAGGAGGCTTTTCTGGAGCTAAAGAAGAGATTGTGCACTGCCCCCATTCTGACCCTGCCTACTGAGGGTGTGGATTATGATGTATATGTGGATGCTTCGCTTGTAGGTCTGGGATGCGTATTAATGCAGGTTGGGAAGGTGATTGCCTATGGGTCAAGGCAGCTGAAGACTCATGAGAAGAATTATCCTACGCATGACCTTGAGTTCACAGCGGTTATTTATGCGTTGAAGCTGTGGAGACACCTACTTTATGGGGCTCAGTGCAAGATCTTCACTGACCACAAGAGCCTGAAGTACGTGTTCACGCAGAAGGAGTTGAATCTGCACCAGCGGCGGTGGCTAGAGTACGTGGCCGATTATGATGTAGAGATCCAGTATCATCCGGGCAAGGCCAATGTGTTGGCTGACGCCCTGAGCCGAAAGACGGGAAAGATCTTTAACCTCTCCGCCGATCGATTAGTTGAGGAGTTCCTCCTTATGGATATTTCAGTGGGATGCTGTGGTTTGTAGAGTAATTTGTCAGTGGCAGAGCCGTCCTGGATTTCTTTGACCAGACTGCACCAGAAGGACGACCCAAATCTGTTGCACTTATTCATCCGGACAGAGAAGGGAGAGTTGCCAGATTTTTCTATCGATGATGCGGGTACTTTGAAGTACCGCCGCAGGTTTTGCATCCCCGCCATTGGGGATATTAGAGGTATGATTTGCAGAGAGGCTCATGGATCCAGCGTTGCCTATCATCTAGGATCTACGAAGATGCACCGTGACTTAAGGCAAATTGCCTGGTGGTATGGCATGAAAGGTGATATAGCCCGATTTGTTGCTGAGTGCCACACTTACAAGTGCGTGAAGGCCGATCATGGAAGGACTGGTGGCAAGTTGACCCCGTTAGAGATCCCGACTTGGAAGTGGGAGAGTATATCTATGGACTTCATTACGGGCTTACCAAAATCTCCGAGGGGTTTTGATTCTGTTTGGGTTATAGTGGATAGATTGACGAAGTGTGCTCACTTCGTGCCTTATAAGATTGATTACCCGATGAAAAAGATAGCGGAGTTGTACTTGAATGAAGTCATCTGACTCCACGGTGTGCCGGTTAGCATCATTTCTGATCGAGACTCCCGGTTTACTTCTCGTTTTTGGCAGAGTCTGCAGGAGGGTTTGGGTACGGATCTGAGATATTCTACTACGTACCACCCACAGACCAATGGGCAGATGGAGCGGGTGAATCAGATTGTTGAGGATATGATCCGATGCTATATTTTAGACCACGGCGGAGCGTGGGATGAGCGGCTGCGGCTTATGAAATTTGCTTACAACAACAGTTATCAGGAAAGTTTGCAGATGGCTCCGTTCGAAGCCTTGTATGGGAGGCGCTGTAGGACTCCGTTGTTTTGGGCCGAGGCTGGTGAGAGGCCGTTGTTGGGTCCTGATGCGCTGGAGGATATGGAAGTCGCCGTGAAGCTTATTCGGGAGAAGCTTCGTATAGCTCAGGAGAGGTACGAAAAGAACGCCAATCGACGTAGGTCTGCTTTGGAGTTCTCTGTAGGGGACCTTGTATTTCTTACGGTTTCCCCAATGGTGGGTGTAAAGAGGTTTGGTAAGAATCGGAAATTGGACCCAAGGTATGTGGGCCCGTTCGAGATTTTAGAACGGATTGGCGTGTCAGCTTATAGATTGGGTTTGCCAGCAAACTTCGCAGGAGTTCATAATGTTTTTCATGTTAGCCAATTGCGGAAGTGTGTGCGCAGTAGTGGGCAGGTCTTGGACGTTGTGCCCCAGTTGGAGCCCAACCTCTCTTTTGTTGAGGTGACGGTTCGTATTTTGGATACTCAGGAGCGAGTGATGCGAAAGAAGTCCATACCGATGGTGAAAGTTCTGTGGAAAAATCAGGATTTGGAGAGCGCGACTTGGGAGCTAGAGTCGGCCATGAGGAGGGCTTACCCTCACCTGTTTCCCTGATTTGATCGGTATGTTTCCCTTCTTGTAACTCCTATTGGTTACTTTTCCTTCTCTAGTAGGAGTGTTGTGCGTAAAGTTTCGGGACGAAACTTTCTTTTAGGGGGAGTGACTGTAACGCCCCCGATTTTTGTGCGTTTATTTTTATTCTCGTTTGGCGTTACGATGACGCGTTTCCGTGGCTTGTGCCATTTGTGGAGTGTGGTTTAGCTCCTTAGAACTGAGTGCCCTATTCTGTAGCCTATTGGCAAGATCTCCCTAGCAAGCCGAGTCGTTTTGGGTGACCCGGTGTGGCCTCTCGGGGGGATGTTTGTGTTTGGCTTTATTTGGGTATAACTCGAGTTCTGTTCATCGAAAATTAATTTCGACTTCGCCGTTGTGTTCATAGCGTGGGTATTTAGCTACGGTGCGAATTTCGTCGAATTCCGAGGTAGTTCGGTTTTCGCGTCGTTTTGGTGCTTTATGTAATTTTGTAATAAAATATATTATTATATATTAATATATATATATATATAGAAATAGAAACCCCCGCTTCATCTTCTTCACGTGAAAACCGCCGCCCCTGTACGAGAGAAACGGAGAAACCGCCGAGCCCTTGCCTTCCACCGCCGATTCCCGGAGCGTTTGTGGACGGAATTCGATTCTGAGAGTGGATTCGGATTGCTCTCGTCAAGACCTTCATTCCTACGGTAAGATTTCCAAGTTTCGTGGCCATGCTTGTGGTTTTGAATTTCGGGTTTTGACTTGTTTTCCGCCGGCAATGTCCAGATTTTTGGCCTTGTGCTTCGTTGCCGGATTCGTGCGTGAAGAGGAGGAAAAGCCGACCAAGCTTCGCCGGAAATCAAGGCAAGTGGTGTTCTCGCCCTTGCCAAGTTGTTTTTTTTTCTTTCGATTCATGCATCCTACTCGTTTCTACCATTTCTGTCTCCGGTTTTGTTTCGAACGATTTGGCATAGTTGTGTGGTGGTGGTGAACGAGTAGAGTAGGTAGAAATTATGTTAGGTGTGCCGTAGGCCGTTTTCGGTGTGTCGTAGTTGTGGTTCGCAGTGTCGGGAGAGTGTGATGCGCGTTCCGGTGTCGTTCGGGAAATCCCAAATAGTACAGGTTACCCACGCACGGTCATCAAATGTTAGGGCGCACGACCACTGGTCGTGTGCCACTGTTCGTGCGCGGCTACCTGTTCTTTTCTCCAAAGTTCTGTCTCGGCAATCGCACGAGCGCTGGCAACAGTGCGCACGACCAGTGGTCGTGTGACACTGATCGTGCGCTAATGCTATGTTTTCTGTCAGGTTTCAAGTTTCCCAGGTTCACTTCGCACGATCATCAGCCGATGAGTGTGCACGACCACTGGTCGTGCGACACTGATCGTGCGCTCTGAATATTTCTTTTTTTTGGCACCCGTATTTAGCTGGCGTCGATACGCGGGTTAGGTGGGCATGAGTGTTTTGTGTAGTGTTAAGGTAGTAAGGTAAGAGTTATTGTTGTGATAGTTCGCCTTACGTGGCACGTTGAGTGAGTGAAGCTCACTCAATGGGGTGTCGAGAGGACCCAGCGCCACGTTGTGTTGAGTCATTTCAACACTTTCTTTTTCTCTTTCCTCGATTTACGTTCCCGAGTGAATTCCTTGTTTATATTTGTAATTTCCTTGTCGGCCATGTTTCTCTTTCCTAATGGCCGAATCGTGGGTCGTGGGTAGTGGTGGTGGTTTGTAGCTCTTTATGGGGGTGGAGTTGTGTAATTTAGCCAAGGCCACTCATATTTTTCTTGCTCTAGGTATGGGCTGGGCATGTGGGTGCAAGGTCCCTTGTGCTTTCACGTGTAGACCCTCGAGCTTGTTGACTTGGACATGGTGGATGGGGGGACTGAGTTTGCCTCCAATCCGGTTCCTCGTTGTTTGTTTTTGCTACTACCACCTCCTACAGTTTAGGGTGTTAGAAGTTTCTTCCTTAGTAGTTTGCAGCACTTTGGGCTCTTGGTAGCCTAGTAGGCCCTGCAGGATGTTGTTCCTGGGCTTGGTTGTTGTTGTTTCCTCGCACGTAGTGCTTTTCTTGTTGTCCTGTTTTGGACAGTTGTGACTCTTTCTACTGCATGTTTTTCAGGTACTTTTCCCCTTTTGGTTGACTCTTTCATGCAGTTTTACTTTGTTTAGCTTGCTGAGGTATTCTGTTTTCTTTTGGAATACCCCAGGTTCTGAGCCGTAGCTAGTTGGGTGGCTAGTTTGCAGTGGTGGTGTTGGTGGTCTCTTGGACCTTGGAGTTCCGTTTGCCGTGTTGGTGAGGTAGTTTTTCAGTACTTTCTTACAGACATACATGTGTGTCAGTGGGTTCGTGTCAGGTTGTTGGCGCCCACTGGTAGTTGTTACCTTTGTACTTGATATATTTACTTATGCTGCTACCGTTTTCTGGAGATAGTCTACTTGCCCTGAGAAGGTTTTATGCTAGGTTGCTAGTTATTTTTAAACTGTAATTATTATTATAAATAAAGCTCATGATCAGCATGTTTTATAAAGCGTAATCACTATTTTCCAAATCACGTATAAAGACCGTTTTCTTATATATTATATAAATTAAATGTAGGGTCTTGCATAGCATGAGTGGTTCTCTTGGGACCATTATATGCTCCTTAGGATGTCAAACCTGATAAAGTATTTTCTTTCCGCAACGTTTAAATATAGTATTCTTTTGTGGACTAGGTGATCCACTAAGCCGGGGGATACGGCCTCTAAAATATAACTGGTTTTCTAATCATTAATCACATGATTTTTCTTTCATTAAGTTGGTAGGTGGTTTTGCCTGAGCGTCAGCAGTTATCCCCTGCTTGACGTGGCATCATGACGCGTGTTTTCTCTTACTCTGATAATTCTTAATTCAGAGAAAATGCGGGTTGTGACACTCTCTCAAATCAGAAAAGCTGTAGAAGATGGAGAAGATCCATCTAAATTCTCTTCTATGTCCTCCTATAGAGAAAAAGAGCTGAATAAACTTCAAGTCCGCAAGAAAGTCTTTGATCCAACTGACTATATGGCATTACATCCAGAAGCTATTGTGCCAAGGACAAGCACTCATGTATCTTTTGGTGGACATGACCTAATGATCTCTAAGAAGGATGTACCAGATCCTGATAGAAAGATAATCTTCTCTAAATCCTCCTCTGGTTCTTCTAATAAATTGTAGTTTACATTCTGTTATGTCTTATTGCTAAAACTTAGTATGTGCAATGCATTACTATGACATATCTACTGATGTTATTTCATCCCTACAGATATTTATGGTTTTTCTATTTTCCTATGCTTTGCAATTTTGTTCTTGAGTGACCTCACACAAATAGGGGGAGATTGTTGGAACCCTTGTTTAGATTTGTTCTAGGTTCACTCTTAGGATGTTTGACCCCTAATATATAGCCAGGGTCTTGGTCTAGTCAATGTTACGTCCTTTTAGGTCAAGCTTGTGCAGACCAGCATTGCAGTGGACTCAGACTTAGATTCAGATAAATGTTGTGGATTTTCTATATCAGTTCGACGATAGTCGAACTCAGCTCGACGATCGTCAATCTCCCTTTGATTATCTCAGAGTCTTATACTCTGAACTGAGCACGACGATCTATGTGCTCAGGTCGATGATTTGATTCTCTCTGCAGTAATCTCTGTTCTACGATAGCTGTTCTCAGGTCGACGATCTCTTATCTCAGCTCGACGATCTCTTGACTAAGCTCTACGATTTCTTGTTGCTTTCAGTTATGAGTTTTTCAGTACAGTCAGAAGAATTTCTTTTAAGGTATATAAATTCTGATAATTGGTGCTGCTATTTCCAAGGCTGTTAGCCGTTTCATGAAGCATTAATTATGGTTTTCACAGAATACCTTTTTGGCCTACTTTATGAAGGCAGATATGGAAGTGCATTTATGTTGCCAGCATTTCTAGCCGTTATACGTCAAAAATATTGAAGAATATTATGTTGTGTTCAGGGAATTCAAATATATACCTTTTCTTATTCTGACTGCATTCATACCTCAGAATATAATAGTGAAGAAAAGGAAGATTCTAAAAGAGTCAGACATGGATATATGTATGGACAGAGAATTTTCTTCACGAGGACAATCTAATCATTTTCAATCCTAAAGGATTCAAAAAGAGAGAAAATCCTCTTCAATCTTCGGACAAGGAAACAAAGAAAGGCTCTAACACAGTTCTTCTTGAAGACCTACACCCAGGGCCAAGTTATTGCTTCCTTAATCAATTTTACATCTTAGAGGGAGCTAGGACATTTTTCTTTAATCCACATTGTCTTCTCACTTGATTGAGATAGAGAAGATTTCTTTTAATTTCTCTTCTTAACTCGATCTGTACAGGGTTATCTCTCCCTTCAAAAGTGAACTCTTGGTGATAGGGCACCTGATCAAAAAACTTTTGGATCTTGAGCTCCTGTTGTAAGACCCCCTATTTTTTCTTCATCAACCACCGGGGTCTTAGCCCAGAATTGCCGCTTTGCGGTGGCACCGACTCACGGGAAGGCCGCCACCACAAAACGCCAATTCTGCCGGCCCTTTTCAATCACAAGAGAGAGAAGTAAGTATTACATTGAATGTAAACATGTCCATAGAAACTCAAATGAATAAAATCACAACAAGTCCATCAATATATATAAAGTACTACAAAGAACAGCTCAGATGAAATAAAGAAACGGGCTCGATCCCGGTACATCAGAGTCCTCACTACAAATCACTCATCGCGGAAGCTATAAAAATACTAAACACTCACGGAGCTGGTCACAGGTGCTCCGGTGCTAGACTGGCCGACCTCCATGCGTACCGTACTCCGCTGGTGCTGGTCACTGGGATGCTGGTCCCTGTCTCCCATCCGGAGCTCCTGTAATGTGGTGGTTCGAAAACCATTCGTCATAAGGACTAAGCCCTATCATCCCCTACCCCTCCCCCCACGGCTCCTAAGCACCGAGCGGAGAGGAGGAAAGGGAAGCTACAAAGGTGGAGAATAAGCAAGGCGGGTGACAGTGGAACTAGTCTAGCAACTGTTCGTGGTGTATAAACAACTAATTAAAATAGAGTACATCTAGCAGTTCTACGGTAGTGAGTAATAAAGTAGACATGTGGTAAGTAATATAATCATAAGAAGACAAATAGAAAGAAAGTAAGTAAACAAGTAAGTAAGTAAATAAGTAAGTAAGTAGATAAGTAAGCAACCTTAACTTATATGAATGCCCATACAAACTTAAAAGTTAAGGGGTCTTCTGCAAGGCTCCCATATTATAAAAAGTCCCATACCAATTTATACGTTGGGGTGTCGGTTGTATGCAAATATGAGTGTAGTGATATGTTATTTCATAATTCATGCAAGTGTAACTCACTCACACGACTCTATGCGTACATACCTTTAGTTCCACCTATTCAGGCTGCTAGCTTCACTCCCAGGAACCTCCGTAGTGGCAAACGGAGACAGTGTGTCGGGCCCCCTACTAATAGGCGGGTATCCACACTACCGGGCCTAGCCCTTCTGTACGCCCCTAGAAGAACACAACCTAGATTATCCGTGTACTAGTGCTGGATATATCCACCAGACATTCTTTGGCTAAGTGTCCCACACCGCCGAGTCAACTTACCGATGTAGGTGTGAACGACAATCAAATACCGAAGACCCACCACCTTATTTTGTATTTAAACCCTCGAGCCCACGGCTCCCCGGACTGTCCCGTCCGTGCATCTACCTTCAGAGCTACTGTCTGAATGGCAACCAAACCAACATTTTGTACCTCCCTAGCTACCGGGGTGTGTGAATGTGCAACCCTAGATATTCTAGTTGCTCTTTTAGTTTATTATTCCTACGGTTTACGTTAGCCCAGGACTGCCCTCGGTATTCCCTGTGAAGGGCTCTCAAAGGGCACTAGGAACTATAATGGTAGCTGAAGCCCATCGATCCCTTTCGCAAGGCACTTAATTTTTATTGGTTATTACCCATTACCTGATCCCATTAAAATTACCTTGGATCTAACCCTAGTGTGTTAAGACTCTTCCTCTCCCACTAGGAAGGACGATCATTCATCGGTCCCGAGCACCACTTATGACTCGACAACCTACCAACCTAACCTCATCTTGGTTACTGAGGATGCATTCATACACATTTACAAACCACTAACCCAACACCCAAATCCTCTAAGGTTATCCTGTAGCCTAATATGATTTCAACTGTTTTACTAAACGCAGATCATCATAAGCTATATGAGGTATACAAGGGGAGGTACTCCAAATTGTCTTCCAAATCTCCTATAAAATTTACTGGAGGTCTATCATGACATAATTAGCCTAAATCCAGAAATTTATATTTTTCCTAATTAATCTGATATTTATTTAATTTTCCCTTAAGATTGGCCATGGGTAATTTTAAACATGAACTACATGATTTTCTCAAGTAATGGCCACCCAAAAATTATAATCACTAAATAACAGCAAGGTATCATCAATCACTATTTTTCATGATTTTAAAAAAAGTATTTAGTCTCTAATTAATTTATCCACTATAACTCCATTAACCATTAGTAAAGAAGGAAGTACTGAAATTACTCATCATAAAATTATAGAAAAATTACTGAATATTAATATGGTCTAGAAAAGGTCATTGTGCAAAGATCATAATTTTACAGGCTTGCTAGACACCAAAATAGATTTAATTAATTTTTTATGGGAAACAACACTTAATGAAGCAAGCCTTAGAATTAAACTTCTAAAAATCCCTTAAATATTCACAGAGCTTTAAAACATAATAAAGAGTCCTCTGCCTAAAGTTCATTAATTTTCAGAAAGTTTTTTCTCCTTAATAAATTTCTAAGTAAATAATACAAACTACTAAATTGTTAATAAAGTATCCAAAATAATAATCCTAAATTCATAATAAAATTTCCAGAGCTTGAACTAACCTTAAAAACTACTCTACCCAAATCTCATCACTGTTCAGTGAGTTTTAGTGACATTTTCTATCTCTACAAGTTTTGTGCCCTAAACAAGGGTTAGGGTTTTGAGGGACTTATTTACTTTAAAATTTATTGAGATTTCTACAAGAGGATTCTATCTACCCTAGAATTATATCTACCAAGTTTCAAATCATAACCAGGTGATTTGATAACTTGTCCTTCACAAATCACCAAGAACCATCCTTAGGGTTTGACCTTGGGTCCTATGGAAAATTTACCCCAATCAACCTCACAATCCATGAGAGATTGCTAGGAATATTGCCTAGTCAGTGGTAAAAATATCAGCCTCTGTTGAGGTGATTTGACCACTCATATATCAAAGTGCACTTTTGACCTAAAAAACCCTTTATAGGGCAAAGCTTAGGTTTGTCCATTTCCAATCTAAAACATCTCCAACTGAGATGAAAAATTATACAGAGCCTCAGATGAACCCAGGGACCACTCACCAAAATTTGGGAGGTTTTGGAAGTCATTAAGCCATCTAATTAATTTACCCTAAGATTATTAAATTTTTCTAAAAACTATAGAAAAACATTCTCCAAAAATTTCCATTTTTGGACAGGCCCTAGGTATAGCTAGGGTAGACACCTTGTCAAAATTTCAGATCCTTTGGTCTAGGGATGAAGGGTGGGCACACCATTTAGTATCTACCTAGCTCTAGTATAGATCGCACCAAAAGAGGTGCCCTGGTCAAACCAGTTGACCAAATTGACCCAAATCAATTTTATAAAAAGGTAGACTCATAGGGCTACAAATTACATGCTGACTATTTCTTCATATAAATCCTCTAAGTATTTTTCATAGCTTTTGTAAAGTGGCTATTATTTTGTACAGAAAATTTATATAAAAGAAAAAAATTAAATAACAACACTAATCTTGAAGTAGATCCAACAGTGCTAGGTCTTCTTCTTCCTCCAGCCAAGGGACAAGATTAGCCCGACCTGGAGTGAATTCCAGATGCTAAAACTGGCCATCCAGCCTCCTACCTGGCAGGCCACCTCCACCACCACCTCTGTTGAGGTGGTGTCCATCGCCGGGCGGCGGCGCGGCCGCCTGAGAGGCGGAATCCGGCGAACCCGAGCACAAAATTTTGCTGGAAAACGGGAAGAGGAGCTCTTTCGATCGAGCTCCGTTGAGCTAGATAATCAAACCTAAAGTGCTCTTAGATCTACCCGTAGAAAGAGAGGAGGGGAGTACATTGTTCTCGGTTTGGAGGCGAGATGAACGTCGGGTTGTCATTTGTGCGGTGGTGGCGTCGCCGGATCTCTTCAACAGTAAGAACAATAATCTAAATCCATTTAATCAAGAGTGTAAACCTCTCATCTTGCTCTAAGGGGGCTTTTATAGATCTCCAAGTGGTGAGGGGGAAAGGGTAAGCAATTATGGCCATAAAGGCTCTCCTGTTAATGTTATTTCGGTTACGGTGGAGGAAGAGGAAAAAGTGGAAGATGAAATGCTTGATCCAGGTGGCGATTTCCTATTAGGTCAACTCTTCCTCATTTTATTAAGGAATTGGAGAAGGAAACGAACCATAAATACTCCTGGTGTAACTCCCCATAATCAGAGTTAATTGTGGCTTGGGTTACAGAAATTTCCAGCCTGGCTGACGTTTCGGCCTTTGTCATGGCCATGACACGTAGGTCACGGGCGTGACAGGTGTGTTGAAAATTCGAGCTCGTCAATCGTCTTCCTGAGTTCGACGATTGTCGAAGAGGTCACGCCCTAGGTCACGGGCATGACGCGTAGGTCACGGGCGTGACTGGCCGGGTTTAAAATCCTGCGTTTGCCGATCGTCTTCCTGAGATCGACGATCGTCGAAGGGGTGGTCACGCCCTAGGTCACGAGCGTGACATGTCAGTCACGGGCATGACAGGCCCAGGTGAAAACTATGAGTTTGTCGATCGTCTTGCTGAAATCGACGAACGTCGAAGGGGTCACGCCCTAAGTCACGGGCGTGACGTGTCGGTCACGGGCGTGACAGGCCTGGGTTGCAAATTCTGTGCTCGCCGATCGTCTGCCTGAGATCGACGATCATTAAAGGGGGTCACGCCCTAGGTCACAAGCGTGACATGTCGTTCACAGGCGTGACATGCCCGGGTTGCAAATGCTGAGTTCGCCGATTGTCTTCCTTAGATCGACGATCGTCGAAGGGGTCACGCCCTAGGTCACGGGCGTGACATGTCGTTCACGGGCATGACCAACCCATGACTCGATATCTTGGTCGATAGACTTCTATTCTTGGGTTTCTTAGGGTTCTGTGATGACCAAACCACTTCTAGGGGTCTAGTTGGAAATGGGATGTTACAAATCCCAATAAAAAAATAAAGATTTCGTTCCTGAAATCAAGGTTAAATCTACGGGGGCTCCTATCGGGGAGAAAGAAACTTGTAACATCCCATGAGAGTTGAAAGATTTGCATCTCGACGCCATGCTTGTTATGCGAGGGTTGAAGGTGATAGTCGAATCTAAGACCAATTCGTCCAAATGACAAGTATATACCCCAATAAACAAAAGATTAGCCCCTATTCTAGAAATTTCAGTCCTATTGGTTTAAAGCAGGAAGGCAAATTGATTGTTCGGAGGGTTTGTCAGGTATACCTGACTGAAAAGCTCCGGATACTTTTGTCGCATTAAGTCTTGTGGCTCCCATGTATGCTCCTCCTTCCCATGATTGTTCCATAGGACCTTGACTAACGGAACCTTCTTACGTCACAAGACCCACACTGCTGTGTCATCGATCCTGATAGGCTCCAAGTTGACTGACTGATCCGAGGCCACCGGGCCGTCTGCTTTGGAAATCAGTTGCTCTGGCCGTAGCAGAACCCTCCGTAGTGAGGAGACGTGGAAGACGTCATGCAATCCCGCTAACTCCGGCGGTAGCTCCAGTATATATGCCAAGGGGCCGATCCGCTCCAGGATCCTATAAGGCCCCATATATCTCGAATTGAGCTTCTTCCGCCCGCAAACCCGCGAGACTCTGTGTATCGGACGTATCTTCAAGAAAACTCGGTTCCCCTCCTGGAACTCCACCTAACGATGCCTCGCATCGTAATATTTGGCCATCCTACTCTAGGCTTCCAACATCCTATCCCGGATCAATCTAATCTGAGCATCTGTACCTCCCACAAACTCTGAGCCTAGTGCCTGCGGATCCTCATCCTGAACCCATGATAGTGGGGTCCTACACCTCCTTAAATACAATGCCTTGTTTGGAGCCATGCCTATGCTTGACTGATGGGCGTTGTTGTATGAAAACTCGACTAGTGGTAGCAATCTCTCCCAAGGCTCGCCGCAGCCAAAATACACAGGCGCAAAAGATCTTCCAGTGTACGGTTGGTGCGCTCCGTCTGCCCGTCGGTCTGAGGGTGAAAAGCTGGGCTAAATGTCAACCGAGAACCCAGATGGGCCTTGACTGACCTCCACTCCCTGGATGTAAACCGCCCATCCCGATCTGAAACGATAGTCTTGGTAACCCATGATAGCGCACAAACTGCTCAATGAACCTCCGTACTAATACAGTAACCGGAGCGTCATTCGCCACTGGAATGAATCTGGCCACCATTGTTAGCATGTCCACTATCCCCCAGATCGTGTCATTTCCCGCACGGTATCGAGGTAGCCCATGTATGAAGTCCATAGCTATATCCTCAAATTTCCACTCTGGCACCGGAAGTGGCAGCAGCAAGCCTCCTGGGTTCCTACACTCTTCCTTTATGAGTTGGCAGGCCTCGCAATGCATCACAAAGTACGTAATGTCCTTTTTTATACCTGGCCAGTACATCGTCCTCTTCAAATCCTTTACCATCTTGGTGATTCCTGGGTGCACCGAGTGTCGACTGCAGTGAGCTTCCGTCATAATGTCCTCCCGGATCTGGCCTCCTGCCAGTATGTAGACCCTGCCTCTAAAACACAGGAGACCATCCCTCAAAGATTAATCTCCTGTGGTGCCTTCCTCCAAGCCTCGGAATATCGGCTCAGCTCTCACATCCAGCTTCTGCCCATCTCTGATACGGTCCCGTATATCATCTGTAGTAACCATCGATCCTAGGTACTCCATATATAACTCCGGGTCATCCTCAGACACTAGTGATATCTGCATCTCCTCGAATGATTTAACCAACTCCAAGGCCATCAGCTGCGGGCCTACTCCTGGCGTACTCGCTCTCCGACTTAAAGCGTCTGCGACCACGTTTGCCTTTCCTGGATGGTAGTGCATGGTATACTAGTAGTCTAACAGAAACTCCACCCAGCGTCTCTACTTGATGTTTAACTCCTTCTGTGTGTCTACGTATTTCAAGTTCTTGTGGTCTAAGAAGATATCGCAATGAACTCCATAGAGGTAGTTTCGCCAGATCTTAAGTGCAAAAATAACTTCCCCCATCTCCAAATCGTGCACGGGGTAGTTCTGCTAATGCTGCTTCAAATGACGGGAGGCGTAAGCTATTACGTACCCGTTCTACATTAGAACAACACCCATCCCCTGATAGGAAGCATCTATGTACACCTGGAATCCTTCCTTCCCTGATGGAAGAGCAAAGATGGGAGACGAGGTAAGACGATCCTTCAGCTCCTGAAAAGCAGATTCGCATCGTGGTGTCCAAATAAAAGGGGACTCCTTCTTCGTCAGAGATGTAAGAGGGAGGGCAATCTGAGAAAACCCCTTTATGAACTTCCGGTAATAACCGGCAAGTCCTAAGAAACTTCGAACATCCGAGGACGAATTTAGTTGTGGCCAATCCCGTACCGCCTGGACCTTCGCCGGATCTACTACAAGACCTGCTCCACTGATGACATGGCCTATGAAGGCCACCTCCTTAAGCCAGAACTGGCACTTGCTATATTTGGCATACATCTTATGCTCCAGCAGCTTCTCCAAGGTCAAGGCCAGATGTCTCGTGTGCTCCTCCTCCGTACTTAAATAGATAAGGATGTCGTCGATGAATACGATAACGAAGACATCCAGATACTCATCGAACACCCGGTTCATCAAGGTAATGAATGTGGAGGGTGCATTCGTGAGCCCGAAAGGCATCACGGTAAACTCGTACAAACCATATCTGGTGCTGAAGGCCGTCTTCGGGATGTCCTCCTCCCGAATGCGAAGCGGATAGTACCCCGATCTAAGATCTAGCTTTGAGAACCAATGGGCTCCCTCCAGCTGGTCAAATAGCTCGTCTATCCTTGGAAAGGGATAAGTATTCCAGACTGTCAACCTATTCAGGGCACGGTAATCTATACACAGTCGAAGAGTCCCGTCCTTCTTCTTGACGAATAACATCAGAGCTCCCCATGGTGAAGAGCTAGGCTGAACAAACCCAGCCTCCACTAACTCCTGAAGCTGGCTTCGAAATTCCACCAACTGCTTTGGGGCCATTCGATAGGGAGCTCTGGATACTGGCTTATCCCCCGGTATAAGCTGAATCTGGAAGTCCTTCTCTCGGTGCAGGGGTAGCCCTGGTAGCTTTTCTGGAAATACGTCGACAAAGTCTCGCACTACTGGAATATCTGAAATTGAGTCCTTGGCCATGACTGCCTCAAAAAAGACCTGATAAACCTCTTCCCCCTGAAGATGGGCCTTAATGGCCTGCACAGGTGATTATAATATGTGGGGTGCTGGTAAAATACCTTCGATAACAATAAAGGAGTCCCCGTGACTCACGGTGATCCTCTTCGCCACGCAGTCAATCTGGGCATGGTTCTAGCACAGCCAAGTCATGCCAAGGATCAGATCATAATCTGGCAACTTCAGATCATCGCTGGTGCCTCAAACGCCTTCCCGCCGATCTCCGCTTCCATATTGCAATGAGAAGAGGTCATTAGCTCCGATCCATCGGGTAGGCGCACCCTCATCATCTTTCCGATGAACGGCTCCACACCTGCCAATCCTTTCAAGAAATCTTCCGACACAAACGAGTGCGAAGCACCTGTGTCGAAAGCGTGTGAGCGGGCTTTCCGCTAATGAAAACTATGCCTGAGGTAATTAAGTGTCTTAGTATTCCGGTTATGGTTGTCTTCTCTTTATTTCTAACTAGGTTATGTATAGAAAACTAGTTCCTAGGAAGAAAACTTTAAAAGTACTGACATACCTGCGATAACCTGCTCCGTGTTCCAGGGCTGTGTCAGGTCTAGAGCATACACTAGCGCCCTTTCTGGCCCGTGGCTTCGGCCCTGAAATCCTCATCCTCGGTCATGTCCTCGGCCGCCAAACTGTCGAGGAGGTGGGGCACCCTGATGTGCTAATTGGGGTGCTCGCCTAATAGGGCAGTTCCTCTTGATATGCCCCGGCTAATTGCACTGAAAGCATACCGGTGTCTACTCTGCTGTCCATGGCATCTCTAGCATCTGTAAAGGCTGGGGAGCCAATACCCCCTAACTCCTCTGCTCCTGTCCAATCTCCTGACGAGGTTGATCCTTATTCCTTCTCTCCCCAATAACTTAACCTCGAGGATGGTCTCTACGACCTCCAATCACTGTATCATTAGCCGGTCTCTTCCAGCTCTTAACTATAAGCTGATCCGCTTATCTCTTCTTAGCCATCTCCAGAATCCTTGCCAAACTCCCCTCTGAGTTAAAGAGGAGGGCCTGTATCATGTCGTCTTGCAGCCCCTTGTAAAACCTTCGGTCATAGCCAGCGTCGTCCAACTGATAAGTGTCCGCATAGCGGGCCAGGTTAGTAAACTCCTGATAATACTCCACCACAGTCCTGTTCCCCTACATCAACCGCAGGAACCTATCCTCCAGCTCGTCCCTCGCCGACTGAGGTACGAAATGTCCCAAGAGCACTGCTCTGAACTCCTCCCAAGTAATAACTGCTCAATACATACTCGCAAAGATGATGTCCAACTGTGACTTCCACCACCTCTTTCCGTGTGACTCCAGGCAGGAGACTGCTAAAGCAACTACCTCCTCAGTGGGGCATCGAATCCACACAAGCATCTCGTAGATGGTATCCAACCAATCCTTCGTGTGTACTGCCGACTCTGTCCCTAGGTAGGATGGAGGGGAAAGTCCCCGGAAGACGCTCATCCAGTTGGCCCCGTTGCTTGGTTGTGGAGTCGGGGCTTGCTGAGCTCTAAAGTCCTCCAGAATGGCCGTAAGTGTTTTCCCCATCTCCGACTGCTGGAATGGAGCTGGAGCCGGTGGAGGCGGGATAACATTCAGAGCCTGAGGTGTCCCCTACTATGGTGTAGGGTTCGTCGCAGGCTACAAGGAAAAATTCCATTCGTTAGTGAATGCATGAATGGAATATAAGAAAGGGGTAGGATGGACATTCACATATGATTTTCCTTATGGGCACACCACAGCTTCCGCTGCTAGTTTGTCCGCAAACTAAGCTCACACGGGGGTGGCCCAAGTTTTGTGGACTACTTCTCTTTCGATCGAGGTCTCCTATGATAACACTTGTAAGACCCCCATTTTCTTCTTCTTCAACCACCGGGGTCTTAGCCCAGAATTGCCGCTTTGCGGTGACACCGACTCACGGGAAGGCCGCCACCACAAAACGCTAATTTTGCCGGCCCTTTTCGATCACAAGAGAGAGAAGTAAGTATTACATTGAATGTAAACTTGTCCACGGAAACTCAAATGAATAAAATCACAACAAGTCCATCAATATATAGAAAGTACTGCAAAGAACAGCTTAGATGAAATAAAGAAACGAGCTCGAGCCCGGTACATCAGAGTCCTCACTACAAATAACTCATCTCGAAAGCTATAAAAATACTAAACACTCATGGAGCTTGTCACAGGTGCTCTGGTGCTAGACTGGCCCACCTCCAAGCGCACCGTACTCCGCTGGTGCTGGTACCTGGGCTGCTGGTCCCTGTCTCCCATCCGGAGCTCCTGTAATGTTGTGGTTCGAAAACCATTAGTCATAAAGACTAAGCCCTATCATCCCCTACCCCTACCCCACTGGTCCTAAGCACCGAGCGAAGAGGAGGAAAGGGAAGCTACAAAGGTAGAAAATAAGCAAGGCGGGTGACGGTGGAACTAGTCTAGCAACTGTTCGTGGTGTATAAACAACTAATTAAAATTGATTACATCTGGCAGTTCTATGGTAGTGAGTAATAAAGTAGACATGTGGTAAGTAATATAATCATAAGAAGAGAAATAAGAAGCAAGTAAATTAATAAGTAAGTAAATAAGTAAGTAAGTAGATAAGTAAGTAACCTTAACTTATATGAATGCCCATACAAACTTATAAGTTAAGGGGTCTTTTGCAAGGCTCCCATCGTATAAAAAGTCCCATACCAATTTATACGTTGGGGTGTCGGTTGTAAGCAAATATGAGTGTAGTGATATGCTATGTCATGATTCATGCAAGTGAAACTCACGCACACGACTCTATGCGCACAGACCTTTAGTTCCCCATGTTCGGGCAGCTAGCTTAACTCCCAGGAACCTCCGTAGTGGTAAACGGAGACAGTGGGTCGGGCCCCCCACTCGTAGGCGGGTATCCACACTACCGGGCCTAGCCCTTCCGTACGCACGTAGAAGAACACAACCTAGACTATCCGTGTACTAGTGTTGGCTATATCCACCAGACTTTCTTTGGCTAAGTGTCCCACACCTCCGAGTCAACGTATCGATATCGGTGTGAATGACAATCAAATACCGAAGACCCACCACCTTATTCTGTATTTAAACCCTCGAGCACTCAGCTCCCCGGAATGTCCCGTCCGTACATCTACCTTCAGAGATACCGTCTGAATGTCAACCAAACCAACTTATTCTACCTCCCTAGCTACCGGGGTGTGTGAATGTGTAACCCTAGATATTCTTCTTGCTCTTTTAGTTTATTATTCCTACGGTTTACGTTAGCCCAGGACTGCCCCCGGTATTCCCTATGAAGGGCTCTCAAAGGGCACTAGGAACTATGATGGTAGCTGAAGCCCATCGTTCCCTTTCGCAAGGCACTTACTTTTTATTGGTTATTACCCATTACCTGATCCCATTCAAATTACCGTGGATCTAACCCTAGTGTGTTAAGACTCTTCCTCTCCCACCGGGAAGGATGATCTTTCGTCGGTCCTGAGCACCTCTTATGACTCGACAACCTACCAACCTAACCTCATCGTTGTTACTGAGGATGCATTCATACACATTTCCAAACCACTAACCCAACACCCAAATCCTTTAAGTTCATCATGTAGCCTAATATGATTTCAACTGTTTTACTAAAGGCAGACCATCATAAGCTATATGAGGTATACAAGGGGAGGTACTCCAAATTGTCTTCCAAATCTCCTATAAAATTTACTAGAGGTCTATCATGACATAATTAGACTAAATCCAGAAATTTATATTTTTCCTAATTAATCTGATATTTATTTAATTTCTCTTAAGATTGGCCATGAGTAATTTTAAACATGAAATACATGATTTTCTCAAGTAATGGCCACCCAAAAATTATGATCACTAAATAACAGCAAGATATCATCAAATACTAATTTTCATGATTTTAGAAAAAGTATTTAGTCCATAATTAATTTATCCACTATAACTCCATAAACCATAAGTAAAGAAGGAAGTACTGAAATTACTCATCATAAAATTATAGAAATATTACTAAATATTAATATGGTCCAGAAAAGGACATTGTGCAAAGATCATAATTTTACAGGCTTGCTAGACACCAAAATATATTTAATTAAGTTTTCATGGGAAACAACACTTAATGAAGCAAGCCTTAGAATTACACTTCTAAAAATCCCATAAAAATTCACAGAGCTTTAAAACAGAATAAAGAGTCGTTTTCCTAAAGTTCATCAATTTTCAGAAAGTATTTTATCCTTAATAAATTTCTAAGCAAATAATACAAACTACTAAATTGTTAATGAAGTATCCAAAATAATAATCCTAAATTCATAATAAAAACTCCAAAGCTTGAACTAACCTTAAAAACTACTCTACCGAAATCCCATCACAGTTCAGTGTGTTTGAGTGACATTTTCTACCTCTACAAGTTTTGTGCCCTAAAGTAGGGTTAGGGTTTTGAGGGACTTATTTACTTTAAAATCCATTTATATTTCTTACAATAGTATTCAATCTACCCTAGAATTCTATCAACCAAGTTTCAGATCATAACCAGGTCATTTGATCACTTGCCCTTTACAATTCACCAAGAACCATCCTTTGGGTTTGACCTTGGGTCCTAGGGTAAATTTACACCAATCCACCTCAAAATCCATGAGAGGGTGCTAGGCATCATGCCTAGTCAGTGGTAAAAATCTCAGCCTCTGTTGAGGTGATTTGACCACTCAAATCTCAAAGTGCACTTTTGACCTAAAAACCCCTTAATAGGGCAAAGCTTAGGTTTGTCCATTTCCAATCTAAAACATCTCAAACTAATATGAAAATTTTTACAGAGCCTCATGATGAACCCAGGGACCACTCACAAAAATTTGGGAGGGTTTGGAAGTCATTAAGCCATCTAATTAATTTACCCTAAGATTATTAAATTTTTCTAAAAACAATAGAAAAACATTCTCCAAAAATTCCCATTTTTGGACATGCCCTAGGTATAGCTAGGGTAGACACCCTGGCCAAATTTCAGATCATTTGGTATAGGGATGAAAGGTGGGCACACCTTTTAGTCTCTACCTAGCTCTAGGTATAGATCACAAAAAATGAGGTGCCTTTGTCAATCCAGTTGATCAAATTGACCCAAATAAATTTTAAATAAAGTAGACCCATAGGGATACAAATTACATGTGGACCATTTCTTCATATAAAGCTTCTAAGTATTTTTCATAGATTTTCTAAAGTGGCTATTATTTTGTACAGAAAATTCATATAAAAGAAAAGAATTAAATAACAACACTAATCTTGAAGCAGATCCAACAGTGATGGGTCTTCTTTTTCCTCAAGCCAAGGTCCAAGATTAGCCCGACTTGGAGTGCATTCCAGATGCTGCAACCGGCCATCCAGCCTCGTCCCTGGCCGATCACCGCCACCACCACCTCCGTTGAGGTGGTGTCCATCGCCGGGCGGCGGCGCGGCCGCCGGAGAGGCGGAATCCGGCGAACTCGAGCACAAAATTTTGCGGTAAAATGGGAAGAAGCTCCGTTGAGCTCGATAATCAAACCTAAAGAGTTCTAAGATCTACCCGTAGAAAGAGAGGAGGGGAGGACCTTGTTCGCGGTTTGGAGGCGAGATGAACGTCGGGTTGACATTTGCGCGGTGGTGACGTTGCCGGATCTCTTCAACAACAAGAACAATAATCTAAATCCGTTTAATCATGTGTGTAAACTTCTCATCTTGCTCTAAGGGGGCTTTTATAGATCTCCAAGTGGGGAGGGGGAAAGGGTACGGAAGGCTCTCCTCTTAATGTTATTTCGGTTACGGTGGAGGAAGAGGAAAGGTGGAAGATGAAATGACTGATCCAGGTGGCGATTTCCTATTGGGTCAACTCTTCCTAATTTTATTAAGGAATTGGAGAAGAAAACGACCCATAAATACTCCTGGTGTAACTCCCCATAATCAGAGTTAATTGTGGCTTGGGTTACAGAAATTTCCAGCCTGGCTGACGTTTCGGCCTTTGTTACGGGCATGACACGTAGGTCACGGGTGTGACAGGTGTGTTGAAAATTCGAGCTCGCCGATCGTTTTTTTGAGATCGACGATCGTCGAAGGGGACACGCCCTAGGTCACGGGCGTGACGCGTAGGTCACGGGCGTGACGGGCTGGGTTGAAAAGACTGCGTTCGCTGATCATCTTCCTGAGATCGACGATCGTCGAAGGGGTGGTCACGCCCTAGGTCACGAGCGTCACATGTCGGTCACGGGCGTGACAGGCCCAGGTGGAAACTCTGAGTTCATCGATCGTCTTGCTGAGACCGACGATCGTCAAATGGGTCACGCCCTAGGTCACGGGCGTGACGTGTCGGTCACGGGCGTGATAGGCCCGGGTTGCAAATTCTACACTCGCCGATCGTCTTCCTGAGATCAACGATCGTCAAAGGGGGTCACGCCCTAGGTCACGGGCGTGATATGTCGGTCACGGGCGTGACAGGCCCGGGTTGTAAATGCTGAGTTCGCTAATCGTCTTCCTGAGATCGACGATCGCCGAAGGGGTCACGCCCTAGGTCACGGGCGTGACATGTCGGTCACGGGGGTGGCCAACCCGTGACTCGAAATCTTGGTCGATAGACTTCAATTCTTGGGTTTCTTAGGGTTCTGTTATGACAAAACCACTTCTAGGGGTCTATTTGTAAATAGGATGTTACACCTGATTAAAAGCTCAAAGAATCTCTAGATCTACCTTCAGCAGATCTTGTGGTGATAGGGCACCTGATCAAAAACCTAAGTGGATTCCTACCTGGGTGGTAGAAGAGTGGATGTACCCAGATTTGGGGAACCACTATAAATTTTCTTGTGTCATCTGGTTATTGTGTGATTTATGGGTGTGCTGTGTTATGCGGTGATAGTCTAGACCATTTTATTTTACCAGTTATAGTTTTCAGAATTTTAATTCCGCAATTAACCTAAATGTTTTTAAATACTCTATTCACCCCCCTCTAGAGTAAAACCCTTCTATCCCTCTCTTTCACCTTGAGAGATTGATAATTTGGAAAATTCTCCCATTTTATATTACTTGTGTGACCGGTACACTTGACATAAACCGCATCAATACGCCACTAAAGAAATTAAAAAAACATTGAAAAATAAGGGGCGCCACAGTTATGCAATCTCCACATTTCCTAATGAGGAGCGAAAGACCAACAGGTTTTATGAAGGTCTACAGGATGATCTGAGGTTACATCTATTAGGTCCAATGACGTAGGGTGTCACAACCCGCATTTTTACTGAATTTAAATGTATATCAGAGTAAGAGAAAACACACGCTGTGATGCCACAACGTGCATGGGATAACTGCTGACATTCAGACAAACTCTAATCCTAACATAGTTTATGAAAATACCAAGTTATGATGTGATAAAAACATGTTTCAAGTTAATTTTTGATGGACGTATCCCTCGGCTCAGTGGTTCAACTAGTCCACGACTGAAAATATAAGTATATGCTGCGGAAATAGTTTTTTTACAATGGTTAACATACTGCATGAGCATAAACGTCCCCATACGACAACTCATGTTATGCATGACTCAAGATTTAGTATAAGTATAGAAATTAGTTTGTACGTTTAATAAGATATAGTGACTTTAGCTTCAAAAGATGTCATACATGAGGTAATAGAGGTAATACTTTTATACTTTAAAATATCTAACATGTAACCTAACATAAAACCTTCCCAGAGAGCAAGTAAATCCAAACAATCGTAGGAAAAGGCTTAGCAGTTAGCAAGTACTTAACATTAAACAAAAAAATCTAGTGGGCATCAATAACCTGACACGATCCCACTAAAAGGTATTATTATCTGAACTAAAATAAAACAAACAACAACTACCTCACAGCCGGTGAGGAAACGACAATTGTAGAGTACCATCCAAAACCGAACCCAAACAGCTCAACCGGCTACTTCTCCAAACCTGAGGCATTCAAAGAAAGAACACCTCAGCAAGAATGAAAATAAAAGTAGAAATCAAGATCAAAAGGTTAGCAATAAACCAAAAATTGTATAAAGGTTTACCAACCAGAACATAAGGAAGTTGTCAAATCTCGGAAGTTAATCATATGACAATGGTAAAAGATTTACTTATTGAGTTCAAAAGTAAGAAAGTTGGAACAAGTGCGAAACGAAGCCATGCTTCGAGAATATCTGCAAAATTAAGCAGAATAACATATAACTGTACAATATGAGGAAAGAGACTAAATAACTGTACTCATATGATTCATTAACACTTTGTAAGAAATGGTCCTGAGTCGGTGTCCACATTGTCTAACACGAACTTATAGACCCAACATATTTCAAGAAGGTACTGTGGTGGCGGCAACATGTTTCAACACAACCTGACAGTCCAATTGTCTCAACAAGACACTAGGGTGGTGGAAACATTATCCAACTCAACCCAACAATCCAAATATATATAAACAAGGTGCTATGGTGGTGGCAACAATGTCTAACTCAACACAGAAGCCAAAAAACAAGCCCAATATTGTAATGATTCATAATTTTGCACTAGGTTGGGGGTCCTTTATCCAGTACCAACCAAGGGCCTCACATAACAACCATAAACACCTATAACCCCAACCAGGATACAGAAAATCCCCTTGACATAAAGGAAGAAAATTCCCAAGTAATAGCCATTCTAAGTCATACTTGACGAATTGAGCTTTATCCGGAAAAAATCATAAGTCCATGGGAAAAGCATCGAGTACACTCGACGCCGCATTGAGTGTATTCAACAAACTCAACACAAACCAGATTACTCAACGAAATTACAATCACTCAATGATGCATTGAGTCCACTCAACGCCGCGTTGAGTCCACTCAACGCTTTGACTTAGTCTCTAAGCTACTCAACACCATGTAACGTTAATGCTTTTGCCTCAGCGCCAAATTATCACCCGATCCACATGCCAAACTGGTGCTACCTGACGAATTCGTCGATATTACTTGATGAATTTAACTTTGCCTAAAACATCACTCTATGGCAAGTGAACTTCACTAAACTCTATGCCTGATATTCGTCGACTCAACTCCTAAAACTCAACAAATATAACAATTCTCAACGCCAAGTCTTATACTCGACGAACTCCCTGCCTAATACTCGACGAGTACAACAACACTCAACGCTAAGTCTTATACTCGAGGAACTCAATGCCTAAAACTCGATAAGTTGGACTTGACTCAATGCCAAGCATTACCCGCCAAATTTCAACGGATACTCGACAAATTTGACTCTGCTCCTACTGATACTCGCCGAATTTTACTTAGACCAAAAAATACCAACTATATTAGACGAATTCTAACCTGCCTAATACGACTAATCCTGACTTTGACTAATAGCGGTATAAGCCGAATCTAGACTGATTAACAGATAGCCCGACACTCGACGAATTTTTCCTAGGCTAACAGTCATATAAGATGAATTTACTTAGGCTAATAGGTAAAAATCGATAGGTTTAAACACTATCAGCCGGGAGATAGCAAATTAAACTCATACTAACAATCAAATACGTCGAATGGCCCTTGACAAAAAATTTCGCACTAAGCAGCAGGTCTAAATGGCCAAACCCTACCCTAATCCAAATTTCTGAGAAGGGAAAGGAAAATAACAAAGAATGAAAATAATGAAAGCTTGGCAAGGGGAAGAAATCACCACATGCCTCAATCTTGCCGAAATCCAGCACCACAACCACTCCTCTTCACAGATCTGGCCGCAAGAATACCCAAGCAACAATTCCTGAAACCTTTCAGGATGAAGGAGGGTCAAAACGAAATTCCAAACACCAAAAATTTCAAGAAACGGGAAAAACTCACCATATAAACGTAGATCTTAGTGAGAGATAAACGGATCTACTCTCTGGCGACGATATCGTGCACCAGAGCTCCTACAATCGACGACCGAAGGCTTCATAAGGTCCGCCGCTCTCGTCTTCTGTAATACATTCCGACGGTTTTAAGAATGATGACGAATTGGGTTTCTGTCCTATCGCAAGGCTATTTATAGGGAATAAATAATATAATAAATTATTGTTATAATTAAAACGTCCAAATGACCAAAACTCGCACTAACTCGGATTTCTACGAAAATCAAACCGTAGCTAAATATTGACGCTACGAATCCAACGACGAAGTCAAAATTGAAATCCGAGAAACTAAACTCGGGTAAACACTCCCCGAAGTAAAAACATCAAATATCCCAAAAACTCTCCACCCTGTTCCAAAACGAACCCCGACTCGTAATAGAATACCAAATCATAGGAGAAATTAGCCAAGCTAATACTCCCAAACAAAAATCTTGGATACCAGTGAGCAAAAGCCACGCTCCGACAGCGGTACCCACCAACTAAGCATCAACATAACGCCCAGAGGTCAAAATACGTCACTAAATGGATTTTAAATCAACCTTGAAAAATCAGGGGGGTTACAGTCACCCCTCCTAAAAGAATGTTTCATCCCAAAACTTTACAAGCAAAAGATTCAACTATGGAAGAAAAATAATCAATGATTATAGAATGGAAATACATACCAAAAGAAACTAGGAGAACAGATGAGGATGAGCCTCCCTCATAGCTGACTCTAACTCCTAAGTCGCGCTCTCCATGTCTTGGTTCCGCCACAAAACATAACCATTGGTATGGTATTCCTCCGCAACACACAATCTTGTGTATACAAAATACGGACATGCATGTCAACATAAGAAAGGTTGGGATCCAACTGAGGCACAGATTCAAGAACCTACTGGTCGCTAAGAACACATTTAACCTACTGTCTTACGCGAAACACATTGTGCACACCAAGAAAATTTGTAGGTAAATCAAGCCTATTAGCTGACATTCCATTTCGTTCAATAATCTCGAAGGGTCCCATATACCTAGGATCCAACTTATGGTTCTTACCTAACCTCTTGACACCAGACATCGGGGAAACTTTAAGAAACACCATGTCCCCAACTTCAAATTCCAAATCAGTTCTTCTTCAATTAGCGTTCTTCTCATAACGCTCCTAAGCTATACGAAGCTTCTCTCGAATATTCTTCATCGAAATATCCATTTCTTCAAAGGATTCCGGACACAACAACGGTCTTTGGCCAACCTCAGCCCAAAATAAGGGAGTTCTGCAACGTCTCCCACATAGGGCATCAAACGTGGCCCTCTATAAGCTCTCTATAACTGTCATTATAAGCAAATTCCATCAGTCTCAAACGCTCATACCACGCTCGTTCGTGGTCCAAGATGTAAAATCTTATCATATCTTCCAAAATCTGATTAACTCTTTATGTTTGATCATTTCTATGCGGATGATAAGCGATGGAATACCTCATATCGGTACCCAACCCTTCCTGTAAGATTTTCCAAAAACGAGACGTAAACCTAGAGTCTCGATCAGACATAATACTAATAGGAACTCCATGTAACCTGATAACCTCATCCAAGTATAACTTTGCTATTTTCTTCATGGAGTAATCAATCTTGAAGGGCATGAAGTGAGCACACTTCGTCAGTCTATCCACTATAACCCATACAGAATCATGTCCCTTGGGAGATCTTAGTAAACCAGTAATGAAGTCCATGGAAATACTCTCCCACTTCCAACTTGGAATCTCTAAGGCGTCAACTTGCCACCAGACATTACATGATCACCGTTAATTAACTCGCTTATAAGTGAAGCACTTATACACGAAGTGGCTATATCCTTCTTTATACCATACCGCCAAAGGATCTTCTTCAGATGTCTATAAATCTTTGTAGAACCAGGGTGGTTGGTAACACTAGATCCATGCGCCTCACTGCACAACTTAACTCGAATATCCTCAATATCGAGGATACAATATCTACCGCGATACCTCAAAGTGCCCTCCTCACCGAATGAAAAGTCTGGTAACTCCCCTTTCTCAGTTCAATTATGGAGGTGCAGCAAATCAGGATCATCCTTTTGAAGTAGACTTGTAGTGTAATCCATGAAGGCTTTGCTACATCCAAACTGCTCGACGAGACGCTACTTCCAACCGAGATATCCATCAACAAAAATTCCTCCACCAAGGATTCTACTGAAATTCCAACGATTTGCATGGTCTTTTTACTCAATTCATCAGCTACCACATTAGCTTTGCCCGGAAGGTATTGGATTTTTAACATCATAATCTGCGACATATTCTAACAATCTCCGCTGGCACAAATTAAACTCCTTTTGAGTTCAAGCGTACTTCTAACTCTTATGATTCGTGTAAATTTTTTGCACAACGCGCCATACAACAGATGTCTCTATAACTTCAAGGATTAAATGACTGCAGCAAACTCTAAATCATGAGTAGGGTAGTTTCTTTCATGAGTCTTTAACTGCTCGACCCATACGCAATCACTTTTCCTTCTTGCATAAACACGCAACCAATTCTAGCATGCGATGCATTTATATAAACGACATACTCTACACCCTCTGTAGGCAAGGACAATACTAGAGCAGTGCACAATCTCCTTTTCAACTCCTAAAAGGCTTCTTTATACTTATTGCTCCACACAAATGCTACAGTCTTCTGCGTAAGCTTATTCAGCGGCACACATATCGTATAAAATCCTTTCATAAATCTCTTATAATATCCTTCCAAACCTAGGAAACTTCTTATCTCTTTGGGTGTGGTAGGTCTATTCCAAACCATTACGGCAGAAATCTTCTTTGGGTCAATAAAAATTCCGTACTTATTAACAACATGACCCAAGAAGGAAACTTGAGTAATCCAAAACTCACACTTGCTTAACTTGGCAAATAACTTATGCTCCCTCAAAGCAGACAGAACTTACCGCAAGTGCTGGGCATACTCCTAACCACTCCTCGAATAAACCCAAACATCATCTATAAACACGACCACAAAATGGTCCAAGAAAATCTTTGAACACTCTATTAATCTTGTCCATGAAGGAAGAGGGTGCATTAGTCAAACCAAAGGACATCACCAAGAACTCAAAATGTCCATGCCGAGAACGGAAAGCGGTTCTTCGAATATTCGTCTCACGAATCCTAAACTGATGGTAGCCTGAATGAAGGCCAATCTTTCAAACATTATACAACAACGCAACTGGTCAAATAAGTCATCAATTCGCGGTAAAGGATACTTGTTCTTGATATTTTCCTTGTTCAATTCGCTATAATCTATGCATTGCCTCATGGACCCATCTTTTTTCTTCACAAAAAACACAGGAGCACCCCACGGTAAAGAAACTTTTCTAATAAATCCATTCTACAACAACTCATCCAGTTGGGTACGTAACTCATCCAGCTCACGACGAGCCATACGATATGGTGCCTTAGCAATAGGATGAGTACCCGGCTCATGATGTAAAACTAACTATACATCCTTCCCAGGTGGAAGATGAGGAAGACTATCAGAAAAAACATTCGAAAACTCACACACCACAAAAATATCCTTGACACACGACAAACCACTACCGTTTCCCAAAATGGAAACCAAGTAAGCAAAACCACCAGAATCTAAAAGCATCCGAGCACATACCTCAAAAATAATCAGGGAATCTTGACACGGATAACCATAAACACTTGGGGTTACCTTCATCCATCTGGAAGTTATAATGCTTGACTTTACATTAGATAACAACATCATATCTGGACAACTATTCCATGCCCAAGATCACATCGAAGTCCTCCAGGTCTATCAACTTCAAATAAACAATAGTTTGGAAATCGCCTAAAAGAATTGGACAACCCAGGATACCCTGGTCCGACACCACCGAATCACCAGATGGAAACTTGACACAAAACGAATCACCAACTTTATCAAGAGTCAAATGATGGTGCTCTATAAAGGTCCAAACCACAAATAAGTGGGTAGTACCAGAATCGAAAAGAATGCACGCCCAATGGTTCTTTACCTTAAACTTCCCTATAAAATCACATAGATAACTATTCAGTAACATCAAAACTACAACTATGAGATAAATACAAATGAGGTTAAGATCTAACCTGAGATCACCTGGGTGTACGTCTGTGCTTCCTCCATGGTCACAACGTTTTACTTGCCCTTCCCTTTGTCCAAATATTGCGTTTGTAGCAATTCCTAAAGTTGAATTAGCTGCAGCGTTGGCTGATACTATGGGCACTTTGACTTGAAATGTCCTCTTTGTCTGCACTGAAAGAAGGACCTCTCCTTACACCAGCAATGGGCAGCATCGTCCCCCTTTCATTTGCACAAAGCACAAACAATTTCTCCTTTGGGATCGCTCTGAATGGCATGCACCTGCTCTTACTTTTGAGCTCCAAATCTCTTAAAACATTTCTCAAACGGGTGGCCCGACCGGCCACAGAAATTGCACACCTCCTTGCTTCTCTTCCTTGAAGCAGAACCAGATTACTTAGAGTTCTTACCCTCATTAGACTCCCTCTTATCTTTCCTTATCTGCTGGCCTCGATTCTTAGAATTGTCGATCGCTTCAACCTTTAAGACAGCTTCTACAACTTCAGCATAACTTCCAGATCCATAAGCACTGGCCAGCTGCTGAATGTAATTCCTCAGACCACCCATAAATCGCTTAACTCTACAAGATTACGAGGATACAAGATCCGAGGAAAACCAGCTAAATTTACTGAACTCCACTTCATATTCACTCAAAGTGAGTTGTCTTTGCTTCAAATGAAGAAAATTAGTCATCAATCGGTCTTGCTCGACCGATGGTATAAACTTCCTCATCAATTACTCCTTCAAGGCTTCCCACAAACATCTATCCTTCAGGTTCTCCTTTTCTCTTAACCACCAGCTCTTTGCAAGAACCTTCAGCTAGTAACCAGCGACCATCACTCCCTTGTCAGTGGAAATCCATGAGTATGAGAACATCTCCTTGATCTCTATAATCTAGTCATCAAAGGCCATGAAATCATCTCTACCATCATAGGTAGGAGGTTCAAATTGCATGAAATGCGAGATAAAGTTCATCTCTGGTCGCAAAAAAACTGGAGGCACCAGAGGAGCGGGGAGGACAGGAATAGCTTGACCCATAGTAGGGTCTTGCACTCTAAACGGCTGCATAAAAACAACAGACAACAAAGCCTTGATCTACGACTGCATCTAAAACAATTGCCTAGACAGAGCCTCATTGCTTTGACGCAGTCCTTTAATCACTGCCTCACTCTGTGCCCCATACGACTTGCCCTCGGACTGTGGAGTCGACCTTGTCGCGGTATACTTCAGCGTCATTCTAAAAATTTGAAAAATAACTAATCAGTACCTAGCTTAGCGCTAGAACTACACAACTTAGTTCAGACAATACATATACAAATACATTCCCAAGCTGCTAACTTACTCTGGGAATTTTATTAAAGATGCCATGCTTAAACTTAGGATGATATACCATCATCCCACTGACTCATGTGCATAGATTACGAATGCATGAATTCTTATTCATTTTTGACTCAAAACTGATGCTGGCCCATGGCTTCGACAGACAATTAGCACTTCAAAATATAATTATGCGCAAACATTCATATTTCCAAATAGACAAAATCCTGACTAAGATTCCGATTTTGAAACAAATTCTAAAACTCTGTTCCCAAAATTAATTAATTCGAGGGTAAGCCTAACACTCCAATTTATACGGGAATTCTGAATAAAATAACCCTTGAATTTTAGATTTAGATCAAGCACGATTTTTAATATAAATAAGGACCAAAAACTAGCCTTCCACCAAAACTCACAATTGTTTAGAAAGAATCACACGAGAGATGTTATAGGAAATCGTTACGCAAAATCCCATGAGAATTCCGTCAATGAGATGGGTGGAGGATGCGCACACGACGGTGGTTGATTATATTCACACGCTACTCCACAGTTCTGCGTCGGATGATGAAAACGCATGCTGTCTTCCTTCACAAAACCCTAAAAGACGGAGTTCCTTGAAAAATCAAATAGTTATATAGGGAGGAGAGAGAAAAGGTGATGGATAATATTTATAATATATGGTGAAAGGGTTGAGGTTAGGGTGAGATGTGGATTGCCGGAATTTGTCTAATTTGTGTGTGAGGATTTGTGGGTCGGTACATATTAGAGAGGAGTAGTGGCTCGGGTTGGTGGTGAGGGGAGTGGCTTAGGTTGGTGGTGGTGAAGGGTGGCCGGGATTTAGGAGAGTGGGGAAGGGGTGGCCGGCGGCTTGGAGCAAGGAGGGGTTGTTCGTGTTGGGATTTGTGGTGGCCGGAATTTATGAGGGTGGAGGAGGTGTGGTTGCTGTTTGGTTTGTTCTTGGAGGGAGAGGGCAAGTGGCGATTTGGGTGGAGCTAGGGTGGCCGGAGGTTTGTGGGGAAGTGAAGAGGAGCTGAGAGAAATAGAGAGGGAGGGAAAGTATAGTGGTCGGCGGCAAAGGATAGGAGGAAGAGGGAGGGAGAAGGGTTGGATAAAATTGCCTTAGGGGGAAGAAGGAAAGAGGGGGGAAATTCAATCTTTGAATTAAGGTTTCAATTTTTTTTATTCTCTCATTATTCCTTAATAACCATGGCTATATATAGTCTACAACACTCAATCTCTTTCCATTCAAAATTCAAAATTCAAATTTATAATATGATGGTTATATGCACCTATCATAGCACATGAAATGAAATAATTAAAACAACACATGATGGTTATAGGCACCATCATTACACATGAAATGAAAATTAAAACATGAAATAAATACTTAAAATATAATTTCAAAAATAATAAAACTATTAAAAATATATAATTATAATTATTTAATTTATAATTATATTTTTCTTTATATAATGGCGGTAGACGTCCTTCCCATCCTCGAGCTTGCGGCAGCGATCGTCCCAATCGACGAACTCTCTCAGACGGGGATCAATGACGGCTGTTTCACTAACGTCTCCATCAATCCTCCCCCACTCAAAATTACTCATCACCGATGAGTGGTCGGTGAGGGGGGGGGGACAGTTGAAAGCAGCAGCAACATGGGGCAAATCTGGACACGCAATCCGTGTCATAGTAGCATGAACATCCATCAGTACTGAGATCCTGTCTGGCACACAAACAACAAGACTTTCTAGAACACTCGAAAGGGTGTCAAGAAAAAGAAAATAAACAAGAATCTTACCATACGGTTCAAGAACCAAGGATTCAACATGGAAAATAGACACGACAGTACTAACAATCCCCATCCGAAGAGAATATTTAGTGGTAGGAAGAGGAAACAGAGAAAGGCACTCTGGTGGAACAGAGACTTACAGTAAAAAGTCTGGAAACTTGAAATAAAGTGAAACACCCTGTGCTATATAAAAATCTAAAATAAAAGCATAAAATCCGATGTTCTTCATAATCATGAATGGGTCGGTGTTCCTATGTATTAATTTGTCAACGGAGCCAGAAGGCATCTGCTCGAGGACTGACCAGACAAAACCAAAATCACTAGCTTTAGCATCGGACAGTCTCGAAAAGGCATGGAAGTGCGTGCGACATAACTTAAGGAGAAATACTATTATCCTAGATACATGAGGAGAGAATACATGTGCTACATGACTACACAAATACGGAGGATAAGGGGGTTAAGTCAGGTGGCACGGTAGCCATATAATCAGAGACGATTTTGATGGTCTCCGACACCGCAGTCTTAATTTCAATTTTAATATTTTCACGCTTGGCATGAAGATATGTTAGTTGATTCGCTCATCATACACAATCGAATTGGACGCTCCCGAATGTGCAAAGATATGCGAGCGAAACAGCTAAAGGGACCCAACTATAGTCACTGACGTGGGGAAATGAGGGTCATCAAATGGCGGAGGATAAATGTGTGTGACTGGGTGTGGTATATAAGTATATCTAGGGGACACCCCATCTATAGGCATAATTGCCAAAGAAATAGAGTTAATTGTACTAGGGGATGGAACCGTAGACGGACACGCAGAAAAATGAGTTGTCAAAAGTGAGGTGTAGTCATATCTATTAGGTGCGGTGAATAGTACAAATACTAGTGCTCTCAACATAGTAATATCTACGCGCTGAGTAAACGTCAAAGTAGGAACTAATAAAGTGGGCGTGTCACAAAAACTCAGCCTAGGACTACTGGTTCCACGTCCTAAAAAGTTATCTAAGATAGGAAAATAAAGAGGGGGAAGGGTCGGTAAGATCAAACTCGGGATAAAATCCGAATCAGTAAAAATTTCACCTAACGGTGTCTACATCAGAGAACTCTCATTCGGGTGTACAACAACAATATCATCCAAAGTTACCCTTCCCTCAGATCGTAACTCATCCACAATAATAATAGGAACATCCACTAAGTCAGGGTCGTCAATGACAATGGAAAAATACTCACTCACCGGCTCCTAAGGAATGTCAGATAAAGTCTTAGTGGGTATAATCATAGGCTCTAATACGATGGGGATCGTATTCGAGAGAGGGCACTAAATACTAGGGTGCACAGACACAACGCTAGTAGGGCACGTAATAGGTAAAGAGATACTATCATAGCTTGGACTTTCATCATCACCCCAAATATAGTCTTTTAGATTACTAGGGATTCTCTCAGACTCAGATGCATCAGAATCATCGGGCACTAATGAACATGTCAGAATACTCTCACCTACAGGGTCATCCTAAAAATCCAGAGATAGTATATCAACATCAGCATCCTCAGGGGTATTAGTCACTATCGCTAGGGGCTTAGATATCAAGGCTAACAAAGGCATAACCCTAGTGGTAACATCTATCGAGTCCACAACAAAAAACCTATTAGGAGAGGTTTCCTTAACGGGGGGTGGTGGTCCTAATTCGGTCTTTCTTGTTTGAAACGAGTGAGCTTTATTCCTAGGAATGTAGTGCTTCTCGGTTTTTACTGTCGTAATAAAAGTGTTGTCTATATCGGTGTGAAAAAAATGCAGTAATTTACCCTGGATGTAGGGGTTTAAACCTTTACGAAACCTAGAGATGGTGATCTCTGGCATCTCCTTCACACCACTTCTAACCATCATATCTTTAAAAAGATGCATATAATCCGAGACCAACTTGTTCCCTAATTTAAGGTTAGTCAAATCATTAGTTATTTGTCACTTGGTCTGAGCGTTTGGTTTATAATCATTCCTAACAGTAGGTATGGATCTAGTGCCAAAACTATACTCACTCATAGGCTTGGTGTTAGCAGGGCGAAGGTAGGCGGGATCAAATTGATCTGAGAATAGGCTACGCATATGCGTCCAAGCATAACGATAGCTACTAACACAACGCTCTTCTTTTAACCAAAACAACTGGGCTTGACCTACTAATTGCTCTCGGACAAAGTTAACCTTTTTGTGTTCATCCCAGAAGTGGCAATTAAAATAATGCTCTAATCCCTTGAGCCAATCTCTAAAAATTTAGGGACATCCTAAACCGTCATAAGTAGGATAAATATGGTGTGCCCTATGGGTGTGTTTAGCCATATCCTTAGCATAAGAATAGTCTAACAGGGCAGCATATACTTCATATGCCATTTAGTGAGAACCGGAGAGGAAACTCACTCGGAACTGGTGCACATGCAATGAGAAATGAACTTGGCCCTATTTAATTTTCAAAGATGGAAATGTTCCCACTTAATAACTATGGCAATAAAAGATTTTTTTTTATTTTCTTGAAGGAAATAATATGAAAATTATTAAATAAATGTTTTTTTGATTTTTTTGCTAAAAAAATCAAAATATAGGCCGGTATTTACAGACCAACAATTAGATTTTAAAACAACTCAATAAAAATAATGACTTAATGAAAAATAATTTTTTTTTTTGTTTTCGTACAAAGAAAATGATCGAGAAATTCCAGAATTATTTTTTTGAATTTTGAGAAAATATGGAAATTTTATGCCGCTATTTGCAGACAAAAATTTTAAAATTGATTTATCTTGTGCAATGAAACGTGCAAAGTGTGTGTCAGTGCTCAAAGCAAAAGGTGGAGGGGGCCAATTAGGAAATTGACGTGAACTTCCCTCTGATACCAAATTATGCAGGCAATTGGTTTCGACGGACAATTAGCAATTCAAAATATAATTATGCGCAAACATTCATATTTCCAAATAGAGAAAATCCTTAATACGATTGCGATTTTAAAATATAGTCTAAAAATCTGTTCCAAAAAATAATTAATTCGAGGGTAAGCCAAACACTCCAATTTATACGAGAAATTCTGGATAAAATAACCCTTGAAATTTAGATTTTGATCAAGAACGATTTTTAATATAAATCAGGACCAAATACTAGCCTTCTGTTTCCACCAAAACTCACAATAGTTTAGAAAGAATCACAAGAGATATGGTATAGGAAATCATTACCCAAAATCCCACGAGAATTCCGTCCACGAGATGGGTGGAGGATGCGCATATGATAGTTGTTGATTCTATTCCCACGCAACTCAACGGTTCCGCGCCGGATGATGAAAACGCAAGACGTCTTCCCTCACAAAACCCTAGAAGAGGGAGTTCCTTGAAAAATCCAATATTTATATAGAGAGGAGAGAGAAAAGGTGGTGGATAATATTTATAATATATGGTGAAAGGGTGGAGGCTAGGGTGAGATGTTGATGGCCGGAATTTGTCTTATTTTTGTGTGAGGATTTGTGGGTCAGTTACATAATGGAGAGGAGGAGGGGATCAGGTTGGTGGTGAGGAGAATGGCTCGGGTTGGTGGTGGTGAAGGGTGTCCGGGAGTTAGCAGAGTGGGGAAGGGGTGGCCGGTGGCTTGGAGCAAGGAGGGGCTGCTCGGGTTGGGATTTGTGGTGGCCGGAATTTATGGGGGTCGAGGAGGTGTTGTTGATGTTTGGTTTGTTCTTGGAGGGAGAGGGCAAGTGGCGATTTGGGTGGAGCTAGGGTGGCCGGCAATTTGTGGGGAAGTGAAGAGGGGCTGAGAGAAATAAAGAGGGAGGGTGAGAATAATGGTTGGTGGCCAAGGAGAGGAGGAAGAGGGAGGGACAATGGTTGGCTGAAATTGCCTAATGGGGAAGAGGGAAAGAGGGGGAAAATTCTATCTTTGAATTAAGGTTTCAATTTTATTTATTCTCTCATTATTCCTTCATAACCATGGCTATATATAGCCTACACCACTCAATCTCCCTCCATTCAAAATTCAAAATTCAAATTGATAATATGATTATTATATGCACCCATCATAACACATGAAATGAAATAATTAAAAAAACAAGTGATGGTTATAAGCACCCATCATTACACATGAAATGAAAATTAAAACATGAAATAAATTTTTAAAATAAAATTGCAAAAATAATAAAATTATCAAAAATATATAATTATAATTATTTAATTTATAATTATATTTCTTATATAATGGCAGCGAACGTCGATCCCATCCTCGAGCTTGCGGCAGCGATCATCCCAATCGACAAACTCTTTCAGACGGGGATTAATGGTGGCCGTGTCAGTAACGTCTCCATCAAAAACTATGTGTGTACATATACAATCATGTAAATCTTTAGCTTGGCACGTATGCTAATGCAATGTTATGTCATGCATGTTGTGTTATGCAATCTACTAAAGGCCTTAGTGCATGCTATGAGCGGCGTACACATGAAATTTTATGCATCTCATAATACAAAATATCGCATGAAAAGAATAGAAAACCAAATGTGCATTAATGTGATGATTATTATGCATCTCATACTAAATAACAGTCACATGTTGTCTTCTATGAGGATCCATACACAAACACATATTATGCATCCCATACAACAAAATATGCCACATATACTTCTTGTCATGCTTATGAGTGTAATGTTCATGCTTCAACCAAGACATATTGATGACACATCGGTGTGTGTATGTAATGGAACAAGATAAATAAATCAATCCTTAGATGGTTGCTCGACCAATTGTCAAATAACCTCCCTCTAATACCAACTATCACAACCAGCATTTTCTCCGAATTTTAATGTATATCAGAGTAAAAGAAAACACGCATCGTGATGCCACGCCGTAAAGGGGATAACTGCAGACGTTCAGAAAAACTCTAATCCTAATACAGTTTATTAAAATACCAAGTTATGATGTGAGAAAAACATATTTCAAGTTAACTTTTGATGGTCGTATCCCTCGACTCAGTGGATCAACTAGTGCACGACTAAAAATATAAGTATATGCTGCCGAAATAGTTTATTTACAATGGTTAACATCCTACATGAGCATAAATGTCCCTATAGGACAACTCATGTTATGCATCACTCTAGATTTAGTATAAGTATAGAAATTAGTTTCTACGTTTAATAAGTTATAATGACTTTAGCTTAAAAAGATGTCATATATGAGGTAATAGAGGTAATACTTTTATACTTTATAATATATAACATATAGCCTAGAATAAAACTTTCTCAAAGAGCAAGTAAATCCAAACCATCATAAGAAAAGGCTTAGTAGTTAGCATGTTCTTAACAATAAAAAAAAATCTAGTGGGAGTCAACAACCTGACACGAACCCACTAAAAGTTATGTATGTTTGAACTAAAATAAAACAAATAACAATTATCTCACAGTCAGTGAGGAAACGACAGCTGTAGAGTACAAGCCAAAAATCAACCCTTGCAGCCCAATCGGCTACTTCTCCATACCTGACGCATTCAAAGAAAGAACACCTCAACAAGAATGAAAATACAAGTGGCGATCAAAGATCCAAAGGTTAGCAATAAACCTAAAAAAGGAATAAAGGGTTACCAACCCAAACATAAGGAAGGTGTCATTCCCAGTAATTAATCATACGACAATGGTAAAAGATGTACTTATTGAGTTCAAAAGTAACAAAGTTTCACCAAGTGCGAAACGAAGCCATGCTTCGAGAATATCTGCAAAATTAAACAGAATAAAATATATTTGTACAATACAAGGAAAGAGACTAAATAACTCTACTCATATGAATCATTAACACTTTGTAAGAAATGGTCCTAAGTCGGTGGCCACATTGTCTAACCCGAACTTACAGACTGAGCATATTTCAAGAAGGTACTATGGTGGTGGAAATATGGTCCAACACAACATGATATTCCAATTGTCTCAACAAGACACTAGGGTGGTGACAACATTGTTCAACTCAACCACAATCCAAATATATAAAAACAAGGTGCCGTGGTGGTAGAAACATTGTCCAACTCAAGACACAGACCAAAAAACAAGCCCAACAGTGTACTGATTCACAATTAGGCACTAGGTTAGGGGTACTTTTTCCACTACCAACCAAGGGCCACACATAATTTCCATAAACATTTATAACCCCAACCAGGATACCTAAACTCTCCTTGTAATAAAGGAAGAAAATTCCTAAGTGATAGCCATTCTAAGTCATAATTGACAAATTCAGCTTAATCCGAAAAAAAATTGAAGTCCACGGTAAAAGCGTCGAGTAAACTTAATGCCGCATTGAGTGAATTCAACGCACTCAATGCCAACAAGATTACTTAGCAAAATTACCTTCACTCAACATCGCGTTGAGTACACTCAACGTCACGTTAAGTCCACTCAAAGGTTTGACTTAGTCTCGAAGCTACTCAACGTCATGGTTTCACTCAACATTATTTCACTCAACGTAGCATAGATTTCAATCAGTGCACTCAACGCTTTTGTCTTAGCACCAAATTATCACCTGACGCACTCAATGCCAAACTGGTGTTACTCGACAAATTCATCGAGATTACTCTATGAATTTAACTTGGTCTAAACATCATACAATACCAATTGAACTCACTCAACTCCATGCCTGATATTCGTGGACTCAACTCCTAATACTTGATGAATACAGTAACACTCAAATCCATGTCTTATACTTGACGAACTCAACGCCTAATACTCGATGAATACATCAACACTCAATGCCAAGTTTTTTACTCGACAAACTCAATGCCTAATACTCGACGAATTGGACTTGACTCAATGCCAAGCATTAACTGCCAAATTTCAACGGATACTCGACAAATTTGACTCTGCTCCTACTAATACACATCGAATTTTACATAGACCAAAAAACTCCAACTATATTCGACGAATTCTAACCTGCCTAATACAACTAATCCTGACTTTTACTAATAGCGGTATAAGCCGAATAAAGGCAGATCAACAGACAGCCCGATACTCGATGGATTTTGCCTAGTCTAACAATCATAAAAAATGAATTGACTTAGGCTAATAGGTAAAAATCGACGGTTTTAAACACGATTAACCGGAAGATGGCAAATCTAACTCATACTCACAATCAAATACGGCGAATGGACCTTAACAAAAAATTTTGACCTAAGCAGTAGGTCTAAATTGCCAAACCCTACCCTACTCCCAATTTCTTGAAGGGAAAGGAAAGTAATAGAGAATGCAAAGATTAAAAGCTTGGCAAGGGGAAGAAATCACCACTTCCTTCGATCTTGCCTAAATCCGGTCGCACAACCACTCCTCTTCATGGATTTGGCCGCAAGAACACCCAAGCAGCAATTCCTGAAACCTTTAAGGACGAAGGAGGGTCAAAAAGAAATTCCAAGAACCAAAAATTTCATGAAACGGGAAAAACTCACCATAGAAACGTAGATCTTGTTGATAGTTAAACGGATCTACTCTCCGACGACGATTTCGTGCACGGAGCTCCTACATTCAATGGTCGAAGCCTTCGCATGGCTCGCCGCTCTAGTCTTCCGCAATACAGTTCAATGATTTTTAGAAAGATTGTGAATATGGTTTCTGTCTTATCGCAAGGCTATTTATAGGGGGAAAATAATAAAATAATTATTATTATAATTAAAACGTCCAAATGACCAAAACATGCACTAACTCAGATTTCTACGAAAATCGCACAATAGCTAAATATTGACGTTATGAATCCAATGACGAAGTCGAAATAGATCTCCGTCAAACTAAACTCGGGTAAACACTCCCCGAAGTCAAAACATCAAATATCCCAAAAATACTCCGACGTGTTCCGAAACGAACCCCAGCTCGTAAGGGAATACCAAATCATAGGAGAAATTAGCCAAGCTAATACTCCCAAACCAAAACCTCAGATACTAATGAGCAAAATCCATGCTCCGACAACGGTACCCACCAACTACGCATCAATGTAATGCCCTGACGTCAAAATATGTCACTAAAGAGATTTTAAATAAACCTTGAAAAATCAGGGGTGTTACATAGGGCATTTTTACCCTGTTGAATACATCCCAATCCCTATGGCATGATACAAAGCGGGTAAAGCAAAAGAATGACTTGCCTATGAAAAATCTAGAGTTCAAGGTATTGCTCTCTGTAAACTTTGATCACTACAATAGATGGGGAAGAAGTCTACGTCTTCGGGGCAAACTTCTTCTATTATTTCTAAAGCAACTATTGGGCGAACTCCGCTTACATACTATTATTGTAGCAAAGTAGGACACTATGCTTGAGATTTTTAGAGGGGTCCTCCGAAGATGGAGAAAAAGATTGGAGCATCTTATGCTAAAAAGAGGAAGGCAGTGCAGTCAACTGTATTCCATTATGCTTTAGCGTAACCCAGAGTATACAATCTTGACCAGCAGGAGGCTATTATACAAAGTGACATGGTGATAGGTACAATTTAGTATACAGTATTTACTTCTTTATATACTATTCTTGTTCCTTTACCTTTTTAACATACTTTTGTTAGGCTTTTTCCTAATTCTAGACTATCTAGCGAGAGCACTATTCAATATAGGAACTTCGCATTAGTTTCTATATGAGGACTTGTATTATTTATTAGAGTGTCTCCGTTTATATCGATAGATAGTCTGGATGTGTTACTGCCTAATAGGTGCTTTATGGGTACAGATAGAGTTTGCTGCATTAAGGTGTGGATAGGAAGTCATGAGTTTACATTGGAAGCATCTATGTTGTCGATATCAGAGTTTAATGTGATCTTTGGCATGGACTTGCTTCTAGAGTAGCATGCATACATTAATTGAACTCAAAGGAAGCAACAATGGTTCATAACACCAAACATGAGAGTAAGTTTGTTGATATTCAAGAATCGAGTAAGATATTAATGCCTTCTCTCCATATAGTCAAGGCAGTTCAGAAAGGCGCGGAGTTATTCTTTACGTTATTTGAGGATTTAGAGTCAATGTCTAGTTTGAAAGATGTTCTTACTGTATTAGAGTTTACGAATGTGTATCCTAAAGATCTCCATAGATTTCTACCTCAGCGAGAAATTTAATTCACTATTAACTTGGTTCCAGGTGTGAAACTTATTTCATGCTCACTATACCATGTAGCGCCAAAAGAGATGGTGGAATTGAAAGTTCAATTACAACAGTTACTAGAGCAAAGCTATATACGTCCAAGTATGTTTCCTTGGAGTGGAACGATCCTTTTCATTAAGAAGTAGGATGGGAGCCTATGTTTATGTTTCGAATATCGTGAACTGAATAAACAGACAGATAAGAACAAGTATCTGATTATAAGAATCGATGATTTGATTGATCAGCTAGTTGTATCAACTGCATACTCAAAGCTAGAATTATTGTCAGGTTAATGTGGGTTGAGGATCACGGAGAGTGATATTCTTAAGAAAACGTTTAGTACACGTTATGGACATTATGAGTTCACCATGATGTCGTTTTGGCTAAAAAATGCGTCATTGGTATTCCTGGATCCAATGAATAGAATCTTTCAGGAGTACCTGGACCGATTTGTGATCATCTTTATAGATGATATATTGGTGCACTCTCATTCAAAAGAGGAGCCTACAAATCATTTTCTTGTTTTTTTGCATACATTGAGTAGGAATCAATACTATGCCAAGTTCTGTATGTGTGAGTTTTGGCTATCATCGGTGACTTTTCTTGGTCATGTGGTAAGTGGAGTGGGTATTGTTGTGGATCCAGCAAAGATAGTTTCAATTCGAGAGTGACCTATTTTGACTATTGTGGTAGAAGTCTGGAGTTTTCTTGAACTTTTTGGCTACTATAGGCACTTTTTAGAGAATTTTTCACGGATAGATTTACCTCTCACAATGTTGATAAGGAAGGATTATAAGTTTGTTTGGATGTCAGAGTGCGCTAAAGCTTTCGAAGAGTTTAAGAGTCGTCTGACTAGGGCGCCTATTTTGTGTTTGCCATGCGGAACATAAGTCTATGTTATCTATAGCAATGGCTCAAGAAGCCGCTAAGGTTGCGTTCTTCTTATGTTCGGGAAGGTTATTGCTTATGGATCACGCTAGCTAAATGTGAATGAGAGAAATTATCAAGTCTATGACATGGAGTTAGTGGCTGTGATATTTACCCTTAAACTATGGCGACTTTACTTATATGGCGTGAAGATTGATATCTTTACGGACCATAAGTGCCTGAAGTATCTGTTGAATCAAAAGTATTTGAATATGCAAAAAGGAGTTGGATGGCGTTCCTTTGGAAATACACCTTCGAGATGCATTATAATCCTGGGATGGCAAATGTAGTCATGGATGCGTTAATTTGTAGGGCTCCAGCACAGGCAAATTGGATACAGTAACATGATAAGAGTCATATTCATGACTTGGAGGCCTTAAAGATCTCTTGTGCGGACAGGAGAACCAGCGTGAATGCATCCTTGAATAAGAAAAGGTGCAATATGACCACATTGATAGGATTAAATAGGCATTGGAGCTTGATGACATCATGAAATGCTACTTAGCAGAGACTGTAGATGGGTTAAATTCCTAGTTTTCTATTGACAATGATCTTTTATGGAAAGACAGTCGATTGTGTGTCCTGAATGTTGGCAAATTACAGGAGGGATTATTGTACAAGGCATATTTTTATGAAGTACTCAATCTACCTGAAGAGTACAAAGATGTTCAAGGACATGAAAAGGTTATTCTGATGGCTAGGTTTGAAGAAAGACATAACACTCTATGTGGCACAGTGTCATACTTGAGCACTAGTGAAGACAGAATGTCCGAAGCCTTGTGGGCTCCTGAAGTCATTACCAATTCCAAAATGGAAATTTGAAGATATTTTGATGGAATTCGTGCATGGTTTGTCGAGATTACAACACGAAAATGATCCTGTTTGGGTGATCGTAGAATGATTGACAAAGGTATCACACTTTATTCTAAACCAAAGGGATGATTTAGTGGAATAATTAGTATACCTCTATGTTGATAACATAATACGATTGCACAGTGTGCCTAATTGCAATGTATGTGACTAATATAGGAGATTTACATTGAATGATTGGAGGCTAATCCACCAACTGTTAGGTACCAAACTTAAGTTTAGCATGACCATTCATCCTAAAATAGATGGTCAGACCGAGAGGGTTAACAAGACAATGGATGATATGCTATGTATGTCTGCCTTAATTTTCGGCAAGAGGTCGGAGGACCATCTCTATATGATTGAGTTTGCTTACAATAAATAATATCATGCATGTATACAAATGGCACCCTTCGAGGCTTTAAATGGTAAGAAGTGTCGTACTCCATTAGCTTGGGCAGAAATGGGTAAAACAAAACTATTTAAGAGGAAAGACATCGATGAGGCAAAGTTGACAACACGATTTATCCGCGAGTGATTATTGATTTCTCAGGATAGACAGGCTAAGTATTTTAACACCAAGAACAGAGATGTTAAATTCGTTGTTGGCGAATGGGTGTATCTCAAAATCAAGCCTTTCCAGGGTGTATAAAGGATTCGACGCTTGAAAATCTAAGTCCTAGATACCATGGAGCATTTGAGAATGTGGAATGTGTTGGTGAAGCTAACTATTGGCTTGCTCTTTCATCATAGTTGAGCAGGTTGCATGATGTATTTTATATATCAGTGTTGAGGAAGTTTATACAAGAGCCTACACATGTTGTTATTGCGGATCAAGTGTCGGTCAATGATAGGTTGAAGATGAAAGTCAATCCCCTTCGTATCGAATACGCAGAGGTTAAACAGTTGTAGAATAAGGCAATCAAGAATATCAAAGTCCATTGGGACAATTGTTGTTGTGAGGAACTTTCGTGGGAGTGCGAGCAAATAATGAGAGAATAGTTCACCAAACAATTCAGTTGAAGTATGTTTTTGTATGTTATGTACATCTATGTTGTTTTTCTAGACTGATTAATTTCGGGATGAAATTCTTAAAGGGGAGATATTTATAACACTCCAGATTTCCCAAAAGTTAAAAATCAACAAGTTTTTTTTGAGCTATCGCTGGCTATAATGATATTGCCTGGCAATAGTGGTCTGGTCGATGCAGTCGAAAAATAATGAAGTCGACGTAGTCGATAAAATGGTGAAGACATTCTACTACCGCTAGCGATATACCGAAATTGTTGGCGATAGCGATGCAGTGAACGAAATCGACACCTCTACAGTCGACTCTGATGTAGTCGACATCGATGCATTCGACACTGATGAAATCGACACTGATGCATTCAATGCAGTTGACACCGATGAAGTCAATGTAGTCAACACTGATGCACCCAATATCGATGCAGTCGATGTAGTTGATAGATCTATGAAGTCTTTTCTCTATTGTGTGGCGATAGTGTGATATGTGGCAGGTGACCACATGTTAGTTGGCTGTGAAGCTATCGTTAGGCAGCAAGGTAGTGCAGATAAGTCCACTACCACTACCTAAGATATCGCTCAGTGATTGTGGCCACCACTCGATAATAGTAATTCTTTAATATTTCTCTGTGAAATCAGGGTTGTCCATTATTTTTGGATTAGGAATCTTATGGCTTAGGTTAGACTTGTGTTGCTAAGGTGGATGAAGGGGAAAGAGTTTCTCATATCTCTTTATTCTCTATTTCTCATTCTCTCTCTCTTACACTTGAGAAAAGAAAGGGAAGAGGAGGAAGAAGAAGGCTGGTCCTGAGCTTTGAATAATGAGCTAATTGAAGATTCATTAAGAGGAAAGTGTGGTGATCCTTTCCATCTAACTCATGCTCTAATTCATGGCACCGAAATGATTGATGAGGGTAATGATCTTTATCCTAATTACTTGGACATGCTCATCCTTTTAATATGCAAAGTTGCACGAAGGTTCCTTCACTAATTGGTGGAGGTAATATTTTCAACTGGTTGATATTTTTTATCCCTGATAGAAATTGCATATTGAATCTTGATCGCTGTATGATTATAAGCATGTTGTGTGAAGCCCAATTATAACAAGTTAGTCTTGATTTGTGATGTTTTGATATGCGTGCCGGAGAAGACTTCATGGAAAATAAATATATTTTATAGTTTGTGTGTAATGCAGGTTTCTACAGATAGTACTAGAGGTGCTCTCGTGAAAACACTCGAGATTGCAATAGAGAACGAGATCCTTTTGCTACCACTCATGATAGCCCAATATCGCGGGAGGTAGGTTTGCTAGTAGAAAACTGTGATTAGTTGTTATGCTGCGTGTGAACCCAAGACTGTGATAGATTGGTGGACTTTCGATATCGTGTAAAGATAGTGATATTGTTGGTGATAGATCCCAGAGAGCTTTTGTGATGTCAAAGCCTGTGTTTTGGGGACTATGGAGGTAACATGTGAGCTTGCTGAGCCAAGCTTTATTGGTTGTGAGTGCCAACCATGGAACATAATATTGGTTAAGTTATGAATAGGAAAGAGGAGGCTGACCCACGTCGTTGTCTCGTAGGCATGATAATTTGAGAAACGAGATATGGTTGAACTATACTTCCTACACCTAGTCATCCGGAAAGATTGCCTAAAGTACCTTGTTGTTATAATTGGCTTGGGGAGAGTCCTTGATTTGTCTTAGACAAGTGAATGCTCAAAATTGTGTTGTCTTAGTTTGGGACAAGGATGGTGGAGGGACTCAAGGAGTACATCAAAAGGGTGCCATGAGAGAAGGAAACGTGCGGTTGTAAGCACCTGTATTTGTGGTGGTTGTGCATATAGGAATGGTGCTTAACTTACACATTTTCATGAATATATATTTATTCTTCTATATACTGATTGCCTATACGGGAGGAGAACAGCTTCCCTGAGAAAGGGGTGGGGTTATTATACCACCATGGTAAGCTTTAACTGACCGCTCTTTTGTATTCCACTTCTTTGTGAATTGTACCTTTGCAGGTGCTGGCGAGAGATGCATAAAATTCACGTTAGAGCGCAATTCTAAATTGATAAGTCAAGTATACCTATCTTTTTACAATAAAGGATCAAGTATTGTATTTAGACTCGGGGTCTGTCAATTAATTGTACTCATAAGGAAGAACTATTATTTTATTGAATAAAAGTTGGTCTTGTGATTTCAGAAGACTAAGAAAAATATTGATTTTAATAAAGGTAAATTTGTTGTTTTTAAAGACTAGCACTTGATCTACAATCCCTTTGGATAATAATAAACTTTCCAGAAATAATAAAATGCAAACTTCTAAATTAATTACTTCGACCGTGGAAGTTCCTAAAATATGAAAGCGCCTCTCTCGAGAATATGCTCTTGACTAACGTTAGGTTGATCGATTATGACCTCTCAGCCAGTCGAAACCCCGAAGCTTGCTTTAGGCGGGTAACCACACTATTTGATTTGACTCCAATCCGGAAGATTTATGTCATCCTCTCACAAGGAGTGCATGGAACTTCTTTTATCTTTTAGTGATCTTCTTGTATCCACAACCTCTCGTTAAAATCTAGGATAGAGATCTAGGATCGAAGACATATTCTCGACATATGAATTCTACGTAATTAAATTCAAATATAAATTGAAGTGAACAAAGTAAAGAGCTTGACTATTTTGAGAAAAATAAAGAAAGTTTATTTTATTCCAAAGTTCATCATGATAAAGTGCTAAATGGAGTTTAGCTACTCATCATGATAAGGGAATTACACAAGAAGGTAAAGAGACATGATTATAAATGAAAAGTGTACTTGGATTAAAAATTACCAAAGATAAAGATTACACTATGAAATGGAAAATACAGAAAAGTAATGCAAGAATATTGAAAACAATCTCCAAAATCAAACTCCCTGGCTCCTTGTCTTGCCTAGAATTTATAGTAAAATTTGTTGGGGATTTACGCCCCTAGGTCGCGCCCAAGACCTAGGGCGTGTAAGGTATGGAACTGACGTCTTGAAAGCCCGGTAACATTAGGGAAAAACTGCCAAAATTTAGTAAATCAGTGGTTCACGTCCCTAGGTCATGCTTGTGACCAAGGATGTGTCTTGATTGTTCCAGAAAATGGCGGGAACATAGAATGACGAAAGTTAATCTGGCAATTATAGAAGAGGCCATTTCCCCTAGTCATGCCCGTGACTAGGGAATGTAAGCTGGAAAGGATTGTGGTGGAAACTGACTTCTTAATGGTTGATTCATTCCCTTGAGCTAGTGGTCATGCCCTTCCGGTCAAGCCTATAGGTCATACCTATGATGGGGCGTGAAAATTTAATCTGATAGAGCAATGAAATCTGGATTTCTAGCGGTGAGTCATGCCCCGTGACTGGAGTCATATCCCCATATCATCCATGTAACTAGGGGCATATACTTTAAAAAGTTTTTGAGAGTGCTATGGAATAGATGGAAGAAAACATGGCCCGTGATATTGATCAAGCCCCTTTGTCAGGCCCGCGACCCTATGGCGTGTAATTGGGATTTTTCTAGATTTGCTTAAAATCTTCTCCTGATCAATCATGCTAGCTTCAAAATGTTATTTATAGTACAGATTAACCAGAAATTTTAAAAAAAATTAGGAACTTAATTAATAAAATATAACTATTAATTAATTAATTATTTATAAAACTATATAAAAATAAAGATAAAATTAGAGTTATCAGCGAGCCGAGCAAGAAATTGCGGGCTGAAGCCAAGATGTTGTGCTTGCCCTCAAAGGCCTAAGTGCTTGTATAACTTTTCATGTGTTGTTGGCCTATATATTGAAGTATCAAAATCACATATATTATAAACATCAACAAGCTTGTAAGGCCTTAAGACCAAATGTTTGTGTATACACTCACTCCATGTTTTATATATAATGGATATTTAGTGTTGTGGATTATGTTTACTCCTTTTCTTCCGGAAGAATGTAAATTCGTGTTAGGCTATATAGATGTTTGGTATTTTATTTCATAACGCTTTCGTGGGTTCATGGAATATATCGTGGGGCCCCGACCAGACTTTCTGTTATATTAGTCATGAGAGGCAAGGTGTTACAGGTGTACACTTAAGATAAATTAAAATTCTTTTTATAGAGCTTAGGTGTGACTCCTTTGGATCAACCTGAAATCTAGCGCACACATATGGCAAGCATTATATTTAGCTTACTTGATGTAAGGTAGATAAGAGATCAAATGATTGCTCTATACATTTTCTGGTCAATGGATTAACCTAACTCATCTTTATCAATAACAATATTGTTCGTCATGGGGGTTTCAATTGTGGATGCATTTTCCATCGCAAAATTGTTGATCAGTTATTTTGCATACTTATATTGGGATATGAAAATGTCCTCGTCATATTACTTCACTTGAAGACCAATGAAGAAGATAATTTCTCAATGCTACTCTTTTAAAATCTGAACTGTATTTGGTCAGCAAACAATTTACAAAGTCCTGGATTTATTGAACCAAATATAATATCATCCACAAAAATTTGAAAAATAAGCAGTTGATCTTTATATGTTCTTCTGAAAAGTGTTTTATCCACCTTTCCTCTTATGAATGAATATGTTAATGGAAATGTGAATAAGGTCTAATACCAAAATCTTTGTGCTGACTTAAGACCATGTAATGCTTTATTTAATTAAATACATAAGATGGTTCAGTTAGATTCACAAAACTTGAAGGTTTTTCTTCATAAACCTCTTCTTACAGGATTCCATTGAGGAAAGCAACAAGTGTAACGGTCTAGTTATAATATATTCCTTCTTACTGGCTATACCTTTGGACAACTAGTATGGCCTTATTCCTGACTATTACCCAATTTGAGTACAAATAATTTCTATATATACAATTTCTCCAATGATTGGGTTGTTTCTAGACCTTTCTACTAATTTCTACACCTTATTCCTTCCAAATTGAGCAAGCTCTCCCTACATAGCAATAATCCAGACGGAATCATTTTCTTCTTCCTCAAGCATTTTGGTTCATATTATGAAAGGAAGCATTGTAACATAGCCTTAGTTGTTAGCTGACTCCTTGTTCTAACACCCAAATTGACATCACCTTCTGTAACATCCCTCAAATAAATAGATCCTTAGGAGTGGTTTTGTCATGACTAGGTCATGAAAAAACCTTAAGAAGCTCAAAAGATCAAGTGAGTAAGGCATAAAGGTGGAGATCACCTTGGTCTGCCTATAGCACAACCTCACAACCAAACCTAGGGTTTTACCTTAGGGCTTTAACTTGACTCCAAGACCCCACCACAACACCCCTAACTCCTTAGGTTGTTCATAGGGTCACTAAGGACCCATTGGGTGCAATTAAGGTGGTCAAGTTGACCTAAGTCCACCCTAACCCTAAATGGGTTAAACTGACTTACATATGATCAATTGACCTTCCCTTATCTAAATGGACCGCATCTATACCTTCCTAACCATTAAGGGAGGGCAATGGGTCACCAAAAATCCATTGGGGTCAACCCAAAAGGTCAAGTTGACCAAAGTCAACCCTACCCCAAAAGTGGTCAAATTGCCCTAATTAAGGGTCACGTGACCTCTAAGGTGCCAAGCCAACCTCACTCAACCCTTCCTAGACCTTAGGGAAGGCCAATGGGTCACCATGGACCCATTGGGGACAACCCAAATGGTCAATTTGACCAAGGTCAACTCAACCCTAGAATTAGGTTAAACTAGCCTAAATGGCTAGCTCAAGCCCAATCCACTTGGGCTAAGCCCAACTAGGGTGGCCCACTAGCCTCATGAGGGTTATAATCTCCCAAAAAAAATACACTCACTTTCTGGAATTGCCGACTAGGAGAGAAAAAGCTCCATTTTCACTTTAATGGAGGAGAGAGAAAATTGGGAGTAAAGGCCATTCATTGCTTGGAAGGCCAAGAGTTCCTCTCTTCTTATTGGATTCATCTCCCCTGATGGATTAGGAGGAGATCAAAGGCCTTTCCAGGCCAATAAGGGAGGGAATTAAGTGGGTTTTCAGTTGGCCAAAAATGAGCTTTCATGGCCATTAATGGCATTACATGCTTGGCCCTTCCCCTCCCCCCAATTGGCTCTCTTAAAAGAATCCCTAGACCCTCAGTAGCCGTTTACACTATTCCACTGAAGAAATCGAGGCGTTTGGCTTAACTTTGTAAAGCACCCAATGACAACCCCACCGGCAATGGCGTCCCATTGATCGAAAAGGCTTCACTCCTCCCAAAAGGTACCATCCCTCTCCTCTTTCTCAGTGGATAGATCTCTATCCGTTGGCCACAAGGTTTGGGGTCAATTGGCCTTGAATTAGGTAGGTCGAGAGCTTGATTTTCAAGCTTTTATTTTCGATCACAACTCACTATTTCGGACACCTGCGGCCGGCCAACCACCGCGAATCGCAAGCCACCGCCTCAATGAAGGTGGTGGTGGCGGTGGCCGGCCGAGAAGAGGCGGGGTGGCCGAGAAATTGCGGGCCTCAGCCTAGGATGGTCCAATCCTAGCCATTGGCTTCAGGAAGAAGATTATGGGATTCTGTCTGTCTGTGCGCGAAGATTCGTGCGATGATGATTTTATTATTTCATTAATATCTCAATTTGGTTGCATAACTGGCAGTAGTTAGAATTAAATATTAAAAATACTTAGAGCCCTCTACAATGAAAGTGGCCTACAAGAAAGTTATAAGTCTTGAAGTCTAGTGTATTTTAAAATTGTTTTCAACAAATTTGGGTTAGTGGTCTGACCACGACACCCAAAATGGTGTTCCATATAGATAGGGCTCGCCAGGGATTAAATCGAGTGATCCCACTAAACCACTTGTCTAAAGAACTTGAAATTTTGATTAGGCATCACTCTTATCTATATCTATAACATATCAGAAAATGGGAATTTTTGAAAAATAGTTTCCTTATGTTTTTGTAAAAAATTTAAACAAAAATGTAAGAATTAATTTAGGGGTCTAATGACCTCAAATACCTCCAAAAGTTAAGTGGATGGTCCTTAGGGCCATCACATGTCACTGAGGAAATCCTCAGCCAATTTGGGGTAGATTTGAATAGGTATTGGTGTGACTAAAGTTTGGTCTCTTAAGGGTAAAATTAGGGAAAATGTGTGCTTGGTAGTTTGAGTGGCCAAGATACATCCAAACTTGGCGAAACATAGTTCACTGATTTATTGTCACATAAAACACCCCCATAAGAGATTTTGGGTGGTTTGGGGATTGAAATGCCCTAGAACCAATTGAAGGTCATGGTACCATATGTCCTTTGAATGTATTGAAACTTGGTGGTTTAGTTCATAGGGAGGAAATAAGCCCTAGGAAATGTTACTAGAAATTTTACGAGCACTTAACCTATCTAAAATAATTTAGGATCTATTAGGGTACTTCTACTTATAATTTTATTGGATGAGTATATGATCTTGGATGTTCATGAAACTTAGGAAGTGATCTTATATAGTTTTTAATTAACTCAAGAAATTGTTGTATGAATTTTCGATTGATATATTTGGTACTTCATTCACAACCCCAATGTCTTTCCTAATTACAAGAAAAATAATTATGGATTTGATACTCACTGGAAAATTATGAAACTTTGTCAGAGGACTTCTTTGCACATTCTAATTTTCTGTGAATTTTTATGTAATTTTTGGAAGAATCTTTATATAGGATAATTCACATAGTGCACTAGATTGAATATCATTAAATAAATTATTTATGGGACCAAATGATGTTGAAAAAAATAAATCTCTTGGTCAATGGACTTTTCTGATCATACTTTTAATCTAGTAATTTTCTGAAAAATTTTGGAAGGTTGACTCTATTTTTCCCCTATTTATCATAATATTTTGGTTGTTCATTCAATAATTAATTGATGGTGAAATTCATCCTAGAAAATTAGGATTTTTGGTATTTATTGTTATATTGATTTATTAATCTAACATAATTTTATTAATGCCATACCTAATCAGAAAGGAGAACTTGGTGTTCAAAAGCCTAGGTGCCCTGATTTTGCAGAAAATTAAATAAATGCAAAACAAGTTAGGAAGACTATTATCTTCTGGATTAGTCTAAATATGTCATGATAGACCCCAAATAATAATCTTAAGTCAATTGGATTAATACTTGAAGGTGTCACCATTCCTACTCATTATATAACTTAGGTTGGTCGGCACATAGTAAATCAGCAAAATTGTTTTAACATATGGAAAGGGCATAGGGTGGTGGGTTAATGATATACTGACTTGGTAAGGTGAAATTGAGTTCGTCATTAGGAGTCATGATGGGGATGGTGTTGGTCTAACTACTGTTAAGTGGTGCTCGGGATCGACGAAATAACGTCTTTTCTGTAGAGAGAGAGATTCAAAATACACAAGGGTTAAATTTAGTATAACATTAAATGGGATTGAGACATGGCTATATATCAATAATAGTAAGTTCCTTGCGAAAGGGAATGATGGGCTTCAACTGCCATCATAGTTCCAAGTGCCCCCTAGATCCCTTCTCAGGGAATACCCTGGGCAGTCCAAGGTTGACCTTAAATCATAAGATTAAAATGTTAAAGAGCAATTAGATATACTAGAACTACACTCTCAGGTGAACTTATTTAGGTTGTCCGAGCGGTTAGCCCGGTGGTTGTAAAAAGGGGCAGGTTTTCCCGGTGAGCCGAAGGCTCGGAAGGTAGTTGTATCAGACAGGTTAGTTCATGGAGCTGATGGCTCGGGAAATTCATGGTTGAATGTTCATAAAGTGGTGGGTCTTCGGTATTTGAAGGTCGTTCACACCGACGTCGATACGATGACTCGGTAGGGTGTCGTTTACACTTAGCCAAGAAAAAGACTTGCAGTGGGTCAGCATAGCACATCGTGACTCTGGTTTTTTTCTTTAGAGGCGCACGTAAGGGCTAGGCCTGGTAGTGTGAATACCCGTCTAAAAGTGGACACTACGGACGCTCCTGGGAGTGAAGCTAGCTTCCTAATAGGGGGGAACTAAAGGTCTGTGTGCATATAGTTGTGTGTGTGTGTTGCACTTGCAATAATCATGGCATAACATAACACTGCACTCATACTTTCATACAACCCGACACCTCATAGTATAAATTGGTATGAGACTTTTTATACAATGGGAGACTTGTTAAAGACCCCTTAACTTATAAGTTTGTATGCGCATTCATATAAGTTAAGGTTACTTATTTCTTAATTTACCTTTCATTCACTTACTACTCTACTCTACTTGCCTATACTACTGCTCCCTTATTTTAGAACTGCTAGCTTTCTTTTCCTTTTATAGCTCTATAAATTTACAATATACCTGCTAGAATAAGTCCATCATCATCTGCTTTGTTCCTACTCTCCACCATCATAGCTTTCCTATCATTCCTCTCGCACGGTGCCCAGGTGACACTAGGGGAGGGGTAGGGGAAATTAGGCTTAGTATTTTGACTAACGGTCGGTGGACCAAACATTTCAGGGATTTTGTATGGGGGGATAAGGAGCAGCAGTAAGAGATGCAGCACCAGCGGAGGACAGTACACTTGGAGGTGGGCCAGTCTAGTATGGGAGAACCAGTCTTCAGCTCCATGAGTGTTAGCTTTACTTAGATTCCACGAGAGGGTTGTAGTGAGGATTTGATGTACCGTGCATAAGCCTGATTATTATCTTACTATTTTACTGATCTATTTCTGTACTTATTTTACTATTAGGACATGCTGTGATTTATATCTCATATATTATATGTGATTTGTGGACTTGACTTTATAGTCTTTAAACAGTAAACTTCTACTCTTGATGATCGTCAATGCTGGCAGGATCTGCGTTTTGTTATGCCAGCCCTCCCGAGTGTCGTGTCACAACAAAACGGCAATTCTGGGCATAATACCCGGTATTGTAGCCAAAACAATAGGGTCTTAAAAACTGGTATCAGAGGAAACATCGATCCAAAGAGAAGTCCACAAAACCCTAGTCCACCCCATGCGAGCTTATTTTGAGGACAAACTAGAAGCAGAAGCAATGGTGTGCCCATAAGGGGAATCACATGCAAGAAGTCCATCTTTTCCTTTCATTAGTTCCACTTGCACATCAGCTAACAATTGGAATTTTCCTTTATAGCCTACGACGAACCCCACTCCACAGCAGGGTACACCTCAGGCACAGAATATTGTTCTACCCTTGTCGTCTCTGACTCCGTTCTAGTAGTCGGATATGGGGCAGACAATGACGGCTATTCTAGAGACCTTCAGGGCTCAACAGGCTCTAGCCCCACATCCAAATCACGGGGCTAACTTGTTGAGTGCCTTTCGGGGGCTCTCTCCTCCATCCTACCTTAGGATGGAGTCAGCAGTCCACACAGACGAGTGGCTGGACATTATCTATGAGATGCTAGGTGTAATTAGATGTCAGACGGAGGAGGCTATTTCCTTTGCAGTTTCCTGCTTGGAGTCGCATGCGAAGAGATTATGTAATTCACTATTCGACACCACCTTTGCTTGAATGGATTGCACAGACATTTCTTGGGAGGAGTTTAGAGCAGCTCTATTTGAAATTTTGTACCTCAGTCAGCGATGGACAAATTGGAGGACAGGTTCCTGCAGTTGAGGCTGGGCTGCAGGATGGTATTGGAGTATTACAGGGAGTTTACACATATTGCTCGCATTGCGTACTCATATCAGTTGGATGATGCGGTCTACACGAAGAGGTTCTACAAGGGCCTTCATGATGACATGAGGTAGGCCCTCCTCTTCATTTCTGACAGAAGCTTGGCCAGGAATTTAGAGATGGAAAAGAAGTTGTAGGCAGACCAGCTTATAGTTCGGGGTTGGAAGAAACTGTCTAACTACTTAGTGATTGGTGGCAGGAAAGACAAGTCCAGAGGTCGTGTCATAGAGGAAAGTTGGAATGGGGACCAACCCTGCTAAGATAACATGCAGGAGAAGAGGAACCCGGTGGTGTTGGCTCCTTAGCCTTTATAGATACTAGAGATGCTGAGGGAAGTGGAGGGGGCACAAAAATGCTTCCGGTGCAACCAGCCGGTGCACTTCCAGAGGAACTGCCCCATGAGGGAAGCACCCTTACCAACACTTTAGGATGCCCCACCTTCTCGGCAGTTTGGTGGTCGAGGACGCGGATGAGGACGTGGATTTCAGGGTTGTGACCGTAGGCAGGACAGAGGGCATATGTATGCCCTGTACTAGGCTCAGCCTCTGAACTCGGAGCAGGTGATAGCAGGTACGCCAGTTATTTAAAGTTTACATCCTTTCTAAAAGTAAGATTATATGAATATAAAACTGTATAACTAGTAAAAATTAGAAACTAGATAACTAAGAATAATAATCTTAACTAATTCAAGGATTGTGATTGTGTGTTGCAAGCCTGCCCACACCCTATTCGACACTGGAGCATCACAAAATTTCATCTCAGAAGAGTTTATAAGAGACCTGGACCAGATCAAGAGATTTGAGTTAGTCGTCAGGAGGGACCATCTCCCCAACGGGATGGAGATCCATTCTACGGCCAAGTGCATTATGAGAGTGACAATTGATGGTGTAACTTTCGAGGCCCCGACAATGATCTCGAGGTTGCCGGATTTTGACCTCGTCCTTGGCATGGCATGGCTCACCTAGAACCATACACAAATAGATTGCCTAGCACGTAGGGTTGTGCTGAGACATGGCGAAACTTACCCTTCCTTCGAAGGTATTACCTTAGCTTCTCGTCTTCGACTTTACTCTATTCAGGCCATCAAGGCCTTCTGTAGGGAGACGAGGTCTACCGGGTGCTGTTTGAGATGGCCAACTCCAAGGATTCTATTGCTAGTATCCGAATGGTGCGGGATTTTGCTGATGTATTTCCGGAGAAGTTATCAAGGTAGCCACCGCATCGAGAGATGTATTTTTAAATATAGCTCATGCCATGGGATAAGCCATTATCAACACCTCCTTATCAGATGGCCCCAAAAGAGTTGGTGGAGTTTCGAAGCCAACTTCAGGAGTTAGTAGAAGCTGGCTTTGTCAGGACGAGCTATTCGCCATTGGGAGCTCTGGTGGTATTCGTGAAGAAGAAGGATGGGACACTCCGACTGTACATCGATTATAGAGTACTAAACAGGCTGACAATACAAAATACGTATCCTCTACCGAGGATAGACGGGCTATTTGATCAGTTATAGGGCACTCACTGGTTTTCGAAGCAGGATGCACTACTGAGAATTAGGAATTGGCTATAACAACTGTTGGAAAAAATAAAACCACTTTTCTATACAAATCTCGTCTAGAAGAAGATCTTTTTTTCTCTATGGGAAAAGCCATTTCTTCTTATGCGTCGTTGGTAGCCAAGATAACATAGTAGATCTCGCCCAAAGGTGAATCTTCATAGGTATTATGTCTTGCCTCATTCCACTCTAAAAAGAGGTCAAAACAACTCATTTGCGCCCAAATCTAGAAAAGAAGTTGAACTCAATGTAATTGACAAAGTATCACCTATCATTGAGGATGAACTGGTGAGCCTTGTTTCCATAAGATTCAAGATGTGGATCAAAGATGAAGACTTCAGAAAAGGAGATTGAATAACTAGGCATAGATCAAGGTATGACAAAATTCAACTTCTATCTATAAGAAAATCAAATAGCAGAAACCTAATAGAAAAAAGAGCTTCTGGCACTTTGGCTTCAAACTAGGCCTTTAGTGGCTGAGACTAAAAAAAAGAGGTCCCCGATTTAGAGTTCAGGCAAGAACATAGAAACTAGCTTCGCAACGAACTGGTGAAAGATACCGCTTTGTCGATAGGCAAAGAGGAAGTGTCGGTTTCATGTAGTTCGTTCAGCTTTCTAGATAGGGGACAAAGTAGCTGAGCTGCATTAGCAGCGAAGAGTCCAAATTCGGCTTCATCCAGCGGCGAACAGGTCAAGACAAAAAAGACCTGTTCTCTTTTTTCCTGAGCATTTGTTGATGTTTCAGTCGTTGTAAAAAGTCGATCAGAGGTCAGGGTACTACCAACTGTGGATTCAGGAGGACATCCCGAAGACCGCTTTCAGCAGTAGATACGGGCTGTATAAGTTCACCGTAATACCCTTCCGGCTCACGAACGCACCATCTGCATTCATGAGTTTGATGAACCGGGTATTCGACGCCTATCTAGATGTCTTCGTCATAGTGTTTGTTGACGGCATACTCATTTATTCAAGGACCGAGGAGAAGCATACGCGTTATCTAGCATTGACTCTATAGAAGCTCCGAGAGCATAAGTTGTATGTTAAGTTCAGCAAGTGCAAGTTTTTACTGAAGGAGGTGGTCTTTTTGGGCCATATTATCTGTAGTGCAGGACTGGCAATGGACCCGACAAAGGTTTAGGCAGTACGAGATTGGCCACCGCTGAATAATGCCGCCGATGTGAGGAGTTTCTTAGGACTTGTCGGTTACTACCAAAAGTTCGTATAGGGTTTCTCTCGGATTGACCTCCCGCTCACCTCTTTGACGAAGAAGGAGATTCCATTTGTTTGGATGTTATAGTATGAGGCTGCCTTCCTGGAGCTAAAGGGTCGGCTTACCTCGGCCCTTATCCTTTCCCTTCCATCTAGGAAGGAAGGATTTCAGGTTTATACTGACGCATCATATCAATGGATGGGTGCCATTCTGATGCAAAATGAGCACGTGATAGCTTATTCTTCCAGACAGCTGAAGAAATAGGAGTAAAACTACTCGGTGCATGACTTAGAGATGGGAGCAGTTATATTCGCTTTGAAGATCTAGAGACACTACCTCTTTGGTGTACACTGTGATATCTTCTCAGACCATAAGAACTTGAAGTATGTGGACACGCAAAAGGAGCTGAATATCCGACAGAGGAGTTGGGTAGAGTTTTTGTCAGACTACCAGTATACCATGCACTATCATCCCGGGAAGGCCAACGTGGTAGAGGATGCTCTGAGCCGTAGAGCCACCACATCAAGAGGGGAGCTTCATCTGATGGCTATGGAGCTACTGCTGATGTCGGAAGAGTTATATATATCTTCGGTATCTTTAGGATGATCCGGATCTTTACGAGGAGTACCTGGCATCGATGAGCACCACTGAGGACATCCAGGATCGCATCAGGGACGGGCAGAGGCTGGATGTGAGGATGGAGCTGATATTCAGGGCCTTGGATGAAGGCACGACAAGGGATTACTCTTTGATAAATGGGCTGTTATGCTTTAGAGGCAGAGTTTTTATACCGACAGGAGGCCAAATTCGAGAGGATATCATGATAGAGGTACACTGCAGCAGATATTTAGTTCACCCGGGGATCACGAAGATTGTAGCGGATTTGAAGAAGAAGACGTATTGGCCTAGTATGTAGAAGGATATTATGTACTTTGTGACGCATTGTGAGGCTTTACAACTCGTAAAGGTGGATTGCAAGAGTCCGGCCAGATTTTTACAGCCACTTCCGGTGCTGGAGTGGCAGTTTGAGGACATAGCCATGAATTTTGTACATGGGCTCTGTAAGAACCCCCTCCCGGAACACAACACACGGCACGAGGGGAGTCTTATGCCCGAAATAGCCGCCTTGCGGTAGCACTAACACACGGGTTAGCCTTTACCACAAGACGCCTATTCCGCCGGCTACAATCCATATCACAACGATTATGCCAACCCAACCATAACAGAAAAGTAAAGCTAAAAGCAGTTCAGTTCACAGCTAAGTTAAAGTCCAAAAATAGCGGAAGATAACAAGCACAACAGGCTTGTACAAATAAACAAGAGTCCAGAAATGTTTTGCCAAACGGCTACATGAAAACACTCACTACTGTCACTGACGGTGCCGATGGCACCACCACCTCAGGTCCTATCATCCGGGCCTGGCTGTCCTGCTGCATAGTCCGTTGCCGCTCTACCTGCGGGGTTTCCTCCTAAAAAGGAAGACGTAGCAACCGTTAGTCATAAGACTAAGTGGCTTCACATCCGCTCCCCCGGCGACTCCTCGGCACCGGGCGGAGAAAGGAACGAGGTACAATATATATATATATATGCAAGTAAACAAGCAGGTGACAATAAGTATGGTGAAGTATAAACTACGCTACACAACTAGCAGTTCTACGAATATCAATAATATATAAATGACAGTAGGTATAATTAATCAGACTAGTAACTTAACTTATAAGAGTGCCCATACAAACTTATAAGTTAAGGATCGGCTTAACAGTAAAGTAACTCATCGTATAAGAGTGCCCATACAAACTTATACGATGAGGATCTTGTGTATGCAATGAATGACATGAAATGAATGTTATGCTATGACCGAACCATGCGCACGCACATGCAAGTTGCTATGTCGACACAGACTAGAAGTTCCCACTTTTCGAGCAGGTAGCTAACCTCTCAGGCGTCGTCCGTCGTGGCCAGACGGCGACAGTGGAGCGGGCATCTCCACTACTAGGTGGTATCACACTACCTATCCTAGGCCCCCGTACGCCTCAACGCTAAGAACACAACAGCGGAGCTCACATGCGTACTACGGCTCAGAAGGGGTCTTGGGTAAATGTGCACCAAGAACACAGCCCAACCTGGCCTTTGATTTCGAACCGGATGGAACCTCGGAAACGCACGAGGTGCAAGCCCAACCGTTCTCATGGCACGGAGGAGATCTCGGGTTATGGACACCAAGTATCTAACCCTACCGCCCAAGGTCTACCCCTTGGCTCCCATCGGTGTGACGACTGGCGAACCCGTAGACCTGCCACAATCATTATCTCAACATCGCGACACGATGAATCGTCGCACATCACATGCCCCAAAACAACTCACTCGATGCTACCCGTAGGGAGACTTCAACTCTAAGCATCGGTTGTTAATAAACCCCTTGGGCTCGGATTACAGTTACAAAATACTCTTCACATAGTGTTCATCATGTTCACGCCCACCTATTCAATGATTTCACCTCAACACTACGTACATTAGATATGTTCAACACCAATTTGCATAAATATATCCTTTACCAATAGCAACTCCTAATATCTAGCCTTCCCATCCAATCCATTTCTCTACCATTACATGGTTATTCCCCAATACACAACCAAATGAGTAACCATGCTAAATTATAGCAACAACAACATTATAGATATATGGGAGCAAGATATCAAATGAGCAAATCACAATCATTGCAAGAGTGCTAACATTATAACTTAACAAGTGCATTAACATAGGATAGTCCAATACTAAAACTGGGATTCCCGGAGCTACAGGAATCCGATCACAATGCACAACCCCTCGTTGGAAAGGTATTCGCGAGGGCTACGACTTTCGTGTTGAGTCGATCGCCCAGATCTGGTCGCAACATACCAGAAATTCAACTCGAATACGTACAGGAAACAGTTTCCTGTACAGGAATTTTCCCGAACGCAGCGGACTCGAAGCAGCTTTCCCGTGGCTACAGGTATCGCATGGAAACGAGCAACCCCTCGTTGGAAAGGTAATTTCAAGGGCTACGACTTTCGTGTTGAGTCAATCACCCAGATCTGGCCAGAACACCTCCGAAATTGGCCACGAAGGTCGCCGCGTGCAGAAATCAGATTTCTGCACGCATCTTAAGGCGAGATGAACGGCATCCGTTCATCTTCTTCCTTGCAACGACCTCGCATAAACTTCTCCAGAAATCACACCCAACCTTATTTCTCCTTTCAAAGCCAAACCCCCAACGAAAACCCCTCTCATCTCCACTTTGAAGGATGAGAAGGTTGAGGGAGACTAAGCCTAAAACCTAGGCATGGCTTATCCTAAGAACTCTCCTCCTCACCATCAAGACTCTATGGAGTCGATGTCTCTCCTATAATAACTATAGATCTAGCACCAAGGGAGAGGGGAGGAAGCTCACCTCAAGTCCAGCGGTACCACCATGGCCGGCCATGAGCCTCGCACTCCTTCGCGGCGGCATTGTTTTTCCCTTGACGGTGGCGGCGTTTTGATTCCTCCAAGGATGGCTCCGGCAAGCTCTTCCTCCTCCTCCAGCCAAGAACCCTCTCAGGAATTTCGGGGCAGAAGAAAGGAGATGAAATGCTAGGGTTTCCCAACTTTTTCCTTTTTATACATCGCAGACACGGGTAGGCACACGGCCGTGTTCCTACCTGTGTTCAGGTGACACGGCCGTGTGGCATGCCGTGTCTAGGGCCGTGTTCCTCCCAGAACCACTTTCTGCCGGGTCAGGGTTGCGGCACACGGGTAGAGACACGGCCATGTCCCGACCCGTGTCCTTGGCACACGGCTAGGGACACGCCCGTGTCCAATGCCCGTGTACCTCTCTGACTGGTAAACCTATTTTTATGAGGCACACGGGTATGGACACGGCCGTGTCCATACCCGTGTCAGCCAAAAATGCTGTTTTGCCTTGTTTTCCTCATTTCCCGCACGTCCGCACCTGTTCACCCACATCCCCCATTGGGCTCACCACAGCCCCCTTGACTCAAATACGCAATCAAGGGGCCTAGCGCAAATTGGGACGTTACAAATCCTATAAACAAAATAAAAGATTTCGTCCCCGAAATCAGGGTAAGGCTATGGGAGTGAAACACATAAAAAGGGAACTATGCTTTCAAATAAAATTTTACCTGGAGTAAATAATTCCGGGTAGCGCTCTTGTATCAAATCCCTTGGCTCCCATGTGCACTCTTCCTTCCCGTGATTAGACCATAGCACCTTCACCAAGGGAACACTTTTGCGGCGCAAGGTCCTTGTCTCGTTATCAACGATCCGGACCGGCTCCAGTCGCACAGACCTATCAGACGCCACGGCACCATCCGCCGTGGGGATATACTGTTCAGGTCGCAACAAAGCCTTCCGAAGCGACGATACATGGAACACGTCGTGAAGGTTCTCCAGCTCCGGTGGTAACTCCAATCGATAGGCCAGAGGGCCAATCCTTTCCACTACAACATAGGGCCCAACATACCTTGGGCTGAGCTTCTTGACTCCACGTACTCGTGACACTCCGTGCATCGGTCGAATCTTCAGGAACACCTTATCACCCACTTGAAACTCTACCATACGGTGCCTTGCGTTGTAATATTTTGCCTGTCGGCTTTGAGCCTCTAGCATTCGATTCCGGATCAACCTAACCACCGCGTCCGTGTCATCAATATACTCATTTCCCAATGTCTTCGGATCTTCGTCTTGCACCCAGGACAAGGGTGTTCTACACCTCCTTCCATACAAAGCTTCATGAGGTGCCATTCCAATACTAGCTTGATGACTGTTATTATAAGAGAACTCCACGAGAGGTAAGAGCCTCTCCCATGGTTCTCCTTTATCTAGCACACACAACCTCAATAGGTCCTCCAATGTTCGGATGGTTCGTTCAGATTGCCCGTCCGTTTGTGGGTGAAAGGCTGTGCTAAAGGCGAGGCGCGAGCCCAAATAAGCCTGTACAGCCCTCCATTCTCTTGAAGTAAACCGACCATCCCGATCGGAGACGATCGTCTTTGGCACACCATGGTACCGCACAAATTGTTCCACAAAGAGACGCACTAAGACGCCCACTTGCGCCTCCTTCTTCATTGGGATAAATCGGGCTACCTTGGTCAACCGGTCAACTATCACCCACACAGAATCATTCCCCGAGCGCGAGCGAGGTAACCCGTGGACGAAGTCCATGGAGATGTCCTCAAATTTCCATTCGGGGATGGGCAACGACCGTAGCATTCCACTGGGGCTTCGGCACTCTGCCTTCACCATTTGGCAGGCCACACAATGAGTAACAAAGTACTTGACATCCCTCTTCATGCCCGGCCAACACATCGTCTTTCTCAAATCGGTGTACATCTTCGCGATCCCCGGGTGCACCGAGTACTTGGAGCAATGGGCCTCCTTTAGGATATCCTCCCGAATGTTGTCACCTTCGGGGATGTAAAGCCGGCCACGAAAATGGACGAGGCCGTCTTTTAGGGAGTATTCTTCCGTAGTCCCATCCTCCATTGACTTGAAAGCCGGGGTTAAAGCCGCATCCTTCTTTTGTTCCGTACGGATCCGGTCTCGTATGTTGCAAACTATACTCATCGCGGCCAAATATTCGGTATACTCTTCCGGTTGATTCTTAAAGACCAAAGTGATTTCCATCTCTTGCAACATCCGGATTAACTCCATCCTCATCAAGCGGGATTCCGTGCTCGCTTCCGGCGCTTTCCGGCTCAAGGCATCAGCTACGGAATTAACCTTCCCGGGGTGGTAGTTCAAGGTGAAATCATAGTCGCACAAGAACTCCAACCACCGCCGCTGCCTCAAGTTTAACTCCTTTTGGGTGTGAATGTACTTCAGATTTTTGTGATCCGAGTAGATCTCGCAGTGGACGCCGTATAAATAATGCCTCCACATCTTCAAGGCGAATACCACCGCTCCCAACTCTAGATCATGCACCGGGTAGCTGGCTTCATGCTTCTTCAACTGTCTTGAAGCATAAGCGATCACATGCCCATTCTGCATCAACACAGCTCCCATCCCTTGATACGACGCATCCGTGTAAACTTGAAAGCCCTCCTTCCCAGATGGAAGAGCTAGGATGGGTGCAGTCGTCAATCTGTCTTTCAACTCTTGGAATGCAGCTTCGCACTGGGGTGTCCATTCAAACGGCACACCCTTCTTGGTCAGCGTAGTAAGGGGAAGGGCGATCTTCGAGAAGCCTTTCACGAACTTGCGATAGTACCCGGCAAGTCCAAGAAAGCTTCGTATGTCGGCCGCTGACTTCAATGGCGACCACTCCTTCACGGCCCGCACCTTGGCCGGATCTACTGCTAGCCCCGCCCCACTAATCACATGGCCCAAGAACGCGACCTCTCGAAGCCAAAACTCACATTTGCTGAACTTGGCAAACAAAGTGTGCTCCTTTAGTTTCCTCAGCACTAAAGTTAGATGTTCGGCGTGTTCTTCTTCAGTCTTGGAGTAGACTAGGATATCATCGATAAACACGATGACAAAGATGTCCAAATAAGGGCTGAACACCTTGTTCATCAAGCTCATAAAGGCGGAAGGGGCGTTTGTGAGCCCAAACGGCATCACGGTGAATTCATACAAACCATATCTCGAACTGAACGCCGTCTTCTGAATGTCATCTTCTTGTATCCTCAGCTGATAATATCCTGAACGCAGATCTAACTTGGAGAACCAATACGATCCCACCAATTGATCGAATAATTCATCAATGCGCGGTAGGGGATAGGTGTTCCGCACCGTTAACCGGTTCAACTCTCGATAATCAATACATAACCGCAAGGTGCCATCCTTCTTTTTGACGAACAAAACGGGCGCTCCCCAAGGCGACGAGCTTGGGCGAACGAACCCTGCTTCCACCAATTCCTGAAGCTGGACTCTAAACTCTGCAAGTTCCTTCGGAGCCATTCGGTATGGAGCTCGCGAGACGGGCTTGGCACCCGGAATTAGCTTGATTTGGAAGTCCACTTCCCTATGCGGGGGTAGTCCTGGCAATTTCTCGGGAAATACCTCGGGAAATTCTCGCACCACCCGCACATCCTTGACCTCTAATGTCAATTTCTTCAACTCGAAGCAAATTACATAGACCTCGTCCCCTTCCATATGAGATTTCATAACTTGGATTGAAGATAATAATTTACGGGGTGCGAATTTAATACCTTGGAAGATGACTTCCGAGTCTCCATGCCTCAACATAACTTGCTTCTCCGCACAATTGATCCTGGCGTGGTGCCAGTCCAACCACTTCATGCCCAGGATGAGATCGAACTCCGGGATTCTTAACACTGTAGCCGGAGTTTCAAAGAACTTTCCTCCAATAAGGGTGTCGAAGTCGCAACTTGCTGACGACGTCATCTCAGAGCCGTCCGGAAGGCGCACCCTTTGAGTAATGCCCGTGAAGTGTTGCACTCCCTCCAAGTCCTTCACGAAGTCCTCCGAAATGAACGAGTGAGACGCACCCGTGTCAAATAACGTATAGGCGGGTCTCCCGCTAACCACGACAGTGCCTAGGTTCCAAAAGGGGTAATCACTATTCAGAATAGCGCGTATCATTTGTATCATAAATCCAACAAGTCATATAATATTAAAACAATTTTGCACGTACCGGTGATGACTTCCTGCGGATTTCTCTCCTGAGTCATATCCAATGCGAATACATGTTCCCGTGCATGTCCTTGATTTCTCCCTGGTGGTCCTCTTCCTCGGCCACGCATGTGCCCTCGTCCCCGTGGAGCTACTGGAGGGGGAGCAATAGGGGCACCCCCGATCAGTCGCGGGCAAACTCGTCGGACATGCCCCGGTTGGTTGCACTCAAAACATATCATCTCACGTCGGCCCCCAGGTTGTTGATAATATTGCTGCTGCGGTGGTGGTGGTAAAGGTAGTGGTTGCGGAGTTGGGTACTCCACCCGATAGTTCCGGTTGACCCACCGACCGCCTCTGTGGTTTCCCCTTCCTCTGTCATGATCATTCCGCCTTCTATTACTAGGGCCGACTTCAATTACTCCTTCCGCAGGTCTCTTGCCACATCCCATGTGGTCCGTCTCCAGTCTCTTTGCCATGTCAATGATTTCTGCCAGGCTTTCATCGGCTATAAACAAAAGGGCCTGCCTCAGGGGGTCCCTTAACCCTTTGTAGAAGCGCTTCGCGTAGCCTCTATCGTCCAACTCATAGGAATCGGCAAACCTAGCGAGGTGTTGGAACTCCCTCTGGTACTCCGTTACCGAATTCGATCCCTGCTTCAGCTGCAGAAATTTTTCTTCAAGTCCATCCCGAGCAGAAGAAGGGATGAAGTGCTCCAGAAAAGCCTCGGTGAACTCGTTCCAACCGATGTCCGTGTACAACCGCCCTTGGAAGATGGAGCCCATGAGGGACTTCCACCACCTTTTGGCGTGCAGCTCTAGCAGCGTCACTACCAATGTCACCGCCATGCTGTTCGGACATCTTATGCCAGCCATCAATTCCTGCACGGTATCAAGCCATTCCTCGGTGCGCACCGGCGATTCTGTCCCAAGATAGGCAGGAGGGGACAGGGCACGGAAGGTGCTCAACCAGTTGGAGCTTGGCGCTTGTTGCTGCACCGGAGCTTGCTGGGCTTTAAATGCATCCAATATGGCTGACAGCGTTTGTCCCAGTTCCGACTGCTGGAATTGTGAAGGGACGGAAGGGGTAGGAGTGCCCCCAACCGGCTCCACCTGCGCTGGGACCTATACGCAAGGTACAAACTAGGGTCAGGTTGGCTAAAACTAATGTCAAAGTTGGACAACTTAGTGTGAATTACAGATGGGCACACCACTGCTTCCGCTATGTCGGTTTGTCCCCAAACCGACTAATCGAACGGGAGTGGCCCATTGTTACCTGACTGCTGTAGGTGAAGATCGGCTTAGTCTGATACCATTTGTAAGACCCCCCTCCCGGAACACAACACACGGCACGAGGGGAGTCTTATGCCCGAAATAGCCGCCTTGCGGTAGCACTAACACACGGGTTAGCCTTTACCACAAGACGCCTATTCCGCCGGCTACAATCCATATCACAACGATTATGCCAACCCAACCATAACAGAAAAGTAAAGCTAAAAGCAGTTCAGTTCACAGCTAAGTTAAAGTCCAAAAATAGCGGAAGATAACAAGCACAACATGCTTGTACAAATAAACAAGAGTCCAGAAATGTTTTGCCAAACGGCTACATGAAAACACTCACTACTGTCACTGACGGTGCCGATGGCACCACCACCTCAGGTCCTATCATCCGGGCCTGGCTGTCCTGCTGCATAGTCCGTTGCCGCTCTACCTGCGGGGTTTCCTCCTAAAAAGGAAGACGTAGCAACCGTTAGTCATAAGACTAAGTGGCTTCACATCCGCTCCCCCGGCGACTCCTCGGCACCGGGCGGAGAAAGGAACGAGGTACAATATATATATATATGCAAGTAAACAAGCAGGTGACAATAAGTATGGTGAAGTATAAACTACGCTACACAACTAGCAGTTCTACGAATATCAATAATATATAAATGACAGCAGGTATAATTAATCAGACTAGTAACTTAACTTATAAGAGTGCCCATACAAACTTATAAGTTAAGGATCGGCTTAACAGTAAAGTAACTCATCGTATAAGAGTGCCCATACAAACTTATACGATGAGGATCTTGTGTATGCAATGAATGACATGAAATGAATGTTATGCTATGACCGAACCATGCGCACGCACATGCAAGTTGCTATGTCGACACAGACTAGAAGTTCCCACTTTTCGAGCAGGTAGCTAACCTCTCAGGCGTCGTCCGTCGTGGCCAGACGGCGACAGTGGAGCGGGCATCTCCACTACTAGGTGGTATCACACTACCTATCCTAGGCCCCCGTACGCCTCAACGCTAAGAACACAACAGCGGAGCTCACATGCGTACTACGGCTCAGAAGGGGTCTTGGGTAAATGTGCACCAAGAACACAGCCCAACCTGGCCTTTGATTTCGAACCGGATGGAACCTCGGAAACGCACGAGGTGCAAGCCCAACCGTTCTCATGGCACGGAGGAGATCTCGGGTTATGGACACCAAGTATCTAACCCTACCGCCCAAGGTCTACCCCTTGGCTCCCATCGGTGTGACGACTGGCGAACCCGTAGACCTGCCACAATCATTATCTCAACATCGCGACACGATGAATCGTCGCACATCACATGCCCCAAAACAACTCACTCGATGCTACCCGTAGGGAGACTTCAACTCTAAGCATCGGTTGTTAATAAACCCCTTGGGCTCGGATTACAGTTACAAAATACTCTTCACATAGTGTTCATCATGTTCACGCCCACCTATTCAATGATTTCACCTCAACACTACGTACATTAGATATGTTCAACACCAATTTGCATAAATATATCCTTTACCAATAGCAACTCCTAATATCTAGCCTTCCCATCCAATCCATTTCTCTACCATTACATGGTTATTCCCCAATACACAACCAAATGAGTAACCATGCTAAATTATAGCAACAACAACATTATAGATATATGGGAGCAAGATATCAAATGAGCAAATCACAATCATTGCAAGAGTGCTAACATTATAACTTAACAAGTGCATTAACATAGGATAGTCCAATACTAAAACTGGGATTCCCGGAGCTACAGGAATCCGATCACAATGCACAACCCCTCGTTGGAAAGGTATTCGCGAGGGCTACGACTTTCGTGTTGAGTCGATCGCCCAGATCTGGTCGCAACATACCAGAAATTCAACTCGAATACGTACAGGAAACAGTTTCCTGTACAGGAATTTTCCCGAACGCAGCGGACTCGAACCAGCTTTCCCGTGGCTACAGGTATCGCATGGAAACGAGCAACCCCTCGTTGGAAAGGTAATTTCAAGGGCTACGACTTTCGTGTTGAGTCGATCACCCAGATCTGGCCAGAACACCTCCGAAATTGGCCACGAAGGTCGCCGCGTGCAGAAATCAGATTTCTGCACGCATCTTAAGGCGAGATGAACGGCATCCGTTCATCTTCTTCCTTGCAACGACCTCGCATAAACTTCTCCAGAAATCACACCCAACCTTATTTCTCCTTTCAAAGCCAAACCCCCAACGAAAACCCCTCTCATCTCCACTTTGAAGGATGAGAAGGTTGAGGGAGACTAAGCCTAAAACCTAGGCATGGCTTATCCTAAGAACTCTCCTCCTCACCATCAAGACTCTATGGAGTCGATGTCTCTCCTATAATAACTATAGATCTAGCACCAAGGGAGAGGGGAGGAAGCTCACCTCAAGTCCAGCGGTACCACCATGGCCGGCCATGAGCCTCGCACTCCTTCGCGGCGGCATTGTTTTTCCCTTGACGGTGGCGGCGTTTTGATTCCTCCAAGGATGGCTCCGGCAAGCTCTTCCTCCTCCTCCAGCCAAGAACCCTCTCAGGAATTTCGAGGCAGAAGAAAGGAGATGAAATGCTAGGGTTTCCCAACTTTTTCCTTTTTATACATCGCAGACACGGGTAGGCACACGGCCGTGTTCCTACCCGTGTTCAGGTGACACGGCCGTGTGGCATGCCGTGTCTAGGGCCGTGTTCCTCCCAGAACCACTTTCTGCCGGGTCAGGGTTGCGGCACACGGGTAGAGACACGGCCGTGTCCCGACCCGTGTCCTTGGCACACGGCTAGGGACACGCCCGTGTCCAATGCCCGTGTACCTCTCTGACTGGTAAACCTATTTTTATGAGGCACACGGGTATGGACACGGCCGTGTCCATACCCGTGTCAGCCAAAAATGCTGTTTTGCCTTGTTTTCCTCATTTCCCGCACGTCCGCACCTGTTCACCCACATCCCCCATTGGGCTCACCACAGCCCCCTTGACTCAAATACGCAATCAAGGGGCCTAGCGCAAATTGGGACGTTACAAATCCTATAAACAAAATAAAAGATTTCGTCCCCGAAATCAGGGTAAGGCTATGGGAGTGAAACACATAAAAAGGGAACTATGCTTTCAAATAAAATTTTACCTGGAGTAAATAATTCCGGGTAGCGCTCTTGTATCAAATCCCTTGGCTCCCATGTGCACTCTTCCTTCCCGTGATTAGACCATAGCACCTTCACCAAGGGAACACTTTTGCGGCGCAAGGTCCTTGTCTCGTTATCAACGATCCGGACCGGCTCCAGTCGCACAGACCTATCAGACGCCACGGCACCATCCGCCGTGGGGATATACTGTTCAGGTCGCAACAAAGCCTTCCGAAGCGACGATACATGGAACACGTCGTGAAGGTTCTCCAGCTCCGGTGGTAACTCCAATCGATAGGCCAGAGGGCCAATCCTTTCCACTACAACATAGGGCCCAACATACCTTGGGCTGAGCTTCTTGACTCCACGTACTCGTGACACTCCGTGCATCGGTCGAATCTTCAGGAACATCTTATCACCCACTTGAAACTCTACCATACGGTGCCTTGCGTTGTAATATTTTGCCTGTCGGCTTTGAGCCTCTAGCATTCGATTCCGGATCAACCTAACCACCGCGTCCGTGTCATCAATATACTCATTTCCCAATGTCTTCGGATCTTCTTCTTGCACCCAGGACAAGGGTGTTCTACACCTCCTTCCATACAAAGCTTCATGAGGTGCCATTCCAATACTAGCTTGATGACTGTTATTATAAGAGAACTCCACGAGAGGTAAGAGCCTCTCCCATGGTTCTCCTTTATCTAGCACACACAACCTCAATAGGTCCTCCAATGTTCGGATGGTTCGTTCAGATTGCCCGTCCGTTTGTGGGTGAAAGGCTGTGCTAAAGGCGAGGCGCGAGCCCAAATAAGCCTGTACAGCCCTCCATTCTCTTGAAGTAAACCGACCATCCCGGTCGGACAAGGGTGAGTATTTCCGTTATCATGATTTTTTGTCTGCCGGCCCTTGACGTGGAGTACTTAGGAGGCCGAAAATTTTAAGATTGAGGCAAGTGGTGGTTAATCCCTCTTGCTTTATCTTCTTTCAATTATTCCTCATCTTTTCCTTACATCACTAAGTTTTAGTGATTTTGATTTAGTATTTCCTATGTGCTAGTTTTTATTTCCAGTTATAATGATTTTCGGTTTGTAGTAAAAATTTGTCGAGTAGTTTAAGTAAATTCACCAAGTACTTAAGTAAATTCGTCGAGTAGACATGTATAATTCGTTGAGTTAATAAGTGAAATTTGTTGAGTAGTCATGTGAGTTTCGTTGAGTAGACATGTGAATTCGTTGAGTAGTCATGTAAGGTTTGTCAAGTTCAATGAGAAGTTCGTCTAATTAGTCGAGAGGTTAAGTCGAATATGTTGAGCAATTATGTCGAATTTGTCATGTGATTTCATCCAGCGTGTCGATTAGCTCAAGCTGAAATTGTTGAGTAGTCTAGCAAAATTTGTCGAGTAGTCTCCCCAATTCCTCAAGTAATCTAGCCGAATTTGTCGAGGAGTCTAGCCGAATTTGTTGAGTAGTAAAGCTGAATTTGTCGAATGGTTGCATAAAAATCATCGAGTATTCTTGTAAGTTTCGTCAAGTTATTATGCCAATTCATCGAGTGATCACGCTAAATTCACGTGTGGTCCCGACGAAAATGTCGTGAGGACTGTTTTTAATTAGAAATTCTGGGTTTTCCTTCCATCGTCATGGCAATTTGATGCCAAGCCGTGTGTGGTGCCAGATTTTGGTTATGATGTTTATAAGTAGTTGGTTGGATTGTAGTTGATGACCACTACCACGGTTCCTGTTTGTGAATCATTTCACCCGATGGTTTTTGTTATGGACAGTTTGTTGGATTTGAGTTTATAACAACCACCACAGTGACTTTTTGGATGTTTTGGTATGATTGTTTGTACTAGAAATAATGCGATCACCTAAGTACAATTTTATTCCCGATGTTAATGATTCACATTGTGATATAATCAGTCTCTGTAATTATATAAATATGTAATTAATTATACAAACTACTTATCGCACTTGGTGCAAGTCTCTCTCTCTCTCAAATAGCCTATCAAGTTAAATTATTTATGCTTATTATTCATATGACATAAGTTCACTGTTGTTTCACAGCTAGTCTTATTGGGTTGGTAACTTTTTTAACTCATTAACCTTTAAATTCTGCTTGAGCTACCATTTGTGATTTTATGCTGAGCCATTCTCTTATTTTTGAACGCCTCAGGTACGGGCTAGTAATAGTTAGAGTAGTCAGAGTTTTATTCTTCTAGACCTTTTGTAGCAAATTTCTTTTCCTCTCATCAGTGAGAGGTAGTTTATAGCTTTACTAACTTTGTATTATAACTCAGATTTGTAATATTGATGTTATGGGTTTGTATCAGACTGTTGGCGCCCATGACGTAGTTTTTTTGTGTAGAATGTTTATTTGCAGTTTCTGCTACTACTACTACCTATTATGGATGCATTGCTCTCTGGGAAGGTTTTATGATATGATGCATATTAGTTATTTTATATGTATAAGAAAATCAGCATTTTAGTCATACTAATAACATTGTTTCAACCAAATGTCACTCTATTTTAAAGTCTGTAAAAGATTTTTTTTACTTATACTAAACTTAGAAATGTGCACATTATTGGTATATTATTAGGTCTGCATGCTCATGTAGGATAAAATGAATTAAACTCTATATTTTTTCACTGTGTATATAATTTTCTACCCGTGAACTAGTTGATTCACTACCCCAAGGGATATGGTCTTTAAACTCTAAACTTAAATCTTGTTCTTTAACATAAAATTTATATGTCATTTATAAAAATAAATGAAGAGTTGGAGCTGCATGAGCATCTGTAGTTGTAACATGGATGACGTGTCATCATAACACATATTTTCTAACACTCAAATAGTATATTTATTTATTGAGAAAATTGTGGCTTGTGATAGTTGGTATCAGAGGGAGGTTAGTGTGGTAAGTTAGACAGGTTAGTCTAATGACCATTTGTTTTAAAATTATATGCCATTGCATACACATACCAAAGTGTCATTGAAATGTCTTGGTTGAAGCATGAACACTGCACTGATAAGTGTACAACCCTGTATTCGATGAGTAGGTTCCCCTATAGAATTAGTGTTTTACAAGATCTTCAAGAGTGAAGTCGGTCAAGAAGAGAGCCCCCCCCCCCAAATATCTTTCGAGCCAAGCTGGTCGCGCGAGCCGGGATGATCTTGGCATCAAGTGAGGCGAGATCACTCGACACTTTCCACCTTTGGCGTCGAGTAAGGCAAGATCACTCAACGCCATACGCCTTTGGCATTGAGTGCGGGAAGTTTTGTCGGTGCCTTCTTCCTAAAGCGTTGAGTGGGCAAGTGGGGCAAGGCGGGTTGGCTGAGTCAGGCAATCCAGTCCTAAATGAGTCGAGAGCTCCAGCAAGAGCCTGACATCCTTGTCAACTTGCGCAGGCGGTGCGGGATGGAAGTGGGTCGACTGGAGCGAGTTGTCACGTACTCGCCTCTAACTCTCGATAATAGCATGCAAATGGTGCAGGCCGGACCCTCACTCACCTAGGGATCTAAGGAGGTGACGAGTGTCGGCCCCATCAGGCACTCGTAGCCCCAGGAGAGTAGAGATTTTTATGGACCACTCGCCCAGTGTTCTATGTTGATTTTTTACCATTTTACCCCCACTAGCCTGCCCATATCCTTTTAAAACAACATAGTTACATTGTTGGCTGGCCGACCTGGACTGCATATAACAGTTCCAAATAGCGGAGGTACACTGTTGGCAGACCAACTTCAAAAAAACTATAAATAGACCCAATGGGGTACCTTAGAAGGCAATCTTTAAAGCATTCTAGTCTCCTTACTCTCTGATCTTTTTTTGCTTTTGAGGTTCCCTTAGCTCAACACAGGTTAAGGAAGGGAAGAACTCTAAGAACTTCTGGGTGTGAGGTGGGACCTCTGTGTTGTACCCTTGGTTCGATTCTTGTTCTAATTCTTTGGTCGCTCAAGCTCTCTAGGGAGAAGTAAGTGTGTGATCACCCCTTCCCCAAAGGTTCGAACTCCATAAGAAGCTTGTCTTCAGTTTCAACATTTGGGTATGTTGGGTGTGGAGAATTATCAACACTGAAAATATTTTGTGAGCTCGATGGATGAAGATGAAGGAAGAGGTTCGGGCAAGGCCGACTTACAACCTGCCCCTCCACTCGCCACCCTCGAGATGTTCGAGGATTCCAGGAAGGAGGTGCGTAGCCTCATCATGCTCACACTCGGCACGCGTGCCGAGTGCTCGATGCCAGCTGTCCTAGTTTTTGCAGCCCCAAACCTAGGCGAGAATGTTCCCGATAGGCGACCCGGGAAGGAGGTTGTAAATGAGGGAAGGAAGCTAGATTTACCGGGGTGAGTTTTATTCTCCAGCTCGACAAGCGCGCGCCGATTCGGCGAGGCGGAGGTGCGAGATCGTTCGGCTCGCGCGGTAGGGGGTGGCATCCCCGTTACTGAGTTGGCTCATCTGACCCAGTTCCAGAGGGGTTTCGTGAGCCGAAGATGTTCTACTACACTGGGAAGGACAATCTGGTTCAACACATCCAGTTGTTTGAGGATGTGGTCTCGATCCGATTGATGTGGAATGCATTCAAGTGTCAAATGTTTGCAATCACCCTCAAGGAGAAGGCAAGAGATTGGTTTCAGCAGGTGCCGGCCAGCTCAATTTACTATTTCAAGGACCTACGTCGGGGGTTTATGTTGAGGTTCACCACTTCCAAGAAGAGGAAGAAAGAGTCTGATTCTCTGTTCCACATCAAGCATGGGGTGAACGATACCCTGAGGAGTTAAGTGGACTGATTCCAATAGGAGGTCCTCCAGGTCCAGGAGATGTTAGGGCATATATTTATGATGGCCTTCACCCTGGGCTTCATCAGGGATTCTTCATGATGGAGCTGAAGAGAGTGTCGCATCTCTCTTTCGAGGAGCTGATAGAGAGGGCAATAAGGGAAGTTGATGAGGAGAAGTCGAACCCCTCGTTCACGAGGAAGTTGGCAAGGGGGGCCACAGAGGAGGAGCAGAGAGGTGGCAAGGCCCCAGAGATGTGGTGGTCCCAGCCTAGGCGGAGGGAGCAGTAGTAGGAGCAGACAGTATGGGGGAACCAGGAGCCGAATAATCAGCTCGGCTTGAGGTAGTAGGAGTGGCAATACTAGGGCTTGTAGAGAGGTTTCCATGGAGGAGACAACCTCCACGGGGGCCAGGGTCAGTTAACCCCGCCAGGCTGGTGGCAGGGCCAGAGGCCTCCTCTCCCAGATAACCATTAGGCTATAGTGATAGCCCTTGGGAGGAGGAGGAGAGTACAATAGAGGAGAAGGTAAGGAGGAAGGGCGGAGCTGCCCTATTGTGACTTCCATTAAGACGATGGCCATGCCACAGCCACGTGCCCAGAGTTCTTCAAGATGAGTGGAAATAGGGAGCATCAACAACAACCCCGCGAGGAAGTGGGGATTGAGGAAGTCCTACCTGGGGCAGAGGAGGATAGATGCGAGGACCGAGCTGATGTTGAAGTTTGTAGAGGGATCGGGTTAATCCACGGGGGGTAGGGGGGATGGGAGTTGAAACTCCCCGTAAGGCAAGCCTCCATTCTATGTACGCCCAAAGAGTTGCTTCTGTATCTCTAACTCCACCCCCAGAGGATAAGATCAACTTCTCAAGGAAGCATGTTGGATCCCTAGGATTTGGGCTAAGGTTCACTATTAGGATTGTTTGACCCACCTTGTATAGTCAGGGTCAAGTTTGTTAGTCCTAGGCTTTAGGCTAGTCATTAGAATCAAGCTTCATGGACCAGCCTACAGTGGACTTCAGGAGACTCAAGACTTAGAAGATTTCAGAGTTCAATTTATTAGTTCGAAGTTCTTTGAACTCAGCTCCACGATCGTCGATCTCAGATCGACGAAATAAGAGTTCCTTCTCTGAGTTGAGCTCGATAAAATTCGAGCTCAAGTCGACAAATTCTTCCCTCAAGATAGATTCTTTGATCGACGAACTTTGAGCGCAGAATTAACAAGATATTTCCAGATTGATGTTCGCTGAGCTCGGGACGACGAATAGGATTTCTCAGCTCAACGAACTTAGAGCTCAGGTCAACGAAATCTGCCCAGAGGTCGACGAACTCTATTCAAAGTCAGAATGATAAGTTTTCCATATCTCTGTCCCTAATTCATGATATTCTTTGACAATAATTCTCTGAATAATTAATGCTTATATTCTCAATAATATAGCCGTTCATGGCAGCATTAATTATGGATTCCATCAGAGTTAATTACTTGCTCATTTTGCTGGGACAGTTGGGGAAATTCATTGAATTCCATTTTAGCCATTTTCTTCTCCAGAATCTAAGCAGAAATTAATGCATATAATTCAAAATTCAAAAGCAGAATTATATAGCAGAATATCAAAGAGATTTTTAAGCGGCTCTTGATAAGAAGAAAAAGAAGAAAAAGAAGACATACATAAGGATATACAAAAAATAATATATAAAATAACATCTTATTTCACTGTGTAGAAAAAGAAGTTGTTTTCCCTTGATCTTATAGAAGACTGAAGAAGAACATCAAACAGATATCAATTGTCCTCTTAACCTTCTACTCCAGGAATCCTCAAAGATAACACTTTTAGATCTGTCTACAAGTTCCTGGACTTCAACACGTCAAGGTTGAAGACCTACACCCTGAGCAAAGCTCCAGTCTTTCTAAACATTTCAACATCTTAGGGGGATCTTTGACACCACGAATCCACTGAAGTTTTCTCTATTGTTAAGAGAAAGAGAAGACAACGTCACCTTCTTAACTCACTGTATAAACGGTTTATTAACTCCCTTCAAAAGTTCTTTGTTGGTTTTTGGGCACCTGATCAAAAGCCAAAAGGGTTGTGATCTCCCTACAAATAGATCTTTTGGTGATAGGTCACCGGAGCAAAAACTTGTGGTGACAGAGCACCTGAACAAAAACTTATGGTGGCAGTCACTTGAGTAAAAACCTGTAGTGGATTCCTTCCAGTGTGGTAGAAGAGTGGATGTACCATGATTTGGGGAACCACTATAACTTCTTATGTTGTTTGTGTGTTCATTTTTTCCTTGCTTTGTTGTGTTGTGGTGGTGTAGTTTAGCTTAGTTCCTCTTTCATTCTATATAACTACTACTTTCAGTAATTTTACTAATAGATTTAAAAAAAACAGTAAAAAGATTTAAATCACTCTATTCACCCCCCCCCCCCCCCTCTAGAGTAAATCAGATCTATCCCCTAACTTTTAATTGGTATCAGAGGGGTGTTCCTTTGGTCGTACAAGCTAACACTTGAACCAAAAGGTCCTAGATAGATCTGACCTTTTCTCTAGCAATTTTGTTTTTATATATCATGGCACAAAAAGAGGAATATGCAAGCACCAGACCACCAATTTTCAACTTGAACAAGTTTTCAAACAGGAAGACAAGTGAAAGTTAGGGTTAGATCTGATATACTCTAGAGGGGGGTGGGGTGAATATAGTATGTATGTATATTTAAAAACTTTTACTGAACTATAAAGATTGTACCAAAACATAGATACTATATCACAACATACCAAATTAAAATAAATGAAATCACCAAAAAGCTAAATAACACAACCACGGCAAGAACAAGAAGAAGAGGGAAACCAGACAACACAAGAATTTATAGTGGTTCCCCAACCTGGGTACATCCACTCTTCTACCACCCTGGTAGGAATCCACTTAGGTTTTTGATCAGGTTACTGCCACCAATGAGCTTTTGGTCAGGTGCTAAAAAACCAAACCTCAAGTCTTTTGGTTAGGAGACTTGAAACCAGGAATCACTTTTGAAGGGAGTAGAGAACCCTTTTTACATAGGGGGTGAGAGGGTGATCGTGTCTTCTCTTTCTAAAATAATTAAGAAGACTTGTGGAATTGATGTTAACAAAAAGCTCCCCTAGAAATATTGAGTTTGTTAAGGGAGGAATGGAACTTTTTCTTCAGGATGATAGGCCTTCAAGCTTTTAACTTTAACCCGAAGAACTTCAGAAACTTCTTGACAGATGTAGTATTATTGTCCTACTGAAAGTTCCTGAGAGTATGACAAGAAGATTCTTGATTTGGATGGTTGTTCTTCTTCTTCTTCAGAAAGATTGTTCTTCTTTTATTCTAGTAGTTGTTGAATTCTTGACTGATCGATTCTCTATGTCTTAAGAATTCGGTATGTCTCTTAGATTGTATTTCTGTTAGACTGTATCTTTGTGTTGGAAGAAAGAGAACTTCTCATTTTTATATTTTCCATGTGGAAGTCCTTTTGAATTTTGAAATTCTTCCTGTAATTAATGCTGACGGCCTTGGAATAATTTGGAATTGATTTGTTTCCCCAACGGTCCCTTAGAAAAATGGCAGACAATAATCCTGATGAAGACCGTAATTAATGCTCTTGTCTAACGGTAATATTAAGAAAATATTAGAGCATTAATTATTAAGGAATCATTGCAACATAATAATGACAAAGGAGGAAAACAGCCAAGACTGGATTTGTCGACATGAATCCACAGTTCGTCGAGATGAGAATAGCTATTCGTCGAGCTGAGATCCAAGAACGTCGACCTCTGAATGCTGCTTGATAACTTTCTTCTTCTGTGCATCAAGTTCGTCGAGCTGAGATCTAAGATCGTCGAGCTGAACCCTGAGGACTGAGTTCGTCTAGCTGGTCTAAGATCGTCGAGCTAAGCTAAGAGATTTGTCTCTGAGTTTGTCGAGCTGAGCACGATTTTTGTCGACTAGAGATCGACGAATGTAGAACTCCTTTTTCTAAGTCTTGAATTCTCTAAGTCTTAAGTCTCTGACTTTGTTGAAGGCTAGTCCCTGACATTGTTGACTCTAAGCACTTGACCTAGACTCTTGGACAGAACTATGAACTTGGTCTATACATGTTGGGTCATATACTACCTTAGTGAACCTAGCCCAAATCCAACTAGGGATCCAACAATCTCGCCCTATTTGGGTGAGGTCAATAATTACAGACTCAATAAAAGAAAATGTACAAAGCAAAAACACAATATATATCTGGCAGATAATTAAACAATAAGTATGCAACAGATATATTTATACTGTTAGCTTTGTAACTTAAAACATAGTTTATTAAAAATGTACCACAAACATATATCAGTTCAGGTTTTAGTTCTTTTGTTTCTTCTCCTTTGGTTTTGCTTCTTTGTCCTTATCCCCAGGCTGAGTAAAGATGATTTCCCTGTTAGGATTAGCAGCATCTTTCTTCGACGTGTACATATCTTACCTTTGAGAAGTGGTTCCTGAAGCACCAGAAGCTGGAGGAGGAGGAGGAGGGGGATCCTTCCTATATCTATGTGGAGGGGGATCCTTCCTATATCTATGTGGAGGAGGAGGGGAGAATCTTCTGCTTTTCTTTCTAGCCTTTTGTTCATTTTTTGATTGGCACATCCAAGCTGGCATCTCTTTGTATGGAGTTATGTTTTGCAGAATATAGTAGGGAGTGTCATTTGTATTTCCTACCTTAGGAGCAGGAGGAGGAGCCTTTCTTTTCTTAGAGATTTTCTTCCTCTTGGGTCCTCATCATCATCATCATCATCATCATCTGATTCTTGTGGATTGTCATACATTTCATCAATTTGTCTTATTGTATTTTTGGGAATTTCTTTACTTCCTGGAGTAGGGATAACTTTAGCATGGACTCCTTCAGTTTCCATAGCAATTTCTTGAGCTATAATATCATCAAGATTGGGGAGAGGGCTATCAACAATAACATAGGATTACCCAGGAGATCTAGATGTCTGATCATCAGAATTATTTGCTGGAGGAGCTGTCAAACTTGTCTTTATAGTGTCTAACATCTCTGAGCTGGCAGGAGAGGTATAACACACAATGGCTTTAGATGATAAAATAGGGAAGGTAAGACAGAAATAAATATATAACCCAAATACTTTTAGCAAAGCTGCTAGATTCACTTTGGGATTAATGAAATGAACCCTTCCAGGCAGAGTCTTTGGCAAAATGACCACTTGAGTGTTTGACACTATAATATCTGTACAATAAATGTTACTTGCATCTGCTACTGAGGTTAATGTTTCTGCAACATCTATTTCCATATCAGATTCAAGAAAATTCATGAAATCTATTTCCATATCAGCACCTGTTCCTGCTACTGGTACTATTGTTGGTTCTGCTGGTGCAACTACCGTTGCTTCTTCTTTTGTTGTTCTTGTGTCGATATCCTGTTCAACTTGTTCTTCTGCTGCTGTTCCAGGTGCTGTTACTTCTTCATGAAGTATCTCCCCTACCTAGTTTCAGTAGGCACTGAAGCCAGGCCCATAATTGAAGAGGGAGCAGTAGTTAAGGCAGAGATTTGGGTAGCTAGAGAGGATATGGAGGTAGCTAGAGGAGAAATGGCCTCTACTATAAGAGATTTGAGTAGGGGTGTGAGGAGAGTAATGAGTGGGGTGACAAGAGATTGATCCAGGTTAGGAGAAGTGGATGGTGGGGCAGTAGCTGGTTGAGTGAAAATTTCAGTTGCTTGGGGAGTTAGAGGTGGAGGTGGAGGGATTTGAGTGTCTAGGGGAGAGTCATTTGGAGGAGAGAGAGTGTTCAGTGGAGATGATAATAGGTTGAAGGATGGGAATGATGAGAGGTTGGTGTGGGGATAACAACAAGATGAGACGAAAGAGGAGATTAGGGTGGTGTAGGTACAAATGTATTAGGCTAGGGGGAGGTTGGATTTAATGGTATGTATGTAGGAGAGGAAGGAGTAAGAGATGCTGGTGGTGTAGCAGTATGGATTAGAATAGAAGTGGAGGGTGGGTTTGGTTGGAGTTGTGATTGGGATGGAACTTGAGGCGCAGGATGTGGTGTAGGGGTTGAGAGGATTCCTTCAGTGGTATGGGGAAAGGCTGGTGCAGCCCTTGTATTATCAGAAGTTCTTGTTGAGGAGGAGATAGCCTTGGCTGGCTTAGTGATGGTCCTCTCCCACTTGCTAAACAAGGCACAACTTAGTCTCTTGCTAAAATTAATGAATATGGTCGGGGAGATCAGTGATTCAGCAGCCTTTTCCATAAGGAAAATCCCTAGGACCCTTCCAAAACATACCTCTTTCTTGTTATTCTTCTTTTTAATAAAGTCGAACAGAATTTGAGCCCAGTTCACAGCTTTCTGATTTACTATGGCACACATAACCAGGAACTGATGCCTAGTGATGTAGTCATGTGCTGTGTGCTTTCCTAGCAGCACTTTCCCAGCTATATCTGCAAGAAACATATACTCAGCAGTCAAAAGTTTCTTAAGTAATTTGTTAGGGGTGTCTCCAGAATAACCCATTGTACTCAGCATCAAATCAAATTCTTCAGAGTCTATTTCTAATTCATCCTCAACATTTTTCAATCCAAAAATCTCAGTTAAAATATCGGGGGTAAGAGAAATAGTGTTACCCGCGATGGTTCCAGTCATCGTATTCCCGTCTATAGTAGCTTTATAGACCCACTCCCTGATCTATATGGCAGATATCTTGATGCAAGTGGAAAGCAGAGTCTTTAGTTGTTGATCTTCAAGGAGTTGTAGAATGTTCAGGAAGATTTGATCGGAGTATTGGAAAGATTCAAAGTCTAAATCAAAACTATAGTCAAACTTAATAGCAACAAGAGATCTTGTGGAAATCTCCATGAGAGCACCTACAAAGGATAGCAATGATCAAGTGCAAAAGAATTGAAAGCGCGGGATAGAGGTCGAAGAAAACCTAGATATAGTATTTTCCAGAATATGAATCGACAGACTCCGTTCCACGAAAAAATGAAAAGATCTTCGACTTGAGGTCGACAAAATAATTTAGAGTTAAACAGATCGTCGATCTTAGTCTGAAAGTTTGAAGACATTTCGTCGATCTCTGGTCGAAAAAAGTTTTCTGAAGTAAGTTCGTCGATCTCAGTTCGACGAAACTAACTTAGCTCTCAGAGAGTTCGTCAATCTCTGGTCGACGAAAATCTCAAGAACTTTTCCTTGTTCGTCAAGCTTCGTTCGACGAACTCTGAAAAATTCTTCAATTGCAGACATAAACTAAACTAACCCTTCTCAATTTATAATTCTAAGGTTATTTATAAAGAACATGTGATTTCTTTCATCCAGTGGTTTGGTGAAAATATCAGCTCTTTGTAAATCAGTGTAAATATAGACAAGATTAATTTTGTTTTTGTCTACACACTCTCTAATGAAATGATGTCTTATGTCTATATGTTTTGTTCTGCTGTGATGGACTGGATTTTGTGTTATAGTTATAGCACTCATGTTATCACAAAGTAGAGTTGAATTATTTAAGTTTAACCCATAGTCTTGGAGTTGGTTCTGAATCCACAACATCTGGGAACAACAACTGTGAGCTGCAATGTATTCTACTTCAGCATTTGATGTGGACACAGATTATTGTTTCTTGTAGAACCAAGACACTAATCTCACACCAAGGAACTGGTAGGTTCCTGTGGTACTCTTTCTGTCCACTCTGCATTCAGCAAAGTCAGCATCTGAGTATCAAGTTAACTGAAACTCTGACTTATTAGGATACCAGAGACCAAGACTAGGACAACCCTTTATATATCTTAAAACCCTTTTTAGAAAAACTAGATGGGATTCTTTAGGGTTCACTTGGAACCTAGAACAAAGGAATGTAGCAAACATGATCTCAGGTCTGCTTGCTGTAAGGTATAGTAGGGACCCAACAATGCCCCTATATAATTTCTGATCCACAGGTTTCCCATGCACATCAGAATTTATTACAGCATTTATAGCCATGGGTGTTTACTTTGCCGAGGCATCAGCCATGCCAAACTCTTTAATAAGCTCTTTAGCATATTTAGCCTGGGAAATGAAGATGCCATCAGTAAGCTGCTTCACTTGGAGACCAAGGAAGTAGGCGAGCTCACCCATGCTACTCATCTAAAAATTTGAATGCATTAGATAAGAAAATCTTTTGCATAATTTGGGATTAGTAGAACCAAATATTATGTCATCTACATATATTTGCACTAACAGTATTTTATCATGATGCATTTTGGTAAATAAAGTACTATCTACTATGCCTCTTGAAAAACAAAGCTCTGAGAGAAAGCTGGCTAAGGTCTCACACCAAGCTCTTGGAGCTTACTTTAAACCATAGAGAGCTTTATGTAATTTAAACACATAAGAGGGATGAGTTGGAGAAACAAAACCTGGAGGTTGTTCAACATAAACCTCTTCTTTAAGTTCCCCATTTAAGAAAGCACTCTTCACATCCATTTGATAAACTTTGAACCTTTTAAATGCAGCATAAGCCAGAAATATCCTTATAGCTTCTAGCCTAGCAACTGGAGCAAAGGTTTGATCATAGTCAATCCCTTCCTCTTGCCTATACCCTTGAGCAACAAGCATAGCCTTGTTCCTCACAATCACACCTTGGGCATCAAGCTTATTTTTGAATACCCATTTGATTCCAATGTCTGGGTAGTCTTTTGGTCTAGGAACCAAAACCCAAACTCTGCATCTCTCAAACATATTAAGCTCCTCTTGCATTATAATGATCCAGTGGGGATATTGTTCTGCATCATTTATAGATTGAGGCTCAATTTGAGAGAGGAAACAGGCATGCATCAAATCTTGGTTGAGTTGATGCCTTGTCTGTAGACCTACTGTTATGTCTCCAATAACTTGGGATCTGGGGTGATCCCTCAATGTGACAAATTCAGTGGGTGGAGTTGGTTCTGCAACATCATTTGGAGAGAATTCTTCTTGTGGAGTAACTTCTGTTTTTGTAGGGGGGTTAGCTTCTTCCACAATTTCTTCATCACTTTCTTCATTGACATGTTGAGAAGGATGAGGTACAACTTTTGGGTTAAGGTTTAAATCAACCAATTTCTCACACAAGTTGTGTACCTGCAAAGATTCTTTGGAAGAAATCTCTTTCTCATTATAAAACATGTTAGCCTCATCAAATGTAACATGCATAGATTCCTCTATTTTCAATGTAGATTTATTAAATACCCTATAAGCTTTGCTGACATGGGAATATCCCAGAAAAATTCCCACTGCGGCCTTTCCTTCAAACTTTCTAATGTGCTTTTTATAATTATTATGAATATAATATACACAACCAAAAACTTTAAAATAGTTGATTATTGGTTTCTTCCCTTTGAGCAATTCATAGGGAGTCTTATGTTTTAGTTTGTGTATCATGCTTCTATTCAGGACATAATTTCCCGTGCTAACTGCCTCTGCCCAATAGGATAGGGGCATGTAAGCATCTGCCAGTAATGTGCATGCAGCTTCAATGAGTGTTCTATTTTTCCTTTCAACTACCCCATATTGTCGAGGAGTTCTAGGAGCTGAGAAGCAGTGTCTGATATCTTCCTTCTCATAGAACTCATTGAAAGTCCACCTAGTGTCAACTACCTTCACCTATGGGGGGGGGGGGAATAGGTGTCTTTGCAGCGTGTTAGCGGAATTGAAATTATACCTGCACAAGAAAATAAAACAACAAAGCACAGAGAGGACACATGCAATTTATATTGGTTCCCCGATTTGGGTACGTCCACTTTCCCCCTTCGACCTATCTCCCAACCAGGGACGACTCGGTCACTTCACCAACAGGATTGAAATCCAATCCTTGCACTAACTGAAGGAAACCTTCCACACGTAGGAGTCACCACTCCCACAACACGGGTTGCACCCAACCCTTACAACTAGAGACCAATCGGTCCTTTACAAAGAAATTGAAAATAGCTTGTAAGAAATACAAACAACTTTTGGAGACAAAGGTGTCCCTCTTCGTTCGACGACGTGTTCTTGAAGTCAACAAAGAGTCCACAACCCTAGATCTCACTTGGATTGAACCTTCCCAAAACCGGCGGCGGCTTAGTGCGGCGGCTAGGTTCACGGAGTAAGCGGCGGCGACGGAGAGCAGCTGCTGTGTTGGTACCCTGGATGTGATTTGGCTTATGTAATCCCTTTCCGGCCCCTCTTGATCCATATAACTATATATGATCATGTTTAGGCCTTGTTCAGTTTCCCTAGGACAGTTTATAACTGACCTAGAGCTTAGGCAAGTAGTTCTAGATGTATTTTTGGTTAAGGCTTTTTCCGTTCGACCATCGTCGAATGAGGCCTCGCGATCGTCGATCATTGGTCAACGATAGCAGGGCTATTGAATCGTTGAAGTCAAGACAATTATCGTCGACCGATGGTCGACGATCTCAGAGCAAGTTTATTATGCTCTGAAGGTTGGTCGACGATCTGCCATCAGCAGTTCTACGATCGTGTTCTCGCTTCACGATTTCTGTCTCGACAGATTTTTTGCCTTAGTCGTCGACATCATGAGATGTTCGACGTTTTCTGCTTCGACAGTTTCTTTGTTGGTCGACGATATCTTGAGCTGGTCGACGATTTCTGGTCGACGATTTCTGTTGCGACAGATTTCTGCTTTTAGTCGACGATCTGTTAGCTAGGTCGACGATCATCGAACCCCTGTTCGACGATTTCTGTCTGCCTTTAACAATTTGCACTTATTTTATTCCTTGGTTTATTTCCAAGTGTTTTAGCGTGTGGTTAGAAAGATTTTCTGAAGATTGTTTTTGCTAATTTATGGCTTAAATTCAAATAAATTAATTGCCAAATATGTTAAGCATAAATTACGGGATTTCGTATTTTGATAAAGCATTTTTGTCTTATTATACAAAATATATTGCCAGGCTGTATTCTAGCCGTTGGCGGTGTATGCTATTTCCAAGAATGATAAGTCTTTATGCTGAGATATTTTCTTATTCATTTATTTCCTTATTGGGAATGACAGTAAGCTAATAGGTCATTCTATTCCTATTGCTATATTCTATTTTGAGATAATCTGTTGCAGTGCTCGAGAATTCAAATCAATAGAGCCGTTCCAAAGGAAAAATGAGAAGACATATTTAAGAGAGTTTTTTTCTCAGAAAAATAAGAAGTTACAGATACAGAGAGATTTTTTTCTTAGTGCTGCATTCTCTCAAGCATCTCCAGAGCAACTCTTCACAATCTCACAATCAGAAGAAGAAAAGCTTTCCTGAAGCAAAAGTCCAAAGAAATTTCTTTCATTCTCAAGTCTCCTAAGCATCTGCTTAGAGTTTTCAAGACTTCAGAAAGAGCTCCAGATCTGCTTCACGTGCTCCAGAATCTGAAGACCTGATAAAAATCAGTCTACAGATCTCTGAGGATTTAGTTTCAGTATATCTGAAACTCCTTCATCCTGAAACAAAGGCTTTCCCTGGACTTCCACTAAGCCAGGGGGAGAATTTGATTCTTTAGAGAATCCACAAGTCTTCTCTAATCTGTATTAACAACAGAGAAGACAATCTAACCCTCTCAACCCCTTTGTAAAAGAGTTTTCACACCTCTTCAAAAGTGAACATTGGTGACAGGGCACCTTATCAACAACCTGTGGTTGAGCATCCTTATCAAAAGCTCAAAGGGTCTGTTTGATCTACCTGAATCAGATCATTGGTGGCAGGGCACCTTAGCAAAAACCTGTAGTGGATTCCTACCAGGGTGGTAGAAGAGTGGAGTACCTATTAAGAGGGAACCACTATATATCCTGTGTCTCTCTGGCTGTTTTTGTTTAATTGTCTTTTCTGTGGCTGTGATAGAACTACCTAGGATTGCTAGTTGCTGTGATAGGTTTATAGTTAAACTGAAATTTCAGTTAACTCTCTCACTTGTGCACGTCACTGTGTTAGGCTCTTAGGGTTTAAGTATCAGATTATTTTTTTCCGCAAATAAACTCCAAGGGAGCTGACTAGTTATTCATAAAATTTGAATACTCTATTAACCCCCCTCTAGAGTAGTTTACAACTTATCCCCTGACTTTCAATTGGTATCAGAGGGAGGTTAGCTGTTCATACAGGCTAACACCTGAGTTAAAAGATCCTGTGATAAGTTGTTTCCTGATACCATTCACAAACACTTTCACACATGGCCCAGTCTATGGATTATTCAAGCACCAGACCTCCTGTATGCAACTTGTCCAAGTTTGGCATATGGAAGGCCAGGATAAGACTATACATGAATTCTATTGATGAAGATATCTTTTCTTCTATTTTGACAGGACCACCTGCTAGGCCTGCTGCTGCTTCCACTTCTGCTGATCTCAGTGCTGTGCCACCACCTGACTACAATGAAACTTACAAGAAGGCAAAAGCAGCTGATGCAAAAGCAATGAATATCCTAGCTCAGACAATGTCTGATGAAATATTCCAGAAGCTTGCTGAATGTACCTCAGCCAAAGCTATGTGGGATTCCCTCAACCACATAGTTGCTGGCTCAGCTGACGATAGGAAGGACAGGAGATCCAACCTCACTTCTCAGTATGAAAATTTCAAGAAGGATGATGCTGAAGACATTGACACAATGTACACAAGACTCAGTTCAATAATAAGTGAACTGAGGTCTTTGGACAAGGAGATAACTTTGTCAGAAGTCAATGACAAGATCCTGATGTGCCATCCCATCTCTTGGGACTCAAGGATATGGCCCATCAAGGATGGAAGAAACACTGTGGAACTCTCCACAGAAGCTCTATTGGGAAAGCTCAAGTCATATGAGCAAACTTTAAAGAGCAGAGCTGCTGCAACTGAAGTAAAAACTCCTACACCTACAAAGAAAGAGCACTCTCTAGCTCTTAAGGCTGCTGAGACTTCTGAAGGAAGTCAATCAAATGAGGAGTTACTGGCACTCATTGCCAAGAGGTTCTTCAACATGGGAAGAAGAGACCTCAGAAAGAAGTTCTCCAAGTATGAGGACAAACCAAGGTATGACAAAACTCCATCTAAAGAAATCATCTGTTATGTTTGCAGCAAGCCTGGACACATTGCTCCAGATTGTCCAGAGAAGAAACACAAGGAGAAGAAACATGAGAAAGAGTACAGGAAGCACCACTCCAAGTAATCCTCACACCAATACAAGAAGAAGGACAAGGGATTTGTGGCTGCTACCTGGAGTGAAACAGAAGAGGATACCTGCTCCTCTAGCTCCAGTGATTCAGAAGAAGAAGAAGAGAAGAAAGCCAAAGAGGTCTGCCTAATGGCTATTGATGCCTGCAACTCTCTGTCAGCTGCAGAGAATTCTGAAGAAGAAGGAGACAATGAAGAAGATCCTTCTATGGAAGACCAGGTAATCAACTCATTTGATTTCTCATCTCCTGAGTTCAAATTAAAATTTAAAACTCTATGTTTAGATTTACTATTATCTGAAAAAGAAATTAAGTCACTTAGATTAAAGATAATGGAACTAGACATGGAAAGTACTGAAATAATTAGATTAGAAAAGGAATTAGAAAGCTCAAAAGAAGAAGTAACATTCCTAAAAATAGAACTAGCTAAATCTAAGAGGTTAGAAGAACAATTAAATGGCAGAAGCCTTAAATTATCTGAAATAACTAGTATAGCAAACACTAGGGTTGGTAATGATAAACTAGGCTTAGGTGCTACATCTAGTGAACCCATCCTCCTCACAAAGGAGAGATTTAGCACTCCAGTAAAATTTATTTCTGAATCAGGAATAAAGAATACTGAGGAAATTGAAAAATGTAAGAAAATTCAGAATAAGATTAAGAAAGAGAACAGGAAGAAAAAATTTCTAGCTTTACAAAAATCGTCGAACACTATTCGACGATCGTCAAACCAATCGTCGAACGTCTATCGACGATCGCTGAACACCTTCACCAAGTATGATATCTTCGGTGCAGGAGATCGACGATCTCATCTTGAGTCGTCGACCAGTGATCGACGATTTCATCATGAGTCATCGACCAGTGATCGACGATCGTGGAATCCAGAACAAAGCACTACTACAAATGATCGACGATATGACTTGCGATCGTCGACCGTGGATCGACGATCTGGACTTAAGCTGGAAAATAAATTTCAAACTTCCAGAATTGCAAATCCCAATCACTACCCTAGGTCGTTTAATCCTTTAACTGAATGGATTATCCCACCTAGGAGATCACACCCTTTAGGATATAAATCTAAGCCTGCAAAATCTTTTATATCTAGTTTTTCTTTTGTGAAGAATACTGGACCCAAGGTAACCTGGGTCCACAATGTATAATTGATATCTTTGCAGGTGAAGACCTATCCAGTCATACATGACAAATGGTATCTGGATAGTGGATGCTCAAAGCATATGACAGGAAAGAAGAAGAATCTGTCAGGGTTCAAAGCCAAGCTGGGACCAAAAGTTGTATTTGGGGATTCCAGCTGTGGACAGACTGAAGGGTATGGCAGCTTCACCATAGGAGCTGTAACATTCAAGAAGGTTGCTTATGTCTCCGGACTAAAGCACAACCTAATCTCTGTAAGCCAAATGTGTGATGCTGGGTACAAGGTATGGTTTACTGACACTGCTTGTAATATTGCTTTAAATAATACTGTTGTGTTAGTAGGTATTAGAATTGGTAATGTTTATGTTGTAGATTTTAACTCATCCAAATCTGAAATATGCTTATTTAATGAAGTAACCAGTAATAATACCCTTTGGCATAAGAGACTTAGTCATGTAAATTTGAAAAACATTTCTAGGTTGGCTAAATACAATCTTGTAAGAGGCTTACCTTCTTGTCCCTACAAGAAGGAAGGCCTTTGCAAAGCTTGTCAATTAGGTAAGCGAACAAGAAATAGCTTTAAATCAGTTAATAAAAGTGATTCTCCCAGGATTCTGTACTTGCTACATTTGGATCTATTTGGTCCTATTGCTGTACAGAGTCTTGGAGGAAAGTCTTACACTCTAGAAATTGTAGATAACTTCTCTAGGTTCACTTGGGTATTCTTCTTGAGAACTAAGGCTGATAACTTCAAGGTTCTTACAGATTTTCTAAAGTGTATACAGAGTGAGTACTCTACTCAGATTGCCTTGATCAGAAGTGATCATGGTACTGAGTTTGAGTCTCTTCTTATGCAAGAATTCTGTGAGAAGGAAGGTATCAAACATAGCTTCTCTGCTCCTAGAACTCCTCACCAAAATGGGGTAGTTGAAAGGAAAAACAGAACCCTAATTGAAGCTGCAAGTACAATGTTGGCAGATGCTAATATGCCTCTGTCCTTTTGGGCTGAAGCAGTTAGCACAGCTAACTATGTATTGAACAGAAGTCTGATACATAAACTTAAGGGTAAGACTCCCTATGAGTTACTTAAGCAAGTGAAACCTAAAATAGACTATTTTAGAGTATTTGGATGTGTTGCTTTTGTTCATAACAATAACAAAGAATACCTTAGAAAATTTGAGGCAAAAGCTTCAATGGGAGTCTTTCTGGGATACTCTCAAGTAAGCAAAGCCTATAGGGTCCTCAATAAATCCTCTCTTAAGATAGAAGAGTCTGCACATGTCTCTTTTGATGAGACAGTCATGTATTATAAGGAGAAGGACTCTTCCTCTAATAGTACAGTGCAAGTCCTAGGAGTAAGTAAGGATTTGGAAGGTTTGAGACTCACACAGGAGAATCATCCCCAACAAACTCCTCAGGTTGCTTCTTCAGATTCTGAATCTGATGTAGAATTTTTACAAGTTAAAGCACCTGCTCCAACAGTTGATCAAATTCCACATGAGGAATTAAATCTTGAACATGTTGAAGATCAGATCATTGTTGAACCTACTAATCTTGTCACACTTAGAGATCACCCTGTATCTCAAGTGATTGGAGACATTTCAGTAGGAGTCCAAACAAGACATCAACTCAACAAAGATGTGATGTTTGCTTGTTTCCTTTCTCAGGTTGAGCCCCTAACCATTAAAGATGCTGAGCTTGATCCACACTGGATTATAGCCATGCAAGAGGAACTTAACGAGTTTGAAAGATGTAAAGTTTGGACCTTGGTTCCAAGACCAAGAGGCCAACTGATCATAGGCACCAAGTGGGTGTTTAGAAACAAGCTTGATGCCCAAGGCATAGTAGTTAGGAATAAGGCTAGGCTAGTAGCTCAAGGCTATAGACAGGAGGAAGGCATAGATTATGATCAAACTTTTGCCCTGTAGCTAGACTAGAAGCCATTAGGATTTTCCTAGCCTATGCTGCCTATAAAAGATTTAAGGTCTTCCAAATGGATGTGAAGAGTGCCTTCCTCAATGGAGATTTAAAGGAAGAAGTGTTTGTTGAACAACCACCAGGGTTTGTTTCATCAACCTTACCCACTCATGTGTTCAAACTCCAAAAGGCTCTATATGGACTTAAGCAAGCTCCTAGAGCTTGGTATGAGACCTTAGCAAATTTCCTTCTAGAACACAAGTTTGTGAGAGGTGTAGTAGATAGAACCCTATTTATTAGACATCATAAGGACTCACAATTGTTAGTTCAAATCTATGTAGATGACATTATATTTGGCTCTACTGATCCCAAACTATGCAAGAGGTTCTCTGAACTAATGCACTCCAAGTTTGAGATGAGCAGCATGGGTGAGTTATCCTACTTCCTTGGTCTCCAAGTGAAACAGTGTGTTGATGGTATCTTCATTTCTCAATCAAAATATGCCAGAGAGCTGGTTAAAAGATTTGGAATGTCTAATGCTTCATCAATGAGCACACCTATGGCCTCAAATGCAGTTATTGATTCTGATGTCAATGGCAAGTCTGTTGATCAAAAGAACTATAGAGCCATTGTTGGTTCCCTGCTGTATTTGACTGCAAGTAGGCCTGACATAATGTTTGCTACATGCCTATGTGCTAGGTTTCAGGTCAACCCAAAGGAATCTCACTTAACTCTTCTCAAGAGGATCTTGAGATACCTTAAGGGATGCCCTAACTTAGGACTGTGGTACCCAGCTGAGTCAGGATTTGAATTAATTGGATATTCAGATGTTGATTATGCTGGTTGTAGAGTTGACAGGAAAAGCACCTCAGGGACCTGTCAGTTCCTGGGAGAGAGACTTGTCTCTTGGTTTTGTAAGAAACAGGCATCTGTGTTTTCTTCAACTGCTGAGGCTGAATATATAGCAGCAGCTAGTTGTTGTTCACAGATCCCGTGGATTCAAAATCAGCTAGTGGATTATGGGTACACACACTCAAAAACAAAAATTCTGTGTGACAGTACCAGTGCAATATCAATTGCTCAAAATCCTGTGCACCATTCCAGGACCAAGCACATTGAGATTAGACATCATTTTCTAAGAGATAATGTGAAAAAGAACAAGATAGCAATGGAATTTATATCCACAGACCTGCAGAGAGGAGATATTTTCACTAAGCCCCTTGATGAACAAAGGCATTTGTTCTTCCTGAACCAGCTTGGTATGATTAGTGGTTCAGAGTAGTGAAAATTTGGATAGATTTGTTTCCTGTCTAAAATCGTCGAACGACTGCTCGACGATCTTCGACCAGGTCAGAACTATCGTCGACCAACGGTCGACGACAGCTCGTTCGGTAGTAAGGCAGAAATCGTCGATCAACTGGTCAACGATCTCTCCTTAGGTATCTATCGTCGACCAGTGGTCGACGACAGATTTTCTGTGCTGTGTGGAGAATCGTCGACCAACATATATTGATCGACGATCGTGGTGATTGCTTGTAGTCGGTCGATGTTTTTCGATTAGTCAAATATTGACTATCGTCGGTCATTGTTCGACGACCGATTTTATTCCGGGATCGACGATCGCAGATTTATATCTGATAGTCGATTTAGGTCTGGAGATCGTCGTCCTTCCGCTCCGTCTTTTCATATTCCATCTTCTGGCTTAGAATTCGCTCTCGAACTCTAATCCCGCGCGATTCTCTTCTCCCCTGCCTTGCATCTCGATTCGTCATTCTCTCTTCAATCTAATGGCGATTCCTTCTACAGTTCTCTTCGGAATGAAGTTCGACACTGGTTTCTGTGTCGACTTCGATTCTTTCAGTCGATGTGATCAACCCATCCAAGACATTCTGCAGCTGTGTGAAGATCAAGGGCTAAAGAAATTTATGTCATTCTCACCAAAGATTCATATACCAGAGATTCGAGAATGGGTATATACCTCGTCCTCCAGTGACGAAGCGATGACTGGAAAGATAAATGGAGAGGAGGTCATTCTGACTCCTGAAGTTCTGACTGAGTTGTTTGGTCTACCAACCGGTACTGAGGACTATGAGCAAAATTCAGAGGAATATGGCCGCATGCTAACTGTGATGGGCCATGATGAGGGTATTCCAGCTAAGCTGCTGAAAATAAACCTATCTCCAGAGTACAAGTTTCTGGCAGACCTGGTGGGCAAGGTCGTTTTGGGAAAGCACTCTGCTCACGACAACATCAACAGGCAACAATTTGCCTTAATGTCAGTTTTGGTGAATAAGACGCAGATAGCCTGGGGAAAAGTTCTGTTTGAACTAATAAGGAGAAAGAACAATCAGAAAGAAGTAAACCTTGCCAGGGTGTTGGGTGTATTTCTATATGTGAAAGCACCCCTGCTGCTTGTTTCTGCACCCTCCGCAGTCAACGCCAGCAAGAGGTTGGACCCCTCTCTGTTCAAGAAATCTCAGAGAGTCATCAAGAAGTCAGCCAGGGTTGATCCTAACCCTCCATCAGACACAAGGGCTGATTCAGCCACTCTCCAGCTTGCTGGGGAAGGCTCAGCAATCCCTTCATCCTCCCTCTTTACCCCTGCATTCTCATCTCCTGCATTACCCTCCACACAATCTGCAGTGCCACCACAACATGCATCTTCCATCCTACATGCATCTCCACCCCAGTCACCCATACCACAACATCTGGCAGCCGCAGCCAGTGTTGACATGGTAACTGCTACCATCCTCACACACTTATCTCAACATGAATCCCACACTCATGTTGATGTTCACCCATCTCCACATGATTCATTTGATCATGTGGTAGATCATACTGCTTCCATTCCATCCACCTCCACATCCTCAGTATTTCAGATAACTCCTGAATTGCTTGCACAAATTGTAGAGCTCATCACTCCATCCATACAAAAAATGATTGAGGCTGCCAATGCCCCTCTCATTGCATCCATCAAAGCCCTTACTGAAGCCATCAAATCATTTCCACCCTCTGCTGAGCCCTCTTTAGTAAGATGCATGACTCCAGTCCCCACTGAAGTCATGCAGGGGGAGATGTCTGTTGAAGTGGTCTCAGGTGATGCCTTGGCCCTTCAGGACAACTCTTCTCTTCCCCTTACAGCAATTGTAGAAGAACATCAAGAGTTTCCAGAGAAAGAGTCTCTAATGAAAGATCCAGAGCAATCAGAAGGTAAAACACTTCCTCTAAAGGTTATAATCAGGACTTTAAATTGATATCTTTATCTAACAAATTCATTCACTCCCTAGTGAATCTAGCTTCTGATGAAGAACTCCCAGAGAAAAATAATGAGGAAGTCCTCATGGACTTGTGTGAAAAAGTTTCAATAAACACTACTGACTCAGAAGTAGTGGTTCAACAACTTGAGAATGCTACTGCTCAACCAGATGGTATAGTTTTATTTAAGTTTCTAATTAATTCAAACTCCAACTTTGAGTTAATCTCTTATCCCTTCCTTCCCATCTCAGCTGCTGATGATCTTGCATCAGTGTTGCAAGTTGATGCTGCTATCTCCATTGACTCTGATACTGCTTTGGAATCCTTTCTCAATTCAGACTGTGAGTTCACACTCACATCTCCTTCTATTCCTCCTTCTCAAGAGAAAACGGTCCCTTATAGACCTGAGTACCTTGATGACCCCTTGGTCAAGGACTCTCTCTTCTTTTCCTGTATGGCACTCCTCTTGTGCCTTGCAGAGGTGTCTATCCCTGATGTCACTGAACATCTAGAAGGAATTATAACCTCCTTCCTAGATGCAAAGTGGTATCCTGTGTAGATCTCAGGTAACTCTATCAATTACCTGCTGTTGTTCACCTTGGGGGAATACTCTATTCCCACTTGGTTGTTAACTTATCTTTCTTTGTATGCAGGCACAATCAACAATTTATAGCCTTTGTGGCTGAGAACATTGCCTCTGAGTACATTGAAGAGTTGGCTAATTCTCATATGGATTCCCTAGTCATCTCTCTAGAGAAAGCATCTGCCCCTGCAGATACAGTCATCTTTTCTCCTCCTATCCTTACCTATCCTCTACCCATTCCTTCTATTGCAGAACTGGTCCCCAGGATAGTTCCTGACTTGTATCCTGAATCAGAACTCTGGAAGAGATCTCCCAATGTCGATCTTGATGCCCTCCTTGTGCAAGATGCCATTGAGGAAGCAAGAGAAAAAGAAGATAGAGAGAAGCAGGAGAAAGAAAAGGCTGAACATGCTATAGCTGCCAAAGATATCTCAGAACAAGATTTTGATGATTATGCTGGCAGAACCTCATCCCACTCCTCTGATGATGATGACTCTGAGGATTCTGATAGTACCCAGAAGAAGAAAAAGGCTGTATCAAAGAAAAGAAAAGCATCTGCTCATCCTACTGCTAATCCAGACAAGGATTTTCCCTATTTCATTCTGAAGGGAATTGATCCCAAGAGCAAGGAATTTCAACCATGGATGAGACTTTCAAAGAATCAGACAAAAGAGAAGAAGAGAACAAAAAGATATGACACTCCAATTCAGAAATTCCCCCCCAGAGGTCCTCCTCCACCTCCTGGTGCTGGAGCCTCTGGAAGTCTCTCTTCTGCCCCATCTGCAAAATCAGCAAGTTCCAACACCTTTAAGTCTTATCAGAGAAGGAGTAACCAAAGCCAGGGAGGCCAAGATGTATCAGGACAAGGAAGGAAAAGAAATGAAAATGTTCCCATGGAACAAATAAAGGAGATGACATTTCAGCAATCTACTTTCTCTCCTCCTCCTGCTCCTAAAAAGAAAGTTCCAGAATGGAAACCTTCTCCCCCCAGGAAAGGTCCATCCTCCACATCAAGGAAACCTGTTGCTTCTGAGACAGTTGAAACAAAAGGAAAAAGAGTGGTCTATTCAGAGAAATCCCACAAGAAGTTCATTGAACTTGCACCTCCCAGATCTCTATATGCTGAAACTGATCCTAAGAAGGCTGCACAGATTCCTCTTGACTCAAGCAAATTAGCCACAGCTCTTCAAAGGAACATGGAGATTGCAGCTCAAGCTGATACTGACAGACCATCCTCTCCATCAGATATGACTGAAACTGAAAGAATTGCCTCTATGGCAAGATTTAAGGAATCTATTGCACTGAGCATGATGGAGAGAGCCAAAGCTCAAGGACTAGACCCTACATCATATACAACTATGTCTGAATTCAGAGAAAAGGAACTCAGCAAAATTCAAGTCAACTCTGAAATTTTTTATACTGAAGAATACATGAGGTTGCACCCTGCTGCAGTTTTGCCAAGCTATGCTGAAAAGAAAATTATTGGTGAACATGATCTAATGCTATCCAAAAGACAAGCAGCAAATCCAAATAGAGAAATTATTTTCAAACCAGCTGTAATCCCTATGAACTCATCTGATGCCAAAACCTCTGATAAATCTGCTTGATACTTTACAGTTCTGCTGATTTATGCTTTTATGTTTTTCTGTGGATTGCCTGTGATTTAAATTTTTGGTTAATCTCTGCTTTTGATATTGTGTGCTTTAGTTTTAGATCGGATTGGATAACATAACCCAAATAGGGGGAGATTGTTGGTACCCTGGATGTGATTTGGCTTATGTAATCCCTTTCCGGCCCCTCTTGATCCATATAACTATATATGATCATGTTTAGGCCTTGTTCAGTTTCCTTAGGACAGTTTATAACTGACCTAGAACTTAGGCTAGTAGTTCTAGATGTATTTTTGGTTAAGGCTTTTTCCGTTCGACCATCGTCGAACGAGGCCTCGCGATCGTCGATCATTGGTCGACGATAGCAGGGCTATTGAATCGTTGAAGTCAAGACAATTATCGTCGACCGATGGTCGACGATCTCAGAGCATGTTTATTATGCTCTGAAGGTTGGTCGACGATCTGCCATCAGCAGTTCTACGATCGTGTTCTCGCTTCACGATTTCTGTCTCGACAGATTTTTTGCCTTAGTCGTCGACAACATGAGATGTTCGACGTTTTCTGCTTCGACAGTTTCTTTGTTGGTCGACGATATCTTGAGCTGGTCGACGATTTCTGGTCGACGATTTCTGTTGCGACAGATTTCTGCTTTTAGTCGACGATCTGTTAGCTAGGTCGACGATCATCGAACCCCTGTTCGACGATTTCTGTCTGCCTTTAACAATTTGCACTTATTTTATTCCTTGGTTTATTTCCAAGTGTTTTAGCGTGTGGTTAGAAAGATTTTCTGAAGATTGTTTTTGCTAATTTATGGCTTAAATTCAAATAAATTAATTACCAAATATGTTAAGCATAAATTACGGGATTTCGTATTTTGATAAAGCATTTTTGTCTTATTATACAAAATATATTGCCAGGCTGTATTCTAGCCGTTGGCGGTGTATGCTATTTCCAAGAATGATAAGTCTTTATACTGAGATATTTTCCTATTCATTTATTTCCTTATTGGGAATGACAGTAAGCTAATAGGTCATTCTATTCCTATTGCTATATTCTATTTTGAGATAATCTGTTGCAGTGCTCGAGAATTCAAATCAATAGAGCCGTTCCAAAGGAAAAATGAGAAGACATATTTAAGAGAGATTTTTTCTCAGAAAAATAAGAAGTTACAGATACAGAGAGATTTTTTTCTTAGTGATGCATTCTCTCAAGCATCTCCAGAGCAACTCTTCACAATCTCACAATCAGAAGAAGAAAAGCTTTCCTGAAGCAAAAGTCCAAAGCAATTTCTTTCATTCTCAAGTCACCTGAGCATCTGCTTAGAGTTTTCAAGACTTCAGAAAGAGCTCCAGATCTGCTTCACGTGCTCCAGAATCTGAAGACCTGATAAAAATCAGTCTACAGATCTCTGAGGATTTAGTTTCAGTATATCTGAAACTCCTTCATCCTGAAGCAAAGGCTTTCCCTGGACTTCCACTGAGCCAGGGGGAGACTTTGATTCTTTAGAGAATCCACAAGTCTTCTCTAATCTGTATTAACAACAGAGAAGACAATCTAACCCTCTCAACCCCTTTGTAAAAGAGTTTTCACACCTCTTCAAAAGTGAACATTGGTGATAGGGCACCTTATCAACAACCTATGGTTGAGCATCCTTATCAAAAGCTCAAAGGGTCTGTTTGATCTACCTGAATCAGATCATTGGTGGCAGGGCACCTTAGCAAAAACCTGTAGTGGATTCCTACCAGGGTGGTAGAAGAGTGGAGTACCTATTAAGAGGGAACCACTATATATCCTGTGTCTCTCTGGCTGTTTTTGTTTAATTGTCTTTTCTGTGGCTGTGATAGAACTACCTAGGATTGCTAGTTGCTGTAATAGGTTTATAGTTAAACTGAAATTTTAGTTAACTCTCTCACTTGTGCACGTCACTGTGTTAGGCTCTTAGGGTTCAAGTATCAGATTATTTTTTTCCGCAAATAAACTCCAAGGGAGCTGACTAGTTATTCATAAAATTTGAATACTCTATTCACCCCCCCTCTAGAGTAGTTTACAACTTATCCCCTCACTTTCATGCTGTGCTAGTGATTCAAACTTCGTAGCAAAGGAAGCAAGGTCTTCCAACGGTCACACTAGGATCGATTGTCTCGATCGATTCGGACGGGGAAGTTTTTCCCGATCTACGAATCAAGAGACAAGGGATCTCTGGTTAGACGCGTGAGACGCTATGCTAGCCTAAGCTTCTGTCGACAGAGATCTGGAGCAACTTGAGATCAACAGCAGCGACAACGGCGCTAACGTCGGAGACGATCGGCGGAGCAAGATTGGGATCGGGCTCGACGGCGGCTCGTCCTTTTTGAATTCCTGTATTTTTCTGTCTATCCCTATTCATACATACGGGGTATATATATATTAGGTCAAGTATTATGACCGTTGTGGGTCCCACCAATAAGAAGACTTGAGCCCGGTTCGAAACAGTTCAGATAACTTGAACCGGTCCAGAGAACAACAGGAAATTGCCCAAGTCAAATTCGGCGAGAATCGTAGGTGATTCTCGACGAATCGGCGAGAATCACTTACGATTCTCGCCGACTTCTACTTAGCCGAATTCTGGCTGTACTAATACAGAAGCCGGGGAGAATCGGCGGGAATCACACTTGATTCTCACCGAATCGTCGAGAATGCAAAGTCATCCTCGACGAATCGGCGAGAATCACTTAGTGATTCTCGACGATTCTGCCTTAGAGAAATTTCAGGCTGTGTCGAGACTGCCGGCTCCAACCGGCGAGAATCAGCTAGTGATTCTCGACGACTCGGCGAGAATCCTTAGTGATTCTCGCCGATTCGGCGAGAATCACTTAGTGATTCTCGTCGATTTTTACTTGGGCGATTTCTCCTCTTTCTTTCCTTGAGCTGGTCTTTGGCCCATCCTTGCTCCTTGTCTGCTCTTGCTTTATCATAGCCCTGTACTTGAAATTAAGTACACCCCAATAGAGAGAGTACACGTAGGCCAACACACTGATCTGCTCAACGAGGGATTACGTTGCACAGACCCGTGTATATTGACCCACTGCACCCTGACATTGGTGTGTACTTAGCGTGGAATAACTGCAAGCACAACTAAAAAATATTTCATCAAATACATTGTCTATTTACCTTGGCTTGCACAGGGGCTTCTTCAAATCAGGTACATTGAGGATGCAATACCCAACACTCATGCATAAGAAGAGACTCAAACTCTGTACCTTGATCACTTCTAATCAATGCAACATGAGTAGAGTACTCAATATGTATGGTCCTGAGAAAATCTGCAAGAACCTTGAATGTATTTGACTTAGATCTCAGAAAGAATACCCAAGAGAATCTGGAGAAGTCATCTACAACCACTAAGATATAAGATTTCCCTCCTAGGCTTTGTACAACCACAGGGACAAAAGGGTCCATATGTAGTAAGTACAATGTCCTAGGTGAATCACTCTTATTAATGGATTTGAAAATAGATTTAGTTTGCTTGCCTAGATTGTAACGCCCCCGATTTTTTTTGCGATTATTTAATTCTCGTTTGGCATTACGATGACGCGTTTCCGTGGCTTGTGCCATTTGTGGAGTGTGGTTTAACTTCTTAGAACTGAGTGCCCTATTCTGTAGCCTGTTGGCAATATCTCCCTAGCAAGCCGAGTCGTTTTGGGTGACCCGGTGTGGCCTTTCGGGGGAATGTTTGTGTTTGGCTTTATTTGGGTATAACTCGAGTTCTGTTCGTCGAAAGTTAATTTCGACTTCGCCGTTGTGTTTGTAGCGTGGATATTTAGCTACAGTGCGAATTTCGTCGAATTTCGAGGTGGTTCGGTTTTCGAGTCGTTTTGGGTGTGTTATTAGTAAAAACAAATTAGAAACCCTTTTAAATTAAGTGAACTGGCAGTTTAGGCAGCGGTTAGGGCCAAATAGGCGTGTCCTTTTATTATAAAAGCCTTGTTAAGAAGTGGCGGACCCACTTCTCCTTCCTCCTTCCCGAGACCAGACCGAAACCGTCGCCCCTCTTGTTCGCGGAAAACGGAGGAAAACCGTCGACCTGCTTCCCCATCGGACGGTGATTCCGGGCTTGTTCGTGGACGGATTTCGATTCTGAAAGCGGCGTTGTCTTGCTCTCGCTAAGATCTTCATTTCGACGGTAAGATATTTGATTTTCGTGGATTTTTAGGAGACTTGGATTTCCGGTTCTTGTGGTTTTCCTCCATTAAGAGTACGGTTTGCTTGTTAGGTGCTTCTCCTTCTAGTGCAGAACGAAGAGGAGGGAAAGTCGACCAAGCTTCGCCGGAAATCGAGGCAAGTGGTATTCTTGCCCTTGCAATTGTTGTTCTTTTGAATTTTGGAATGTTTCCCGGTTAGCCCTAGGGTAGAAACCATGCTTATTCTCTTATTCTCTTGCTAAGTTTTAGGGCTTAGATTCTCCTATGAGCCCCCTCCTTGGGCTGTTTGCTCCTCGTGCTAGTTGTGTTAACCATTTAGACTCCAGATTTGTAGTTCTAGTTGGGTGCTTTTGCAGGTGGAGCCGGGAGAGAGAGTGAGGGAGGTTGTTGTTGTAGGGCTCTGGGTAGAACTAGTCTTGGTAGACTCTCGAGTTTTGGTGTTGAGTGTGGTGCACACACTCAAAGCCAAAAGCCGCCCAGACTTGGCGTTGAGTGTCGTGGACACACTCAAAGCCATAGTTTAGTTTGTTCTTTGCGGCTGAGTGGTGGGGTGATTGAGTGAAAATTTTCGTCTAAGTCAAAATCGACGGGAATAACCAAGTGATTCCCGCCGATTTCGACGTGTATCGTCAGTGATTCCCACCGATCGACGAGAATCAACCTTGATTCCCGTTAATTCGGCGAGAATCATCCTTGTTTCCCGCCGATTCGGCGAGAATCATTCTGGATTCCCGCCGGTCGTCGAGAATCATCCTGCTTCCTCGCCGATTCGGCGAGAATCGTCCTGCATTCCAGCCGATTCGGCGAGAATCAGTCGGCATTCCCGCCGACCTTCTCTTGTTGGCGTTGGCTTAGGGTTCTCCTACGGAAGTGAACTTTGGCGTAGAGTGAGTTGACCTCACTCAACGCCAAAGCTGTTTTGGCGTTGAGGGAGGTAGACTCACTCAACGCCGCTGTTAGGTTTTGTGGTTTTGCTGAAGGCATTGAGGGAGTGGACCTCACTCAACGCCATGGATGTTCTAGCACTAATTGAGGCTAACTCACTCAACTCCAAGGTCTGGTTAGGCACTGAGTGGATTCCACCCAACGCCGAGCCGTGTTGAGTAGCTTCAACACTATTTCTCTTTCCTCGATTTATGTTCCCGAGTGAGTTTCCTTGATTAAATTTGTAGTTTCCTTGTCGGCCATGTTTTCTTTCCTAAAGGCTGAATCGTGCGATGTGGATAGTAGTGGTGGTTTGAAGCTCTTCATGGGGGAGGTGTAGTGTAATCTAGCCAAGGCCACCCTTATTCTTCTATCTTGCTCCAGGTACGGGATGGGCAAGGGGGTGGAAGGTCCCTATGCTTTATCATGTAGACCCCTGAGCTTGTTGGCAAGGAAATTGGTGGTTGGGGGACAGAGTTTGCCTCCAACCCGGATCCATGCTATTGTTTTGCTACTACCATCTCCCACAGCTTAGTGTTTTAGAAGTTTCTTCCTTGGTAGTTTGCAGCACTTTGGGCTCTTGGTAGCCTTATAGGCCCTGAAGGATGTAGTTCCTGGGCGGGGTTGTTGCTGTTTCCTTGCACGTAGTGCATTTCTTGTTGTCCTGTTTTGGACAGTTGTGACTTTTTCTACTGCATGATTTTCAGTTACTTTTCCCCTTTGGTTGACTCCTTCATGCAGTTTTTACCTTGTTTTGCTTTCTGAGGTATTCTGTTTTCTTTTGGAATGCCTCAGGTTCTGAGTTGTAGCCAGTTGGGTGGCTATTTTGTAGTGGTGGTGTTGGTGGTCTCTTGGACTTTGGAGATCCGTTTGCCTTGTTGGTGAGGTAGTTTTCATTACTTTCTTACAGACATACATATGTGCCAGAGGGTTCGTGTCAGGTTGTTGGCGCCCACTGGTAGTTTTTACCTTTGTACTGGATATATTACTTATGCTGCTACCATTTTCTGGAGATAGTCTACTTGCTCTGAGAAGGATTTATGCTAGGTTGCTAGTTACTTTTAAACCATAATTATTCTTATAAGTAAGCTCATGATCAACATGTTTTATAAAACTAAATCACTATTTTCCAAGCAGCGTATAAAGATCGTTTTCCTATATATAATATCAATTAAATGTAGAGTCTGGCATAGTATGAGTGGTTCTCTTGGAACTCTTATATACCCCTTTAGGATGCTAAACCTGAATAAAATATTTTTCCGCAGCGCATAAGTATAGTTTTTTAACTGTGGACTAGGTGATCCACCGAGCCGAGGGATACGGCCTCTAAAATATAACTGATTTTCTAATCATTAAGCTCTTGATTTTCTTTCATAAAGAGTAGCAGTTGGTTTTTCCTGAGCGTCAGCAGTTATCCCCTGCTTGACATGGCATCATGACGCACGTTTTCTCATACTCTGATAATTATTGAATTCAGGGAAAATGTGGGTTGTGACAGTTGGTATCAGAGGGAGGTTGCTTGACAAGTTAGTCGGGCAACCTTCCTTTGTTTGCTTTTAGTAGTTCAGCATCATGTCATTCACACACCGATATGTCATCAGCACGTCTTGGCAAAAGCACGAACACTACACTCATACCATAACATGAAGTATACGGGGCATATTATGTAGTACTGGATGCATAATATGTGTTCGTATATGGATCCACCATAGGGGCAACATGTGAGGGTTATGTAGTATGGGATGCATAACCTCACCACTTGGCTGCGACTAGCACATTTTCTTGTTCGTTGTATGCGAATGTTATGTAGTATGGGATGCATAACATTTTCATGTATACGCCGCTCAAAACATGCATTAGGACTTTTTTAGAATGCATAGCACAATCATGCATAACATAACATGGCATAAGCACAACGTGCCAAGCTAAAGACTGGCAGGATGACATATGTACACACATAAGTTTTCGAGTCAAAAATAATATAAAGTCATGCATTCCCGATCTAGGCACAAGAATTAGTATGGTGGTGGTTAACCATCCTAGGTTAGGACATAACATAAAGTTTTGTAAAAGGTAAACTCCCAGAGCAAGTTTAACAGCTTTAAGTTCATATCTATATATGTATGGTCTGTACTTGTAGTTGAGTCTAGACGTTGTACTAGGATCTAACTAGTGTTGCTATGACTTTAGGATGGCGAGACGTCCTTCGACAAGATCAACTCCCCTATCTGAAGGTGAGTCTTCTGGAGCTCAGAATGATGCCGTAATCGAAAGCTTGCGGCAGAGTAGCGATTCCTTGAGCAGGCAGTTGGTGGAGGTGCGAGACCAAATCCAGTCTTTGGTAGCAGTTATGGCGGGTCAGACTCAGGGAGTGCAAGGCCCTACAGGGGGGATTGCTGTTCCTCCCCCTCCTGCACACTTAAGACCTCTAGTGGTGGTGCCAGCGGAGATGGCCTTCATCTCGCAGTTTCAGAGGCTGAGCCCTCCCACTTATGACGGGAAGGAAGACTTCATGGTGATAGATGACTGGCTGATCTCCATGGAGGAGATGTTCTTGTATTCAGGAATTGCAGACGATCAGAGGGTGATGATAGCCGCCTATCAGCTTAAAGGTTTGGCTAAGAGTTGGTGGCTGAGAGAGAAGGAGAGCTTGGTAACCGGATGCTCTTGGGAGGTGTTCAAGGAGATGCTATTGAGAAAGTTCTTACCCTCGGTCGAGCGTGACCGCCTCATGAACGACTTCCTCTATCTAAAGAAAATGCAGCTCACGGTGGGTGAGTATGAGATAGAATTCAGCAAGTTGAGCCGTTTTGCCCCTAGATTGGTCAGCGTTGAGGCTGATCGAGTTAAGCGATTTCTCGGTGGTTTGAGGAGTGAGGTGCAGCAGTTGACTAGTGCTTATTGGTCAGAAACTTACGCAAGTGTAGTGGAGGCTGCTCTGAAGGTGGAGGCTATTGAGACCGCGAAGAGCAGAGGACAACAAAGTAGGAAGGATAAGAGGAAGTCTGTGGAGGAAAAGAAACCCCTGGTACCAGATGCGGTTCCTGGGAAGAAGAGTAAAGTGGTGTGCAGTTTCTGTGGCCGGTCAGGCCACCCGGTCGAGAGATGTTTCAAGAGAGCAGTAGCTCAGAGGAAGGAGCAGGTTCATGCGATTCAGGGTACTCCGAGGAGAGATGTCTCATGTTCTATTTGCAAGCGACCCGGGCATGTTGCTGGCCAGTGCTGGTCTAAGGATAAGGTCTGTTTCCAGTGTGGGCAGAAGGGACACATCAAGTCTAGGTGTCCTCAGGTCCAGCCTGCCCTGCAAGAAGTGCCCCTTCAGGCATTACCTCCACCTCAGCGTGTGGGCAAGGGAAAGGCAAAGCTGAACGTGATCTCTTCCGAGGAGGCTGAAGCTTCGACTCTGGTCATCTCAGGTTAGTTGTCTTCCAGCCTGAATATTTTGTTCTTGTCTTGCTAAAATGTAGTATTGTTGTGGTAGTTCCTTAGTTATATATGTTCCTATAGGGAAGTTTAAGGTGAAGAACCGCTGGGCGCGTGTTCTGTTTGACTCCGGCACTACCCACTCGTTCGTGGCTAGAGCCTTTGTAGAGCGACATCGGTTGACTTTAGATCGATTTTGGGATACCTTTCGTGTTAAGTTCCCCTCTGGTGAATCTGTATTGTTAGATGTGGGCATGTTGGATTGCCCTGTTTTGTTGGGGGACTTCCTTGCGAAGGCAGACCTGAAGATGATTGATCTGGAGGACTTCGATGTTATTTTGGGCATGGACTGGCTGTCCAGGTATAATGCAGTCATTCAGTGTAAAGGGAAGCGCTTGGACTTCATCAGGGACGACGGTCAGCCAGGAAGCGTGTATGCGGATCTGAGCCAGGATTCTCCTGTCATCTCTGCGGTATGTGCTCAGAAGTTTTTTCTTTCGGACTGTTTTGCTTGTTTGGTCTCGGTGGTTGGGACCGCTGTTAGTGTACCGCGCTTAGAGGAAATTCCAGTTGTGCGAGATTTCGCCGATGTTTTTCCTGATGACCTTCCTGGTCTTCCTCCCGAGCGGGATGTTGAGTTTGTGATCGATTTGGAGCCGGGTACGCGCCCTATTGCTAAGGCGCCATACCGGATGGCCCCTCGAGAGCTAGAGGAGTTGCGAGTTCAGTTAGATGAGTTGTTGGCGAAAGGGTTTATCAGGCAGAGTTCGTCGCCTTGGGGTGCTCCTATTCTATTTGTGAAGAAGAAAGATGGGTCAATGCGGCTTTGCATCGACTATAGGGAGCTGAACAAGGTCACAATCAAGAACAGGTACCCTCTACCGAGGATCGATGACTTATTTGACCAGTTGCGCGGTAGCACGGTCTTCTCCAAGATTGACCTTCGTTCAGGCTATCATCAGCTTAGGATCCGTGATGCAGATATTCCACGGACTGCGTTTAGATCAAGGCACGGACATTTTGAGTTCTTAGTGATGTCGTTTGGATTGACCAACGCTCCATCAGCATTCATGGATATGATGAACCGGGTGTTCAAGGATTTCCTAGATAATTCCGTGGTAGTCTTCATCGATGATGTGTTGGTTTACTCTCGCAGTGCTGAGGAGCATGAGCAGCATCTGCGCTTGGTTCTATCGGAGTTAAGGAACCATAAGTTATTCGCCAAGTTAAGCAAGTGCGAATTTTGGTTGCCTCAGGTCTCGTTTCTGGGCCACGTGGTGAATGAGGATGGGATCTCGGTTGACCCGGAAAAGATCACAGCAGTGATGGATTGGAGTAGGTCGGGCACGCCCAAAGAGATCAGGAGCTTCCTAGGGTTAGCCGGCTACTACAGGAGGTTTGTGGAGGGTTTCTCTACCCTAGCTGCACCTCTAACTAAGCTGACTCAGAAGAACGTGGCTTTTGATTGGAGCGAGAAGTGCGAAGAAGCCTTCCTGGAGTTAAAGAGGAGATTGTGCACTGCTCTTGTCCTTACCCTGCCTACCGAGGGCATGGATTATGATGTATACGTGGATGCTTTGCATGTGGGTCTGGGATGCGTATTAATGCAGGTGGGTAAGGTGATTGCCTATGGGTCAAGGCAACTGAAGACTCATGAGAAGAATTATCCTACGCATGACCTCGAGTTCGCAGCAGTTATTTATGCGTTGAAGCTGTGGAGACACCTACTTTATGGGGCTCAGTGCAAGATCTTCACCGACCATAAGAGCCTGAAGTACGTGTTCACGCAGAAGGAGTTAAATCTTCGCCAGCGTCGGTGGCTAGAGTATGTGGCCGATTATGATGTAGAGATCCAGAATCACCCAGGCAAGGCCAATGTGGTGGCCGACGCCCTGAGTCGAAGGACGAGTAAAATCTTTAATCTCTCCGCCGACCGTTTAGTGGAAGAGTTCCTCCTTATGGATATATTAGTGGAATGCGAAGGCCTGCAGAGTAGTTTGTCAGTGGCAGAGCCGTCTTGGATTTCTTTGACCAGACTTCACCAGAAGGATGACCCGGTTCTTCTTCACTTGTACTCCAGGACTGAGAGAGGAGAGTTGCCGGATTATTCCATCGATGATGTGGGAACTTTGAAGTACCGTGGCAGATTTTGCATCCCCGCGGTTGGGGACATTCGGGGTATGGTTTGCAGAGAGGCTCATGGATCCAGCGTTGCCTATCATCCAGGATCTACGAAGATGTATCGTGACTTAAAGCAAATTGCCTGGTGGTATGGCATGAAGGGAGATATAGCCCGATTTGTTGCGGAGTGTCATACTTGCAAGCGGGTGAAGGCCGATCATGGAAGGCCTGGTGGTAAGTTGACTTCGCTAGAGATTCCGACTTGGAAGTGGGAGAGTATATCTATGGATTTCATTACGGGTTTACCGCGATCCCCGAGGGGATTTGATTCTATTTGGGTTATAGTGGATAGATTGACGAAGTGTGCTCACTTCGTGCCATATAAGATTGATTACCCTATGAAGAAGATAGTAGAGTTGTACTTGAATGAAGTCATCCGACTCCACGGTGTGCCGGTTAGCATCATTTCTGATCGAGACTCCCGGTTTACTTCTCATTTTTGGCAGAGTCTGCAGGAGGGTTTGGGTACGGATCTGAGGTATTCTACTGCGTACCACCCACAAACTAATGGGCAGACAGAGCGGGTGAATCAGATAGTTGAGGATATGATCTGATGCTACACTTTAGACCACGGTGGAGCGTGGTATGAGCGGCTGCGACTTATGGAATTTGCTTACAACAATAGTTATCAGGAGAGCTTGCAGATGGCTCCGTTCGAAGCCTTGTATGGGAGGCAATGCAGAACTCTGTTATTTTGGGTTGAGGCTGGTGAGAGGCCATTGTTAGGTCCTGATGCGCTCGAAGAAATGGAAGTCGCAGTGAAGCTTGTTCGGGAAAAGCTTCGTATAGCTCAGGAGAGGTACGAGAAGAATGCCAATCGGCGTAGGTATGCCTTAGAGTTTTCTATGGGGGACCTTGTATTTCTTAAGGTTTCCGCGATGGTGGGTGTAAAGAGGTTTGGTAAGAATCGGAAATTGGACCCGAGGTATGTGGGCCCGTTTAAGATTTTGGAACAAATTGGCGTGTCAGCTTACAGGTTGGATTTGCCAGCAAACTTCCCTGGTGTTCATAATGTTTTCCATGTTAGCCAATTGCGGAAGTGCGTGCGCAGTAGTGTGCAAGTCTTGGACATTGTGCCCCAGTTGGAGCCCAACCTCTCTTTTGTTTAAGTGCCGGTCCGTATTTTGGATACTCAGGAGCGGGTGCTGCGAAAGAAGTCTATTCCGATGGTGAAAGTTCTTTGGAGGAATCAGGATTTGGAGAGCGCGACTTAGGAGTTAGAGTCGGCTATGAGGTAGGCTTACCCTCAGCTATTTCCCTGATTAGTTTGGTTTGTTTTTCTTCTTGTAATGTTTGGATTATTACTTTCCTTCTTTAGTAGAAGTGTTGTGCGTAAAGTTTCGGGACGAAACTTTCTTTTAGGGGGAGTGACTATAACGCCCCCGATTTTTTTCTGCGATTATTTAATTCTCGTTTGGCGTTACGATGACACGTTTCCGTGGCTTGTGCCATTTGTGGAGTGTGGTTTAACTCCTTAGAACTGAGTGCCCTATTTTATAGCCTGTTGGCAATATCTCCCTAGCAAGCCGAGTCGTTTTGGGTGACCCGGTGTGGCCTCTCGGGGGAATGTTTGTGTTTGGCTTTATTTGGGTATAACTCGAGTTCTGTTCGTCGAAAGTTAATTTCGACTTCGCCGTTGTGTTTGTAGAGTGGATATTTAGCTACAGTGCGAATTTCGTCGAATACAGAGGTGGTTCGTTTTTCGAGTCGTTTTGGGTGTGTTATTAGTAAAAACAAATTAGAAACCCTTTTTAAATTAAGTGAACCGGTAGTTTAGGCAGCGGTTAGGGCCGAATAGGCATGTCCTTTTATTATAAAAGCCTTGTTAAGAAGTGGCGGACCCACTTCTCCTTCCTCCTTCCCGAGACCAGACCGAAACCGTCGCCCCTCCTGTTCGTGGAAAACGGAGGAAAACCGTCGCCCTGCTTCCCCATCGGACGGTGATTCCGGGCTTGTTCGTGGACGAATTTCGATTCCGAAAGCGGCGTTGTCTTGCTCTCGCTCAGATCTTCATTTCGACGGTAAGATATTTGATTTTCGTGGAGTTTTAGGAGACTTGGATTTCCGGTTCTTGTGGTTTTCCGCCATTAAGGGTACGGTTTGCTTGTTAGGTGCTTCTCCTTCTAGTGCAGAACGAAGAGGAGGGAAAGCCGACCAAGCTTTGCCGGAAATCGAGGCAAGTGGTATTCTTGCCCTTGCCATTGTTGTTCTTTTGAATTTTGGAATGTTTCCCGGTTATCCCTAGGGTAGAAACCATGCTTATTCTCTTATTATCTTGCTAAGTTTTAGGGCTTAGATTCTCCTATGAGCCCCCTCCTTGGGCTGTTTGCTCCTCGTGCTAGTTGTGTTCACCATTTAGACTCCAGATTTGTAGTTCTAGTTGGGTGCTTTTGCGGGTGGAGCCGAGAGAGTGAGTGAGGGAGGTTGTTGTGGTAGGGCTCTGGTTAGAACTAGTCTTGGTAGACTCTCGAGTTTTGGTGTTGAGTGTGGTGCACACACTCAAAGCCAAAAGCCGCCCGTACTGGGCGTTGAGTGTGGTGGACACATTCAAAGCCATAGTTCGATTTGTTCTTTGCGGCTGAGTGGTGGGGTGATTGAGTGAAAATTTTCGTCTAAGTCAAAATCGACGGGAATCACCAAGTGATTCCCGCCGATTTCGACGTGTATCGTTAGTGATTCCCCCCGATCGGCGAGAATCAACCTTGATTCCCGCCGATTCGACGAGAATCATCCTTGATTCCCGCCGATTCGGCGAGAATCATTCTGGATTCCCGCCGGTCGTCGAGAATCATCCTGCATTCTCGCCGATTCGGCGAGAATCGTCCTGCATTCCCGCCGATTCGGCGAGAATCAGTCGGCATTCCCGCCGACCTTCTCTTGTTGGCGTTAGCTTAGGGTTCTCCTGCGGAAGTGAACTTTGGCGTAGAGTGAGTTGACCTCACTCAACGCCAAAGCTGTTTTGGCGTTGAGGGAGGTAGACTCAGTCAACGCTACTGTTAGGTTTTGTGGTTTTGCTGAAGGCATTGAGGGAGTGGACCTCACTCAACGCCATGGCTGTTCTGGCACTGATTAAGGCTAACTCACTCAACGCCAAGGTCTGGTTAGGCACTGAGTGGATTCCACCCAACGCCGAGCCATGTTGAGTAGCTTCAACACTGTTTCTCTTTCCTCGATTTATGTTCCCGAGTGAGTTTCCTTGATTATATTTGTAGTTTCCTTGTCGGCCATGTTTTCTTTCCTAAAGGCCGAATCGTGGGATGTGGATAGTAGTGGTGGTTTGAAGCTCTTCATGGGGGAGGTGTTGTGTAATCTTGCCAAGGCCACCCTTATTCTTCTATCTTGCTCCAGGTACGGGCTAGGCAAGGGGGTGGAAGGTCCCTTGTGCTTTATCATGTAGACCCCTGAGCTTGTTGGCATGGAAATTGGTGGTTGGGGGACTGAGTTTGCCTCCAACCCGGATCCATGCTGTTGTTTTGCTACTACCATCTCCCACAGCTTATGGTGTTAGAAGTTTCTTCCTTGGTAGTTTGCAGCACTTTGGGCTCTTGGTAGCCTAGTAGGCCCTACAGGATGTAGTTCCTGGGCGGGGTTGTTGCTGTTTCCTTGCACGTAGTGTATTTCTTGTTGTCCTGTTTTGGACAGTTGTGACTTTTTCTACTGCATGATTTTCAGTTACTTTTCCCCCTTTGGTTGACTCCTTCATGCAGTTTTTACCTTGTTTTGCTTGCTGAGGTATTCTATTTTCTTTTGGAATGCCTCAGGTTCTGAGCTATAGCCAGTTGGGTGGCTAGTTTGCAGTGGTTGTGTTGGTGGTCTCTTGGACTTTGGAGATCCGTTTTCCTTGTTGGTGAGGTAGTTTTCAGTACTTTCTTACAGACATATATATGGGCCAGTGGGTTCGTGTCAGGTTGTTGGCGCCCACTGGTTGTTTTTACCTTTGTACTGGATATATTACTTATGCTGCTACCGTTTTTTGGAGATAGTCTACTTGCTCTGAGAAGGATTTATGCTAGGTTGCTAGTTACTTTTAAACCATAATTATTCTTATAAGTAAGCTCATGATCAGCATGTTTTATAAAACTAAATCACTATTTTGCAAGCAGCGTATAAAGATCATTTTCCTATATATAATATCAATTAAATGTAGAGTCTTGCATAGTATGAGTGGTTCTCTTGGAACTCTTATATACCCCTTTAGGATGCTAAACCTGAATAAAGTATTTTTCCGCAACGCATAAGTATAATTTTTTAACTGTGGACTAGGTGATCCACCGAGCCGAGGGATACGACCTCTAAAATATAACTGATTTTCTAATCATTAAGCTCATGATTTTCTTTCATAAAGAGTAGCAGTTGGTTTTGCCTGAGCGTCAGCAGTTATCCCCTGCTTGACGTGGCATCATGACACGCGTTTTCTCATACTCTGATAATTATTTAATTCGGGGAAAATGCGGGTTGTGACATAGATGACAAGCCCTGCAGAGTCCTTCCTTCTTGTAGGGGCCAGAAGGTAGACCTCTAACAAGGTTGTCCTTAGATAACCTAGCAAAATTTTTCAGATTTACACGTCCTAATCTTTTATCCCACAAGCCATTTTGACTGCTAACTATGTTAAGCAAACATATGTCTGAAGTAACAGAAAGAAAATTAACTAGGTATAAGTTTCCTTGTCTATTGCCAATTAAAACATGTTTGTTTTCTTTAGAGGTAATAGTACAAGAGCTAGAGTTGAATGATACCTGATAACCTTCATCATAGAATTGGCTTATAGAGATGAGGTTATGCTTTAGTACACTTACATATGCACCTCTGTTGAAAGTTGCTGTTCAAATCCCGACTTTGTAATAGCCCTCTGTTTGGCCACAGTTAGAGTCACCAAAGATGACCTTTGGTCCCAGCTTGGGCTTGTAATCAATTAGATTGTCTTTTCTTCCTGTCATGTGCTTAGAGCAGCCACTATCCAGATACTAATGTTGATTATATGCTGGACAGGTCTTCATCTACAAATGAGATAGTTAGTTGTTCTTGAACCATGTAACCTTGGGTCCTTGTTGATTTACATAGCTATAACTAGAAATGTAAGAACATTCAGGTTGATCTTTGTAGCCTTTGGGGTGATATCTTCCATGTGGTATTATCCATTTACTAAAAGGATTAAAGTTGCTGTTAGAATTTAGGTTTCTGTTGTAAGAATTTGCGATCGACGATTTCTGGTTGGATCGTCGACCTGAGCTCGACGCTGTTGGATGAGATCGTCGATCTTTACTCGAAGAATGAAGATATTCATTCTTAGGGCACCAAAATCGTCGATCTCTGGTCGACAAACCATACTGGTATCATCGATCATAGATCGAAGAATAATTATTACAAAAGTTTGTGTTCAGAGATCGTTGTTCTGAGTTCGACGATCTGTTCATATATCGTCGATCTGAGTTCGACGATAACTGCTGAACATTGTTGTTCTTGTTATTCTTCTGATTGTTAAGTTTATTCTTAGTTTCAATTTGTTCAAGAAATTTATTTACCATATTAACGTGTTCAGTATTCTTCTTTCCTTTGTCAGATATAAACTTTACTAGTTTGCAAAGGTTATTTTCTGAATTAGTGGTGGATCACTAGAGGAGGCACCTAGTCCTAGTTTGTTATTGTTAATCCTAGAATTTACAGTACTAGTGATATCTAGCAGTTGCAAACTTCTTCCATTTAGTGATTCTTCTAACTTCTTAGCCTTGCTAATTTCATATTTCAGAAAAGATATTTATTCATTAGCAGAAATAAGCTCATTTGTTAGATTAGCATTTTCTGAGGTGATTTTGTCTAAATCATTTAATTTTTTTCTAAGAAGTTTGATTTACTTCTCAGAGCTGATCAAGTCTAAGCAAAAAATTTTAAATTCAAGTTTAAACTCATCTGATTCAAAATCATAAGATGATATTATTTGATCTTTAGTAGATAAGAATTCCTCATCTTCAGATTCATCTGTATCTGATCTGCTACAACCTGCCTCAATGGCAATCTGGAAAACTTCATTAGCCTTCTACTCTTCTTCATCCTCACTAGAGCAGGAGGATGTTGACTCTTCTTCAATATCACTGCATGTTTCAGCAACAAAGCCCTTATCTTTCCTCTTGTGATTCCATGAGGGAGGTTTGCTGTAGTGACTCTTACTTGAGTCCATCTCCTTTCTTCTATCCTTCTTCTGAACTTCTGGTCACTTAGAGATGAAATTCCCTGGTTTCCTGCAGCCAAAACAAACTGTTTCTTTAGATGCTATTTTTTCATACCTTGGCTTATCTTCATATATCAATGGTTTGCTTCTGATGTCTTTTCTAGCCATCTTGAAGAATCTCTTAGCAAAGAGACTCATCAACTCTTCATTCAAAGGAATGACTTCAGAATCTTCTGTAGCTTTGAAAGCTATATTGTGCTCCTTCCTAGTTCGTGTAGGAGTCTTCACTTAAGCAGCTTTTTCTCTTGCTTTCATCAGTTGCTCATAAGACTTAAGCTTTCCTAGAAGAGATTCTGTTGAGATCTCTGTCATGCTTCTGGCTTCTCTGATGGGCTAGATTCTTGAGTCCCATGTGCTGGGAAAGCACATAAGGATTTTGTCATTCACTTCAGTTAAAGTGATTTCTTTATCTAGGGTCCTTAGCTCACTGATGATGGAGCTAAGTCTATTGTAAATCACTTCAACTATTTCTGCTTCATCCTTATTGAAGTTTTCATACTGAGTGATGAGGTTTGATCTTCTATCTTTCCTCTCATCTAATGATCAAGCCACCATTTGGTTCAAAGAGTCTCAAATGTCCTTAGCTGATTGACACTCAGTAACCTTTTTAAATATTTCATCAGACATAGTTTTAGCCAGTATGTTCATGGCTCTGGCATCAGCTATCTTAGCCTTTTTTGTGCATGTGTCTATCCAGGGGGTGGAACTGTACTCAAGTTAGGTGATGTAGTTAAGGTTCAAGCCACTGGAGTTGGTGGTCCTGTTAAGATAGAATTAAATAAATTATCATCAATAGAGTTCATGTAAATCCTAATTCTTTCCTTCCAGATTATGAACTTGGACAAGTTGCACACTGGAGGTCTGGTGCATGCATATTCTTTGTTCTGTGCCATACTGTATATATAAAACTAGTAAAGATAAAGAATAGATATAACTTAGGATCTTTGGTTCAAGTGTTTAACTTGTACAACCAAAAGAACCTCCTCTGATACCAATTGAAAGTTAGGGTTAGATCTGATATAATCTAGAGTGGGGAGTGAATAGAGTATGTATGTATATTTAAAAACTTTTCCTGAATTATAAAGATTGTACCTAAACTTAGATACTATATCACAGCATACCAAATTGAAATAAATGAAATAACAGAAAAGCTAAATTACACAACCACAGCAAGAACAAGAAGAAGACGGCAACCAGACAACACAAGAATTTATAGTGGTTCCCCAACCTCGGTATATCCACTCTTCTACCACCTTGGTAGGAATCCACTCTGGTTTTTGATCAGGTGATTGCCACCAATGAGGTTTTTGTCAGGTGCTAAAAAACCAAACCTCAAGTCTTTTGGTTAGGAGACTTGCAACTAGGAATCACTTTTGAAGGGAGTAGAGAACCCTTTTTATAGAGGGGGTGAGAGAGTGATGGTGTCTTCTCTTTCTTAAACAACTGAGAAGACTTGTGGAATTGATGTTAACAAAAAGATCCCCCTTAAATATTGAGTTTGTTCAGGGAGGAATGGAACTTTTTGTTCAGGGTGATAGGCCTTCAAGCTTTCAACTTTAACCCGAAGAACTTCAGGAACTTCTTGACAGATGTAGTATTGTTTTCCTACTGAAAGTTCCTGAGAGTATAACAGAAGAAGATTCTTGATTTGGATTGTTATTCTTCTTCATCAGAAAGATTGTTCTTCTTCTGGTTTAGCAGTTGTTGATTTCTTGACTGATCGATTCTTTATGTCTCAAGAATTCTATATATCTCTTAGATTTTATTTCTGTTAGACTGTATCTATTTGTTGGAAGAAAGAGAACTTCTCGTTTTGATATTTTCCATGTGGAATTCCTTTTGAATTTGGAAATTCTTCCGTAATTAATGCTGATGGCCTTGGAATAATTTGGCATTGATTTGTTTCCCAAACTGTCCCTTAGAAAAATGGCAGGCAATAATCCTGATGAAGACCGTAATTAATGCTCTTGTCTAACGGTAATATTCAGAAAATATTAGAGCATTAATTATTTAGGAATCATTGCCACATAATAAGGACAAAGGAGGAAAACAGACAAGACTCGATTCGTTGACCTAAGTCCAAAGTTCGTCGAGCTGAGATCCAAAATCGTCGACCTCTGAATGCTGCTTGATAACTTTCTTAATCTGTGCATCAAGTTTGTCGAGATGAGATCTAAGATCATCAAGCAGAGCCCTGAGGACTGAGTTCGTCCAGCTGGTCCAAGATCGTCGAGCTGAGCTCAGAGATTTGTCTCTGAGCTTGTCGAGCTGAGCACGACTTCCTTTGACCGGAGATCGACGAACGTATAACTCCTTTTTCTAGGTCTTGAATTCTCTAAGTCTTAAGTCTCTGACTTTGTTGAAGGTTGCTCCCTGGAATTGTTGACTCTGAGGACTTGACCTAGACTCTAGGACACAACCATGACCCTGGTCTATACATATTGGGTCATATCCTACCTTAGTGAACCTAGCCCAAATCCAACAAGGGATCCAACAACAAGAATTATGCTATATATGAACTCTATTGATGAAGACATATACAACTCTATTTTGATAGATCCAATAGCTACAGAGGCTACCACTACTGCTGTAAGATCCGACTTCCCAATTTGGAAGCACACCCGAATCTTATGCCCAGAACCGCCGCCTTATGGTGACACTAGCACACGGGCTAGTCGACACCGCAAGACGCCGATCCTGCTAGCTAACACGATCATATCCCAGAGCAATATGAGTAATAAAAGTAGTAAATAGTCCACAGCCACAGTATATATATATATGTGAAAAGAAATATACATCAGTCTAGAAAGAGTACATTAATAATAAGGGCTTATTCCTTATACATCATATATATACAATCCCTCTCTCTCTCTATCAGCGGAAGACTCTATCATCATAACTCATCCCACCTGCAGCAGCTCTGCTGAAGTAGTAGAAGGTGGTAGTCGAACTGGCTCCTCAGGTCCTGTCACCTCGCCCTACTGATCGTCCTAGTACTCTATCTCCTCGAGACCCTAAAAATAGTTGGTCAACGACCGTTAGTCAAAAGACTAAGTCGTTTCTTCTACACCTTGCCCCGCCACTCCTAGGCACCGTGCGAGGGAATGAAGTGGAAGGTAACAAGGGGTGATAAACATTATCAGGTGACCGTGGCCCTATACTATTATGTATATGAGGAGTAAAAATAGCTCTACACTAACAGTGCTAAGTAAGAGGTATAAGTACAGTAAGTAAAGAAAAGAACGGCAGTAAATGAAGTATGTAACAGTGGTAAGTAAGGTGAAGTAAGAGCAGTGCTACGCAGTATAGTAACATGAGTATGCTACATCTAATCTATCATCAAAGACGTACCCTAACTTATATGAGTGCCCATACAAACATATAAGTTAGAGTTTCAAAAATTAACTTAACATATAAAAGTGCCCATACTAATTTATATGATAAGGGTCCATTAAACAAATGCTTACAATGTATGAATACATACGAGTTATTATGCAACATGCAAGTACAAAACACACACAACGACTCTGTGATCACAGACCTTTAGTTCCCGCTTTTCGGAGCTAGCATCACTCTCTAGTACCACCGTTGTGTCTACGGTAGCAGTGGAGCGGGTGTCTCCACTCCTAGGCAGGTATGCACACTACCAAACCTATACCTCCCATACGCCTCTGTACACATCCTTGGTGCACTCTAGAGTCTTGCGTACTAATTACTGACTACCCGTCAATCTTGTTGGGTCGGGTGTGCGTTTCCGGGGATTGTCCACCAGATCGCAATATAAACAACCTACTAGCCCCTCAAACCCACACACCCGCCTGAGTCACCATACTGCCATCGGTGTGACGATTTGCCTAGTACCGCATGACCTGCCACTAGTATGTTTATGCACATGCAAGTATTGCAACTCGAGCCTTTACCCCGCAGGACCAACCTTTCCTGAATCCCTCCAACCCTACACGGGCGAGCATATAACACAAATCTCTCAAACCCTACACGGGCAAGAATATTACCATGAATCCTTCCAACCCAGTACGGGTGAGGATGGTGATACGATGCCTTAACCTATTCGGCTACTCTTGTGTACGTGTTTTTGTACACAGTGAGTTAGGATTAATCCCAGGATTGCCCAGTGTATACCCGGTGAGGGGCTCTAGAAGGCACTAGGAACCAAGATGGGATGACAAGCCCAAAGTTCCCTTTCGCAAGGATAATTATTCTTATGGGTGTCTACCCAGGATTATCCCCAAACTCTCTTGTTACTCTAGAACAACCCTAATGACTCAAGGTGTTATTAGGAGTGCGGGGGATCTCCGCCGGTCCCTATTATTGTTATTATTATGGGACTTGCACTCTTACACACATGGTTAAGTAATCCTCCAAGAGACCAACCAGGGTTATTTCCTCTTCTAAGATCCTCACCTTGCTAGTTTATCATATCCCTCCCCTTGTGGCCCAACTAATACGAATATCGGTGTGATACCCTTACCATAGCCCAAATACCACCCACAAATGTGACCTTCTAATTGCTTTGTCTATATGCCTCAATTTATTTATACAAGGATGGTCTGGACCTACATGATGACTATAATGATTTTAATAATTTTCCAAGTTAATTACACCATTAAATTAATTCTTTCAATTAATTCTTCAGGTAATTTAACACATGAAGTATAACAATTTATAGTCCTACTGATGTAAAAAATTTTCCTGACCTATAAGATGGTGTAATATCATTGTCTTCCCAGAATCATGATTATCCTTTAAATATTTCTATTTATTCTTTAATTAATGTAAAATTCACATAATTGTCACTTTCCAAATGAAGTATAAGGAATTTATTAACCAAAATTCCAGGAAAATTACAGAGCACATATATTAATGAGCTAAGGCTGAATACAGAGTTTAATAATCTTCTAAGGTACAATGGCCTACCAATTCTCTTTTCAAGTAATTTACCAAAATGCCATTATGGAGATTTGAAAATTATTAAGACTTCCAAAAATATTGAGATAATTATACAAGGTTCTTTATATAATAATTCATCACTAGAAATCTTTCACAAATTTTCTGCTGAATATTTCTATAAAATTCCAATTAAAAGTTATAGGGGCAAAATTGTAAATCCACATAATTCTATTTTCAAAATTCATAAATCAGAGAAGTAAAATTTCTAGGAATTTACAATGTCCTTTTTGTGGTCATGATAAAATTTAGGAATTTATTCCCATGCAAAATCCATTTTCCAATTTATTTATCAAAATGGCCTAATATTTCAAAAATTCCAAATAATAGGATTCTTATTTCCAAAAATCCCAAAATCTCTATGAGTGATAAACTTTTTTTTAATAATCCTCTGGATTAAGTTCCATGATTTTTGAATGTATCAAATAGGCTGAATATGCAATATTTCAAAAAAATTGCTATTTGCACCCCAAAGCTATATAAAGCCAACACATGCAAGTGAGTTAACATAACCTGCAGTGGTCCAAATGTGCTGAAATTTGTACCATGCACATATTATGTCGTGTAGGACCTGGAACAAAAATTTGGGGCCATTTGGAGTCATATTATTTCAAATATTGCATTAATTTAAATTTGTGTATTATGAAAAATACTATAAGAAAAGTTCTTCCAAAAATTTTCATATTTTCACAGGGTCACGGTAAGACCCTAACAAGCCTCTGACCAAAATTTTAGGTCATGTGGATGTATGGTTTGGCCTGAGCATACATTTGAATTTATGTCCTTGCCTAGGACCAGTCCTAGTAGAACAGCCCTACATGGAGCCCTACAAATCAAAATCTTAAGTTTAGGGTCTCAAATGAAAGTTAAGAGCAAGGTCTAAGATTTTTATTTAGGGTTCAAGTTCTTTAAATTCCATTTAGAGGCTTAGTTTTAACTTGCAAAACTCTGTATGAAAGTGTGACAAAATAACACTATTCATATATATACAATTCAACTTATATATAAAAAAAATGATGAGCACGAATCTTAAAGCCAAATCGATGGCATCCCGTCATCTTCCCCAAATCTCCAAAGGCTGAGATTAAGCCGTCCTGGGCCACCTTTGTTGGTTGTTTCCGGCCAGCTGAGCCACCACCGGCGATTGTCGCCACCACCTCCGTTGAGGTGGGGGGTAGCGATTCCCGGCGGTGAGGCCGTCGGAATTGGCTCCTCCGACGATCCCGAGAAAGAAGAAAATCTCAATAATTTTCGCATTTCCTCACATGGCATCGGACTTGATTGAGCCCGATATCTCCCCTAGACGATCTAGAAAGCTAGTGCGAGTAGAGATTAGGTGAAATGGACCCGAATGGCAGCCTGGCGGCGAGGTTGGCGGTGGTTTGCCATGGCCGAGCAGCTCCGGCGATCTCCTGCTCAAATATTGGTTTCTCCACCGGTTCCTTCGATCCAGTAGTCGAGTTCAACTTCTTTCCTCTCCTTGAAGCTAATGGTGGGGGTGATTTGGGTTGAGGAGGGCTATAGGTGGAGTTAACTTTAATGTGAGCTCAGGTTCAACCTTGGAGGCTTCACCCATGGTGCCAAGTGGTCACCATGCAGCCTAATTCCTCTAGAATTCTCTTTGGGAGGCCGGCCAGCACACTTTGGGCAGAAGAAGCCTAGGCCAAATGGCCTCCTCCTCTTAAGTCAACTTTCTCTCTCCTCTTTTTGGCGAATTCTCCAAAATGTCCCCATGCATGCACACTCCCTCCAAATCCAGAGGGGTAGGGCTGGTCTTTGACACCTTGGGCTGATAATGGGCTAAGTTTGGTGGGCTTGACTAAAGGGGAATGGGCTTAGCCCCCATTTTCTTCTTTAGGCCACATGTTTGACCAAGTTGACTTTTAGGTTGACTTGGTAAACCTGGCTAGTGGGCTGACCCCACTTGAGGGTCATGGACTGTAACGACCCTGGACCATTTATACCAGGCACTGCCCAGCCCACAACGGCCCTTTAGACCGTGTGGTACAGCCGGAATCTACAAGGCCTGCAGGCCGTACACCCCAAAGCATCTCGCGCATGTTTATCGGCCGCCCGCATTGTTGCCAAGGGGTTTCGAACCCAAGACCTTGATAAGGAGCCTTTAATACCGCTCCTCATCACCAAATGAGCTGCAATGCGGGCGGCCGATAAACAGGCGCGAGATGCTTTGGAGTGTACGGCCTGCAGGCTGATAATACGTTTTGTATCCTAAACTATTATCGTATTTTCTATTTTATATTGTGCAAATTATGTCTATTATTAGTTTATTTTTATCATTTTTATGTAAATATATTTGCCACTGACTTTTTCTTGTCTTTTTGCTGGTTTCCAGAAAATTGGCCAAAATGACCTGTCACGCCCCCCGGTCACGCCCTCCCTGGGCATGACCTAGGGCGTGTCACCCGATCTCGAGGACTCCTGCTGGAAGGGACAGAAAACGGTCAAAAACCGCAGTCACGCCCCCTGACATGCCCTCCATGGGCGTGTCACCAGGCGTGACCAGGGGCGTGTCGCCCTCTGCCGCAAAGCCTGCCGCCGCATTAAATGTCGTTCCGCCTCAGCACGCAAACAGTACTGTCACGCCCCATGTCACACCCGTGACATGGGCGTGACACCCTCCTTTTTCGGTGACTGACGGATTTCCGACCAATGATTTGGACATGACGTGCCTGTCACGCCCCCCTATCACGGCGTGACCTAGGGCGTGACCACCGACGTACCGAAGCAATCATCCCTCCCGCCAGAATCCAGAGCCCGAGGTCAACATAGTACTGTCACGCCCCCTGACACGCCCCCCCCCTAGGGCGTGTCGGAGGGCGTGACCAACCCGATAAAAAAATCTATAAATAGAGCCCCCCCTCTTCATTTCAGGAAGCTTTGGTTGAGTGGGGGAGGTGCTGCCCCTTTGGTTCTTGAGTTTTTTTTCATGCTTTCTCTCTCTCTCTCCCCCTCTCTTTGTAATTTTTGTTTAACCTTAGTTTAATCTTAGTTGCTTTAGCTTTCTTTGTAATCTTGGCTCTTGCTTAGTGCTAATTGTAGGGCTAGAATAGGATTTAATTTTCATGCACTTGTAATTTCAATTTCAATAGTGTAACTTGCCTTTTTTTCATTAATAAAAGTGTTCTTCCTTTACTTGTGTTCCTTTATATGCTTTTCTACTCATCTCCCCTCCTCCACTCCATTATGATTAACTAATCCTCCTTGTACTCGATCTTGATGATCCGAGGTTAGAGCGATTATGTTATGATGTTTTAATTAATCTTTTCTTTTTAGGTTAGGGCCTTGAATTACTCTTGATTAATCACGGGTTGGAGGTATATTTTCGATATATACTCTCCGCCTTTGCTTTCATTCTGGGCTAGCCGAGAGGCCGACAGAATGAAGTGAGCATTCAAGAGTAAAGGGAGTTGTACGCACCCCTCGAGAGAGGCAGATGTCCAAATCTCCCGGATTGGAGTAAAATCCAATAGTGGGGTTCACCGCGTAAAGCGAGTTTTAGGCCTCCGATTTAGACGAGAGTCGATCGGACATTCCTAAACTCAGTTGGGCACGACTTCGAGAGAAGCGTGTTCAAGCTTTAGGAACCTCCACGGTCAAGGACCTTTATCCTATTAAGTTCAGATTTTTATCGCATTTTCTTCATCGTCTTTAGCCAAGGTGAATCTTGATTGGGTGCATGTCCATTTCATATTTTGTACCTTTCGTAGTAATCGCCTATCTTGTGCTCTTTAATTAACTGCAGTAGTTTCCTTTCTAGCATAGTTCTTTGCTTAATAGCTTAACTTAATTGCGGTAGTTCTCTTTCTAGTATAGCTTTAATTCCTCCCTTGCACTTAGATTTTCTAAAACCCTAGTTTTTCCGTCGATAAGATAATAGCGTTCGTGTGAGTAAGCATAGCCAACAGTTCCCGGATTTCAATACGACACTTGTGTCCCCTTGCTACAATTCGATAGGTATACTTGCCTCATCGGGTTGCTAGTTCGGTTGCGTTTATTTTCTTCGAACCCTAGCGCGCAACAAGTTTTTGGCGCCGTTGCCGGGGAAAACCAACTTCCGTTGATATTTTGAAAACACGAACCTATTAATTTTATCTCTTCTCTTTCTCATCCTCTTTCTTTAAAATTTTAAAAAATCAAAAAAAAAATTATCACCGCTCTTAATAGAAACCAACCTCATAATTTTTCTACGCCACCTAATCCTCTCGAAAAGGGCAAAGGGCTTTAAGCGCCACTGTCTTGTCTAGTACCTTGCGAACCCTTCACGGGGTAGTCCTTAGGAAGTTCGGGAGTTAATCTATAAAAAAAAGTCTATTTCAAAAAGAAAAAATTTCTAATCTTTTTTCTAGTTTATCCTATTTCTCTTCCTCTTCTTCTTTTCTATTCTTTTAGTGCATGACCCGCGGGAGTCCGTCGGTTATTTTGGACTTGGACCACGAAATTAAGCGTACTCTTCGGAGAAGATCGCGATTTCAAGGTCCTACTATCCAAGTGCCGGTTGAGGACTGCGAGTCATTTGCTACTTTAAGAATGGAAGAACCCAACGTAGATGAGGCCATGCAAAGGACTATGTCCTATTATGCACGACCGAACCTCGAGGGAACAGAATCAAGTATACTCCGCCCTGCTATAGCAAATAATAACTTCGAACTAAAGCCTAGCATAATTCAAATGGTGCAGCAATATGTGCAATTTGACGGACTTTAAGATGAAGATCCGAACGCACATATAGCTAGCTTTCTTGAAATTTGCGACACCTTCAAGATAAATGGTGTCACAAATGATGCGATCAGGCTGAGACTCTTCCCCTTCTCTCTAAGAACTAAAGCTAAGCAGTGACTTAACACACTTCCGAAAAATAGCATAACCACTTGAAATGAATTAACTGAAAATTTTTTGGCGAAGTATTTTCCGCCAGCTAAAACTGCAAAACTTAGGAACGACATCTCTGCCTTCGGACAAATAGACTCTGAATCCCTATACGAAACCTGGGAGAGATTTAAAGAATTATTAAGATGATGCCCACATCACGCGCTGCCTGTATGGTTACAAGTGCAGACATTTTATAACGGGCTAAATCAAAGCACGAAGCAAATGATAGACGCAGCTTCTGGCGGTACTTTAAATCATAAGACCCCGGAAGCCGCTCTTGAGCTTTTTGAGGACATGGCCATGAACACTTATCAGTGGAATATGCCTAGGTCCCGCCCGAACAAGCCTGCAGGTATCTATGAAGTGGACAATGTCTCCCAGCTCGCTCTGCAAGTAGAAATCCAAAGCAAAAAAATCACGGAGATGACTGCTGCCTCCGCCCCTCAGGTATGGGAATCTGCAACCCCTACTCCGAAACATTTAGATTATGTTAATAATATGCTTAGAACTGCTTTTAATAATTTTTCTGCTGCGAATTTTCATCTGCCTGGTTTTAATTTTCCGAATAGTTATAATCCTGCTTTAAGAAATCATCCGAACTTTTCATGGAGTAATCCATCGAATGCGATGCGCCCACCCCCGCAAAATGATTTTTCTGCACGACCACCACCACCACCACTTCTTCAAAATTACCCAAAACCTCCAAGCTTGGAGGAATTACTTTCTAAATACAACACCACAAATGACGCTACAATAAGAACTTTAACCGGAAGCGTAAAAAGTTTAGAAAATCAAGTAGGACAGCTCGCGAAAATAATTTCTGAGCGACCCGCAGGGTCTCTTCCTTCCAATACCGAACCCAACCCGAGAGAGCAAGCGAAAGCTATAACTCTTCGGAGTGGGAAGCAAGTCTCCGGTATGGTAAGTGAAGAGCCCGAGGCAAGCTCCGCTCCCGTTTTTAAAAATCAAAGCTCCGCTCCCGTTTTTAAAAATCAAAGCTCCACTCCCGCTTTTAAAAATCAAAGCTCCGCTCCGCTTCCACCCTCTGCTGAAGAAGTAATCACCCCTATTTTAGAAAATAATCTCACTCCACCACCCATCTTCAAAAATAATTCAACTCCTCCATACCCCTCTGAACTTAATAGATAACGTCGAGATGATCAGTACTCCCGCTTCTTAGAAATCTTCAAACAAATCCACATTAATCTTCCCTTCCACGAGGCTATTTCGCAGATGCCGAAATACGCCAAATATCTTAAAGACCTCCTCACAAACAAGAAGAAGTTAGAGAATCTTTCGCACGTCACGCTAAACGCCGAGTGCTCCGCCGTTTTAACAAACGGTTTGCCGAAGAAAATCAGTGACCCGGGTAGTTTCTCTATCCCGTGTGTCTTCGGTGATCTTTTTGTTAAACACGCGTTAGCCGACTTAGGCGCGAGTATAAACCTGATGCCCTTTTCGTTGTTCAAAAAGTTAGGGATTGGTAGCCTTAACCCCACGCGTATGAGTATCCAGCTAGCCGATAGATCCGTCAAGTACCCGTTAGGAATAATGGAGGACGTTCTAGTGAAAGTCGACAAGTTCATCTTCCCGGTGGACTTTGTCATTTTGGACATCGAAGAAGACGTCGAGGTTCCCCTGATCCTTGGCCGACCCTTCCTTGCCACCTCCCAAGCCATCATTGACGTAAGCAATGGTAAGCTCTTTCTTTGAGTAGGCGACGACGAAGTCACATTTTCTATCACCCCTTCGATGAAGAACACCTTAGCGAACGATGACTCATGTTTTTTCGTAGACGCCGTGAATGATGATTCTTCCTACCGCCTCTCCGACTTTGAAAAAGAATTTTGTACTTTTTGCTCCTCTTCTCTTACAACGGAATCACTGCAAGGAAGTGATGAATCTTCTTATTGTCTTTCTGAGTTTGAAAAAGAATTTTCTGATTTTTGTCCTTCCTCTATTCTTTCCACTGAATCGCTACAAGAAGCCGTCTTGGCTGCTAGCCCCTCCCCTTATTACGTTCCTTATAAAAAAGTTTATGAAGATATTATTTTTGAAAAAGAAAGAATCTCAAATTATTTTTGAAAAAGAAAGAATCTCAAAATCCTCTTATGAAGAACCCCCTACCCTAGAACTTAAAGAACTTCCCGAACACCTTAAGTATGCTTTCTTAGAAAAAGACTCCAAGTTACCAGTTATCGTTTCGGCCTACCTCACGGATATGCAGAACGATAAACTTCTTCTAGTTCTACGTAAGCATCGTCGGGCTATTGCTTGGCAAATTTCTGATATCAAGGGCATAAGCCCATCTTTCTGTACCCATAAAATTTTAATGGAAGATAATTCGCGTAACTCTATCCAACCTCAGCGTCGTATAAACCCAAACATGAAAGAAGTAGTTAAGGGCGAGGTTATGAAACTATTAGACGCAGGAATTATCTACCCTATATCGGACAGTAAGTGGGTTAGCCCCGTTCAGGTAGTTCCAAAGAAGGGAGGGATAACCGTAGTTAGTAATGAGAATAATGAATTAATCCCGACGCGGACGGTGATGGGTTGGCGTATGTGCATAGATTACCGTAAGTTAAATGACGCCACCCGCAAGGACCACTTTCCTTTACCGTTTATCGACTAGATTTTAGAACGTCTCTCCGGCCATAGCTTTTATTGTTTTCTCGATGGCCTCTCGGGGTACTTTCAAATACCCATCTCTCCCGAGGACCAAGAGAAAACTACGTTTACTTGTCCCTTCGGCACCTTCGCGTACCGAAGAATGCCGTTTGGATTATGCAATGCGCCAGCTACATTCCAGCGATGTATGCTCGCAATATTTGACAAGTACATAGAAAGCATTATGGAGGTATTCATGGACGATTTCTCCGTGTTCGGCGATTCCTTCGATAGATGTTTAGAAAACCTCGAAAAAGTCTTAGAACGATGCAAAGAAACTAACCTTGCCCTAAATTGGGAAAAATGCCATTTTATGGTGAGGGAAGGGTTAGTTTTGGGTCATAAAATTTCTGCTAAAGGTATTGAGGTAGACGTTGCCAAGATAGAAGTTATTGAGAAGATGTCGCCGCCTACAAACATAAAAGCTATAAGAAGTTTCCTAGACCACGCTGGTTTTTATCGTCGTTTTATAAAGGACTTCTCCAAGATCACTAAGCCCCTCACCCATCTCTTAGAAAAAGACGCTCCATTCATTTTTGATGACTCTTGTATTTCTGCCTTTGAATTAATTAAAGAAAAGTTAATTAACGCACCGATTATGATAGCTCCGGTGTGGGACCTTCCTTTCGAGATTATGTGTGATGCGAGTAGTTTTGCGGTGGGAGCCGTATTAGGTCAACGCATATCTAAAAACTTCCACCCCATCTATTAGCTAGTAAAACCCTCACATCTGCACAAGAAAATTACACCACAACCGAGAAGGAGCTCTTAGCTGTAGTATTTGCGTTTGATAAATTCAGCCCTTACATTACTCTTTCAAAAATCATTGTTTTTACGGACCACTCGGCCCTCAAGTACCTTCTTGCCAAAATGGATGCCAAGCCTCGCTTGATTCGCTGGGTCTTACTCCTATAGGAGTTTGACTTAGAGATCCGTGATAAGCGAGGAGCCGAGAACTTGGCCGCCGACCATTTATCAAGATTAGATAACCCCTTTATAGAAAAATTAAATGAAAAATCTTTTAATGATTATTTTCCTGAAGAGAAGCTGCTTTTAGTTAACGCATCTACTTCTCCTTGGTTCGTGCACATCGCCACCTATCTAGTGGCCCGGGTGCTCCCAAAAGAGTTCTCCTCTCAGCAAAAGAAGAAATTCTTTTCTGAGCTGAAGAACTACTTCTGGGAAGACCCGCATCTTTTCAGAATCTGTGTGGATCAAGTGATAAGGAGATGTGTTTCTTATGAGGAAGGAATCGATATTCTAAAACATTTGCATGAAGGCCCGACAGGTGGGCACTATCAAGCTACTCGCACCGCTCATAAGGTGCTTTGCGCGGGTTTTTACTGGCCTAGCCTGTTTAAGGACGCGCAAGCCTTTGTGACCAGGTGTGATAGTTGCCAACAGTCGGGCAACATCTCTAATAAAAATGAAATGCTGCAAAATTATTTCTTAGAGTGCGAAATTTTCGACCTCTAGGGAATTGATTTTGTTGGCCCCCTTCCTTCTAGCTTCGGAAACAAATATATTTTAGTTGCTGTTGATTATGTTTCACGATGGGCTGAGGCCCAAGCTCTTCCTACGAACGACTCCCGAGTTGTAGTCACGTTTTTTAAAAAATTATTTTCTAGATTCGGTACGCCTCGCGCAATCGTTAGCGATAGGGGTTCCCATTTCTGTAACGCACAATTTTCAAAAATCCTTACCAAATACGGCGTTACACATAAGCTTTCCACTGCCTACCACCCCCAAACTAACGGACAAGTCGAAGTAGTTAATCGAGAAATAAAAAGAATATTAGAAAAGACTGTTTCAACTTCTAGAAAAGACTGGTCAGCCAAACTTGACGATGCTCTATGGGCCTACCGAACAGCGTACAAAACCGCCCTCGGATGTACGCCGTATCGGCTTGTCTATGGAAAATCGTTTCATCTGCCCATAGAGTTAGAACACCACGCCTTTTGGGCCTTAAAATTTTTAAACTTCGATCCCCACTCAGTCGGTGACCTTCGAAAATTTCAACTAAATGAACTCGACGAGTGGCGCTCTTATGCTTATGAAAATAACAAACTTTATAAAAAGCGGACAAAGCGTTTACACGATAAACACTTAAGGCACCCTAAAAACTTTATGTCGGGCGACCAAGCCCTTTTATATAATTCTCGTTTACGTTTATTTCCGGGCAAATTAAAATCTCGCTGGTCTGGCCCGTTTTCTGTTTTAGAAGTATTTCCTAATGGAACTGTTTTAATTTCTCACCCTGATAAGGGTAATTTCAAAGTGAATGGTCAGCGTCTTAAACTCTATTTTTCTGGTGATGATGATGTCAGTCCAAACATTATTAAGTTTCTGCTTCACAAACTTTAATCTTGATCTTTTATTTTTTTTTGCTAAAGGCAATTTTATTTTGGGACAACAATATTTTTGGACAAAATTATTTTTTGATGCGTCGAGCTCAACGATGCTTTATCCAAAGGGCGCTCTTGGGAGGCAACCCAAGTTATCTTTTTCTGTTTTCTTTATTTTACAATTTTTGCCTCGGATGGCTCCGACAAGCTGAAGCTTCTGCGATCGCCTGCTCCAACAATGCTGAATCCATCACAAAATCCAAAGAAGACATTCGGAGGAGCGGCATCACTCAGCTTTCGCAGCAAATAAATCTGGGGAAGTACCTGTATTTCAATTCTGTCTTTCAATTCTGTACTTTATTTTTCTCTCCTTCTCCAATCCCCTTCTTTAGCCATTGAGGACAATGTCTGTTTTAAGCTTGGGGGAGGACTTCCTCCTTCATTTTTGCTTAGCGTAAATATTTTCTTTTTGTATATATTTTAAATATTTCCAAAATAAAAAATGAATATCTTAAAATTCCAAAAAAAAAAAGAGAGAAAAAATCCAAAATCCAAAAAAAAAGAGAATATTTCACAAAATTAAATTAAAAACAAAATATATGTGTTTTTGAATGGTTTAGACATTTTGATATTTCAATAGTACCCCTAGTTTTTAGTTTTGTTTTACTCAAAATCTCCTATAAACAACTTAGTTAATTATAATATTTCTAATCGTTCTTTTTAATTATGTTTCACAAGTAAAATGTTGGCCATGCTGTGTTTCTAATTCGCGGTAGCATGTTAAGATGAAATTTTTTTTTCTAAAACTCGCATTTCTATTATGGTTTTTTGTTTTTTATTTCCTTTACTTTCTCAAAAATTCATCATCCACTATTTTCTTTTTCGTTTTTGAATAATTTTTGTTATGTCAACTTTTGAATAACGTAGTAGATGTGAACGATCCAAGTCACCTATTATTTATATTTTCAAGTTAATTTCATCAATCTTCTTTTATTATCTAGGACTCGCTTTTTGAAAATTTTTCAAACCTTTGTTTTAAATAAATTCAAAAGCGTGAAAATGATTTAGGCCGTTTTTGTTTTCGTTTGAGCTTTCCTGCCAACCTAAAAACTTTTACCGTTAGTTAGCCGTTTTTGAGCCTTTTTCCGATTTCATTTGATAGCTCCTCCCTTCATTTCAGTTTCACCAAAGTCAAAATTTCCAACCTATCGAATCACATTAGCCTTTTTGAGTTTCATAAATTATTTTTACGATTTTGATAGGGTATTTTGTGATTTTTGTGGGAGAAAGGTTTTCGAAAAAAAAAGTATGTTCAAAAGTGATGTTTATTTTTGTTTGGCCAATTCAAGAAGGAAAATAAAAATATTTATGGCCTTTGTGTTGAAAAAAAAATGAAAAAAAAATGAAAAAAAGAAGAAGAAAAAAAATGTGTGTATATATTTTTATGAATATTTTTGAAACTCTTTCCATTGATTTAGTGTGATTTTAAAACCTTCACGTTTATCTTTGAATTTCACTCCTAATCATATTCCTAAGCCAAACGTTTCTGTCCTATTTAAGTCCTTTTGATTCACGCTTTTTGATTTTTATTTAATAACTAAGAAAAGAAAAACAGTAAATCAGTTTTAGTTTTGGATTTAAACCTAGATTTTTGTTAATTAAATTGATATAATTATAATGCATTGCTTGGATCTAGTAACAACTCAATGCGTGTTTTTCATTTTCGTTGCTTTACTTAAGTCCATTTAAAAAATCTCGTTAAAATTTTGGATGATTTGTTTTTATTAAGTAAAGTTTATAAAAGTTTTACCATACCTAAATAATTGTTTTAGACTTACATTTCACCTTTTCCCTACTAAGAATTTCGCATAGTACTTGTGTTGGCATAATTAGAACTTTTTGATTAGTCCTTTTTATAAATATCCAGTTTTTATTTTTTTGCTTGGGGACAATCAAAGCTTAAGCTTGGGGGAATTTGATAATACGTTTTATATCCTAAACTATTATCGTATTTTCTATTTTATATTGTGTAAATTATGTCTATTATTAGTTTATTTTTATCATTTTTATGTAAACATTATTGCCACTGACTTTTTCTTGTCTTTTTGCAGGTTTCAAGAAAATTGGCCAAAATGACCTGTCACGCCCCCCTGTCACGCCCTCCCTGGGCGTGACCTAGGGCGTGTCACCCGATCCCGAGGACTCCTACTGGAAGGGACAGAAAACGGTCAAAAACCGCTGTCACGCCCCCTGACACGCCCTCCCTGGGCGTGTCACCAGGCGTGACCAGGGGCGTGTCGCCCTCTGCCGCAAAGCCTGCCGCCGCATTAAATGTCGTTCCGCCTCAGCACGCAAACAGTACTGTCACGCCCCATGTCACGCCCGTGACATGGGCGTGACACCCTCCTTTTTCGGTGATTGACGGATTTCCGACCAATGATTTGGACATGACGTGCCTGTCACGCCCCCCCTGTCACGGGAGTGACCTAGGGCGTGACCACTGACGTACCGAAGCAATCATCCCTCCCGCGAGAATCCAGAGACCGAGGTCAACATAGTACTATCACGCCCCCTGACACGCCCCCCCTAGGGCGTGTCGGAGGGTGTGACCAACCCGAGAAAAAAATCTATAAATAGAGCCCCCCCCCCCTCTTCATTTCAGGAAGCTTTGGTTGAGTGGGGGAGGTGCTGCCCCTTTGGTTCTTGAGTTTTTTTTCATGCTTTCTCTCTCTCTCTCTCTCCCCCTCTCTTTGTAATTATTGTTTAACCTTACTTTAATCTTAGTTTCTTTAGCTTTCTTTGTAATCTTGGCTCTTGCTTAGTGCTAATTGTAGGGCTAGAATAGGATTTAATTTTCATGCACTTGTAATTTCAATTTCAATAGTGTAACTTGCCTTTTTTTCATTAATAAAAGTGTTCTTCCTTTACTTGTGTTCCTTTATATGCTTTTCTACTCATCTCCCCTCCTCCACTCCATTATGATTAACTAATCCTCCTTGTACTCGATCTTGATGATCCGAGGTTAGAGCGATTATGTTATGATGTTTTAATTAATCTTTTCTTTTTAGGTTAGGGCCTTGAATTACTCTTGATTAATCACGGGTTGGAGGTATATTTTCGATATATACTCTCCGCCTTTGCTTTCATTCTGGGCTAGCCGAGAGGCCGAAAGAATGAAGTGAGCATTCAAGAGTAAAGGGAGTTATACGCACCCCTCGAGAGAGGCAGACGTCCAAATCTCCCGGATTGGAGTAAAATCCAATAGTGGGGTTCACCGCGTAAAGCGAGTTTTAGGCCTCCGAGTTAGACGAGAGTCGGTCGGACCTTCCTAAACTCAGTTGGGCACGACTTCGAGAGGAGCGTGTTCAAGCTTTAGGAACCTCCACGGTCAAGGACCTTTATCCTATTAAGTTCAGATTTTTATCGCATTTTCTTAATCGTCTTTAGCCGAGGTGAATCTTGATTGGGTGCATTTCCATTTCATATTTTCTACCTTTCGTAGCAATCACCTATCTTGTGCTCTTTAATTAACTACAGTAGTTTCCTTTCTAGCATAGTTCTTTGCTTAATAGCTTAACTTAATTGCGGTAGTTCTCTTTCTAGTATAGCTTTAATTCCTCCCTTGCACTTAGATTTTCTAAAACCCTAGTTTTTCCGTCGATAAGATAATAGCGTTCGTGTGAGTAAGCATAGCCAACAGTTCCCGAATTTCAATACGACACTTGTGTCCCCTTGCTACAATTCGATAGGTATACTTGTCTTATCGGGTTGCTAGTTCGGTTGCATTTATTTTCTTCGAACCCTAGCGCGCAACACAGGCCTTGTAGATTCCGGCTGTAACACCCGGTCTAAAGGACCGTGGTGGGTTGCGAGGCGCCTAGTATAAATGGGCCAGGGTCGTTACATGGACCCTATTGCATGACCCAACATGGGTTGGGCCATGGTGATGTCCAACTTGGACCATTTCGGCATTTAGGTGTAGGTTTGACGAACTTAGGGCAAAGGTTGACTTTAGTTAACTTTGGTCAAAGGGTGACCAAATGGCATGCCTTAGGGTTAACCTAGATTGTCCTAAGGGTTAGGGCAATATGGTGGGGATCATGGTGTGGCTAGGGTTCCAATTTATGCTAGTTTGACCTAGTTTGACTTGGGCCCTATAGTGGGCCCCACATGGCTACAACCAATTACCTAGGATCAAACCTAGCTAATTTCCCAAACACCCACCCCAAGCCAAACAAAATCTATGTTAAGGGGTCTAGAAGTAACATGAGATGTTACAAATCCTATAAACAAAAAAAATAATTTCGTCCCTGAAATTTTAGTTCGGGTCTACGGGGTTCTTCTTCCAAGAGTTATAAAAATTTAAATGTATAAACTAGAGTATACCTAAAGTAAATAGCTTCGGGTGTTGCTCCATCATCAGATCCCTCAGCTCCCACGTGTGCTCCTCCTGTCAATGGTTGGACCACAACAACTTCACAAGAGGAACCTTCTTCTTCTGCAACACTCAGACATCTGTATCATCAATCCGGATAAGCTCCAATTCAACAAATCTGTCTGGTGCTATCAGACCAGCTATAGTAGTGATGTGTTGCTCCATCCGTAGGAGAGCTCTCCGCAAGGAAGAGACATGGAAGACGTCGTGTAGGGCACTCAACTCTGGCGGCAGCTGCAGTCTATAAGCCAAGTAAAAGTATCTAGTGTCGACTAAATCCACCTATGGGGGGATAGGTGTCGTGGGGTCTTTTGCGGAATTAAATAAACCTGCACAAATTAACAAACACAGCACAAAAAACACACAAAAAGTTATAGTGGTTCCCCGATTTGGGTACGTCCACTTTCCCCCTTCGACATATCTCCCACCAAGGGACGACTCGGTCACTTCTCCAAACAGATTGAAATCCAATCCTCACACTACGGAAGGAACCCTTCCAACAAAGGAGTCACCACTCTACCACCACGAGTTGTACCCAACCCTTACAACTAGGAATAAAAATTCCTTTACAACAAAACCAAAATAGAATGTATAAGAAAATACAAACAACTCTTATGGAGAATCCGATGTCCTTCTTCGTTCATTGAGGCTTCCTTGAAAGTAACGAAGAGTCCACAACCTGATTTCTCCTTTGGAGAGGATCTTGACAAGATCGGTGGCGGCAAGTTAATGCGGCGGCGATACTTTGTAGATCCAAACTTCTTGACGAAGCAAGCAAGGTCTACGGACGATCTCAATCGGATCAGTCGTCTTCACCGATTCGGAATGGAGAACTAATCTTGTTCAACGAATCAAGAGACAAGATATCTCAAGAGAGATGCGTGAGACGCACTGCTAGCCTCGGTGCTGTCGCCAGAATATCAAAGATGACCGGAGATTATCGGAGACGACGAACTGCGAGCGGCGACAAGCGATCGGCTAGGGCACAACATCGGCTGCTTTTGATTTCTCGTGAATTATTTTCTGTTCATGTTCAAAATACGTGACTATATTTACCAGAGCCAACCCTAATGACCATTAAGGGGCCCATAAAGAGAAACCCTAGCCCCGACCTAAACAGCGCACGACAAGGTGGTTCGGTCCAGCGAGCGAAGAAAATTTGCCTAAGGCAAAATCGGCTGGAATCGTTGGTGATTCCCGTCGAAGTCGGCGGGTATCATTCACGATTCCCGTCGATTCTGCCTTAGCAGAATCCCTATCTGAAAAACAGTCAACCGAAAGAAATTGGCGGGAGAGGCTAGCTGATACTCGACGAATCGGCGGGAATGCAGACAGATTCTCGTCGAAGTCGGCGGGAATCACTTGTGATTCCCGTCGATTCTTCCTTGCCAGAATTCTTGTTGGATAACTGTCAGCCGGAAGGAAGTCGGCAGGAATGTATACTAATTCACATCGAATAGGCGGGAATCACTAACGATTCCCGTCGAAGTCGGCGTGAATCACTTAGTGATTCCCGTCGATTTTGACTTATAAGAATTTCTCTTCCTTCCTTTGAAGACTTAGTCTTTGACCCATCTTTGCTCCTCTTCTGCTCTTGATCTACCTCGATACTATACTTGAAAATAAGTACACTCCAATAGAGAGAGCACACGTGAGTCAACATACTGATCTACTCAACGAGGGATTACATTGCGCAGACCCGTGTATATTGACCCACTGCACCCTGACATTGGTGTGTACCTAGCATGGAATAGCCGCAGGCACAACTTGATAGAAGATCATCAAATACATTGTCAATTCAACTTAGCTTGTTCAGGAGCTTCTTCAAATCAGGTACATTGTGGATACAATATCCAACAATCTCCCCTTATTTGAAGAAGCCTAAACCCTACAAGCTAAGGTGAATAGAATAGATGGGAATGAAAATCATAAAATGAAAATTCAGCTGAGAGTGAAATTCATTACCATTTTCCTGAGAGCATACTTAACATTGGTAGCCACCTTAGCCTTAGCCGAGAGGGTAATCTCCCCCTTTTTGGCTTCTGCAAATCTGGGACTTCAATTGGAGCATAAAGCTCCCCCTCAGTTCTTGCAACCGTGCTCAATCTTGAATTCATAGCAGATGCTCCCCCTTGAACTAAGAGCCTTGAGCCCTTCAGTCTTCAATATTCATAGTTCAGCATGCCGAGTTCAGTTTTGAAGAGACTGAACTTGGCCTCGTCTAGGGGCTTTGTGAAGATATCTGCAACCTGCTTATCCGTGGGGACATAGCAGAGAGATATATCTTTATTTTCCACATGCTCCCGAATGAAGTGGTAGCGCACTTCAATATGCTTTGTTCTGTTGTGCGACACTGGATTGTTCGCAATTGCTATTGCGCTCGAGGAGTCGAAATACATAGTAACTTCTCGGAACTGCAAGTCATAATCTTCGAGTTGATTTCTGATCCATAGAAGTTGTGCGCAACAGCTGCCTGCTGAGATGTACTCAGATTCAGCTGTAGAGGTTACGATACAGTTCTGCTTTTTACTGTTCCACGATATAAGCCTTCTTCCGAGGAATTGGCATATCCCGGAAGTGCTTTTCCTATCATCCCTGCTTCTTGTAAAGTCAGCATCTTAAAAGTCTATCAGCTCGACATCATTGTTTCTTGGGTATCACAAACAAAGATTTGGTGTACCTTTAAGGTATCTAAGAATTCGCTTAACAGCGACATAATGAGATTCCTTAGTGTTCACCTTATATCTAGCACAAACGCATGTGGAAAACATAATATCTGGTATACTCGCAGTATGGTAGAGGAGGGGTCCAATTATGCTTCTGTATTTGGTTTCATCTAAAGGTTTCCCTTTCTCATCCTTGTCCAAATACATAGTGGATCCCATTGGAGTCCTCATAGAGGTTGCATTCTCCATTCCAAATTTCTTGAGGAGTTCATTTGCGAACTTCGTCCGAGAAATGAAAATTCTATCCTCAGACTGTTTCACTTGAAGTCCCAAGAAATACTTTAGTTCTCCTATGCTGCTCATTTCAAACTTTCCTTGCATAAGTTTAGAAAACTTCTTGCAAAGATTGTTATCCGTTGAGCCAAATATTATGTCATCGACATAGATTTGCACAGCCAGAATCTTGGCTTTTACTTCCCTAAGAAACAATGTTTTATCTATTTTTCCTCTCGAGAACTTGTTCTCAAGAAGAAAACTAGACAGAGTTTCATACCATGCTCGAGGAGCTTGTTTTAAGCCATATAATGCTTTATTAAGAATATAAACATGATTAGGGAGTGATGGATTAACAAAACCTGGGGGTTGCGCGACATATACTTCCTCATTCAAATTTCCATTTAGAAACGCAGATTTCACGTCCATCTGAAAGACAGTGAATCCTTTGTGAGAGGCATATGCCTGGAACAATCTGATCGCCTCAAGCATTATAACTGGTGCAAAGGTTTGGTCGAAGTCAATCCCCTCCTCCTGTCTGTAACCTTGTGCAACCAGTCTGGCCTTGTTCTTGATGATGACACCGTGTTCATCCAGTTTGTTTTTGAAGATCCAATTGGTGCCAATCACATTCTATTTCTTTGGTCTGGGAACAAGCGTCCAGACGTTGCATCGTTTGATTTGATGCAGTTCATCATACATTGCCAATATCCATGATGCATCTTTGTTCGCTTCGTCGAACTTCTTTGGCTCAAGCTGTGACAGAAAACTAAGATGCAGAATCTCATTAATTGTACCCTTGCGAGTTCTGACAATTTCACGAGGATCTCCTATGATCTGATCTCTAGGATGTTCCCTCACGTGTCGGAGCTCTAAGAGTCTGGCATCTGGAGCTCTAACCGCTTCTCGGGCTCCTCCCTCTTCTGGGATATTTTCTCCATCCTGATCGTCATCTTCTCTAGTTGGCGTTGAGGTGGAAACCTTGACGTACTTGGGAGTTGCACCTTTAGCAGTCTAATCGAGACTTAGCTATTCAAGCCTTGCACCTGCATCTTCAAGAGTGCCACTGGAAGAATTGCTATGAAGCAAGCTTCCTTCATAAAAAACAACATTAATGGACTCATCTACCATTAGGGTTTTCTTATTGAAGACCCAATATGCCAGACTGTGGCTACTATAGCCCATGAAGATGCCTTCGAAGCATTTTTTTTCTCTGAATTTAGTACGTGGGTACTTCCCATTATTGAGTACATAGCATCTGTAGCCAAAAATCATTAAATAGGACATGGTCGGTTTCCTATCTTTCAATAGCTCATAAGGTGTCTTACGATGATTCTTGTTGATCGATGCTCGGTTCGTCACATGACAAGCCGTATTGACAGCCTCTGCCCAGAAGTACTCTAGAAGAGAATCGTCATTCAACATTGTCATACATGCTTCAATGAGCATTCTATTTCTCCTCTCCGCAACTCTGTTTTGCTGAGGAGTATGCGGGGAGGAGAACTCATGAAAGATACCATGTTCTTCACAGAATTCTGTCATAGCACCAGACTTGAATTTTTTTCATGGTCACTTCTTATTTAGACCACGGAGCAGTTAAGTTCGTTCTGAATCTGCTTGATAAAATTAGTGAAGATGTCAAACGTATCTGACTTTCATTTCAAGAAGAACACCTACGTAAACCGAGAGTTATCATCAACAATCACTAGCGTATACGATTTGCCTCCTAACCTATGAACTTGCACTGGACCGAATAAGTCCATATGCAGAAGATAAAGACATCTGGAGGTGTCTTTGTCTGCAAAGGCCTTTAAGGTAGCCCGAGTCTTTTATGCAAGACAAGGGCTATCTTTGATGCACTTAACAGTAGGGGCATCCCTTACTAAATTCTTGTAAAACAACATATTAATTGTCTTGAAATTAATATGTGCTAATCTCTTATGCCATTGTTCACAAAGAGATGCACTGCCTTTTGCTACTAGGCAAACGGGGTTAGAAGAGTCTAAGCTAAGAAAATCTAAGCAAAAGATATTTCTGCTCCTAATGCCAGTTAATACCATCTCCGAAGAGGCACACGATATTATCAAGCACTTATCCTTACAGAACTTAACGTCGTATCCTTTATCACACAACTGGCTTACACTGATCAGGTTATGGTTTAACCCTTCAACATAGGCCACGTCAGTGATAGAGAATACACCATTGGAAATCATACCATAACCTCTGGTGACTCCTCGATGAGATCCTCCAAAGATGACTTTTGGTCCATTTTCGACTGGGTAGTAATCACGCAACAGGCTTCTTTTCCCGGTCATATACCGGGAACATCCACTGTCCAAGTACCAAATAGGCGTTTTGGTGGCCATTGGACATACCTGCAAAACAGAATTAGTTTTCCTTAGAAATGCAATCGAACTTGGGTACCTGATTCCTTATTAGCACACTCCACCTCGAGTGGTTAACCCTACGAGTGGTCGGCCTTGCATTGCTAACACGAGGAGTCTCATTGAATCTTAGATTAAACGAGCAATCCACGGCAAAGTGATCAACTTTGCCATAACACCAATAGTCAAACCTGTTATACCGTTTCCTAGGCTCCTGCTTCACCCTTGGAACGGTGGGTCTAGCCGGGGCCTTGGATCTTGAGGTGGAGGCATCATGATGACAACATTCACACGATTTCTTCACTTCTTGTTCTTTCAGTATAACAGGCTTGGCCTTTGGTGCCTGCTTCCTATTATGGCCGCTAGAGAAGTGGCAATAATTTTCCACTTGGATTTCCTCATAAGGGTCCTTGAAGACACTCTCACCGTAGTTTTGGGGGAAGGTCCAACCATCATACCGGCTCTTGGGCTTTTCAACTGAGGGCCGGAAGAAGTGGCCATAGGTTTACTCAAAGTCCTGCTCATTTCAAGGAAAGCCAGGCTTCTGAATGAAATAGGATCGAGTGGGGCCTTTCCCTTTTCTACATCAGAGGCCTTCTTAGCAGCCTTATTTTTCTTCTGTTTCTCCTGGATGATTTACCAGGCACACCCACATGCCCTAAGCCAGCCCCCTTAGCCTGAGGAGATAATTCATCAACCTGAGGAAGAACGGTCTTGGGCATAGAGAAGCTTCTGACAATCTTCCTTTCTGCCGCAAGCTATTCTTCCAACTTGTTGATTTCTTCCTATTTTTGGTCAAGCAGCCTTAGAAACTCTAAGTGCTCAGAAGTTAGGTCCAGGTGTTCCTCTCGGAGAGAAATCAAACTAGTGATCTCTTCTCTTAGGGACACACCCTCAACCTTAAGGAATTTGACATCCTTTTTCTGATCCCTCAACCTCTTGCGACATTCCTCAAAGGTATTAAGCAGAAGCTCATACTTTTCGAGGAGCTCAGCTTCACGAGCAGATGGGCTGTCCTCGAGATCATCATAAGGAGACTCAGAGTCAGAGTCAGAGAGGGGGGTACGATCTTTTACTTTCCCAGTAAATGGGGGGAAGTCTTCTCTCCCTTCCCCTTGTCTCTCTTGCTTTGGTGGCAGTCAGCAACGACGTGGCCTTGCTTATTGCATCCAAAGAAAATGATGTCAGCAGAGCGAAGTATGTTCTGTTTGGATTCATACCTGTCAGAAGAGTAGTTCTTCTTCTGATATCTGGAGGACGAGCCGTCTCTCTTTCTTTGATTCCTCAACTTGAGGAACTTCTTGAACTCTCGAGTGATGAACGAGAATTCTTCTTCAGATAGCTCTGAGCCGGAAGAGCATGGCTCAGAGTCTTCTTCCTCATCCTTTTTCCAAGAGCGGGATGAGGTTGCACCCTTGCCTTTCCTGAGTGATTGGCTTTTAGGGCTATAGTCTTTTCTTTGGCAGTAGCTTTATCGGCTTCTTCTTCAGCTTTTCTGGTGTTCAGCTGAAGCTCATAGGACATAAGCTTTCCAAATAGAATCTGGGGATCAGTTTCTGCCAGCTTGCAAAACTCTCTGATGGCGCCGATCTTGGTGTCCCATTCCTTAGTAAGGGATCTAAGGAATTTGTCATTTAGTTCACCATCGGTGAACACTCTGCCATAACCCTTAAGGGCATTGACGATCTTCAGGAAGTTCTCGAATGTCGCTCCGATTTCTTCCTTGGGACCTTGCCTGAAGGCCTCATACTTTTGGTTCAGAAGGGATCTTCGTTCATCCCTTACTTCATCTTTTCCTTCCATCAGGATGATCAGGCAGTGCCAGATGTCCTTGGCAGTTCTGCAGTTTCTGAAATTCTATATCATGGAATCATCGACGCGCTTACAAGAATGTTCTGAGAATTCTTGTCTAGTTTCGACAAGCACCATCTCATCCTTATCCATTTCGGAGAGCTTCTTGGGCACCATCTTGGTAGGATCAATGGTGGAGGCCTTAGTGGGGATATATGGGCCCTCCTCCACTACCATGAAGAGTCTAGGGTCGACTGCTTCCATGTAGAACCTGATCCTTTCATTCCAGATGGGAAAGTTCAGCTTGGTGCACACTGGGATACTTCCTGAATACTTGAGTCCGTCCATTCTCGAGATCTTCTTTCCTCTTGAAACTAGACACAAGATCTTACTCAAGGTGTTAAACTTATTGACGAGTAACCTCCCCTTGATACCACTTGAAAGTATCTAGTGTCGACTAAATCCACCTATGGGGGGGGGGAATAGGTATCGTGGGGTCTTTTGCGGAATTAAATTAACCTGCACAAATTAACAAACACAGCACAGAAAACACACAAAAAGTTATAGTGGTTCCCCAATTTGGGTACGTCCACTTTCCCCCTTCGACATATCTCCCACCAAGGGACGACTCGGTCACTTCTCCAAACGGATTGAAATCCTATCCTCACACTATGGAAGGAACCCTTCCAACAAAGGAGTCACCACTCCACCACCACGGGTTGCACCCAACCCTTACAACTAGGAATAAAAATTCCTTTACAACAAAACCAAAATAGAATGTATAAGAAAATAAAAACAACGCTTTTGGAGAATCCGATGTCCTTCTTCGTTCGTTGAGGTTTTCTTGAAAGTAACAAAGAGTCCACAACCGGATTTATCTCTTGGAGAGGATCTTGACAAGATTAGCGGCGGCAAGTGAATGCGGCGGTGATACATTGTAGATCCAAACTTCTTGACGAAGCAAGCATGGTCTACGAACGGTCTCAATAGGATCAGTCGTCTTCACCGATTTGGAATGGAGAACTAGTCTCGTTCAACGAATCGAGAGATAAGAGATATCAAGAGAGATGCGTGAGACGCACTGCTAGCCTTGGTGCTATCGCCGGAATATCAAAGATTACCGGAGATTATCGTCGACGACGAACTGCGAGCGGCGACAAGCGATCGACAATTTCCGCGATCGGCTAGGGCACGGCGTCGGCTGCTTTTGATTTCTCGTGAATTGTTTTTTGTTCATGTTCAAAATACGCGACTATATATAACAGAGCCAACCCTAATGACCATTGTGGGGCCCACAAGGAGAAATCCTAGCCCCGACCTAAATAGCGTACGGCAAGGTGGTTCGGTACAGCGAGCGAAGAAAATTTGCCTAAGGCAAAATCTGCGGAATCGTTGGTGATTCCCGTCGAAGTCGGCAGGAATCATTCACGATTCCTGTCGTTTCTGCCTTAGCAGAACCCCTGTCTGAAAAACAATCAGCCGAAAGAAATCGGCGGGAGAGGCTTGCTGAACTCGACGAATCGGCGTGAATGCAGACAAATTCTCATCGAAGTCGGCGGGAATCACTTGTGATTCCCGTCGATTCTGCCTTGGCAGAATTCCTGTTAGATAATTGTAAGCCGGAAGGAAGTCGGTGGGAATGCAGACTGATTCTCATCGAATCGGCGGGAATCACTAACGATTCCCGCCGAAGTCAGCGTGAATCACTTAGTGATTCCCGTCGATTTTGACTTAGAAGAATTTATCTTCCTTCCTTTGAATACTTAGTCTTTGACCCATCTTTGCTCCTCTTCTGCTCTTGATCTACCTCGACCATTTACTTGGAAATAAGTACACTCCAATAGAGAGAGCACACGTGAGTCAACACAATGATCTACTCAACGAGGGATTACGTTGCGCAGACCCGTGTATATTTACCCACTGCACCCTGATATTGGTGTGTACTTAGCATGGAATAGCTGCAAGCACAACTTGATAGAAGATCATCAAATACATTGTCAATTCAACTTAGCTTGTTCAGGGGCTTCTTCAAATCAAGTACATTATGGATACAATACCCAACACCAAGGGACCGATCCGCTCAAGAATTACGTACGACCCCATATAACGAGGACTGAGCTTCTTGTGCCTCCGCACCCGAGAGACACCGTGCATCAGACGTATCTTCAAAAATACTCGATCCCCTACCTGGAACTCCACCTTCCGGTGTCGAGCATCATAATACTTCGCATTCCTGCTCTAGGCCTCTAGCATTCGATCCCTGATCAAACAAACATGAGCCTTCGTATCCTCTACAAAATCAAAGCCAAGAGCCTTGGTGTCCACATCCTGCACCCAAGACAGTGATGTCCGGCACTTCCTCTCGTAAAGTGCCTCATATGGTGCCATCTCGATTCTAGCCTGGTGGCTGTTATTGTAGGAAGATTCAATCAATGGCAGCAGCCTCTTTCAAGGCCTCCCCGTATCCAGAATGCATAGATGGAGTAGATCCTCCATGGTATGGATGGTCCGCTTTGTCTGTCCGTTGGTCTGCGAGTTGAAGGCGGTACTAAAAGCCAGCTGAGAGCCAGAATAAGCATGCACAACCCTCCACTCCCTCGAAGTGAACCAACCATCGCGGTCCAAAACGATCGTCCTGGGGATGCCATGGTATCTAACGAATTGCTCCATGAACAATCTTACCAAAACTGCAACTGTTGCATCCTTCCTGATTGGAATAAACTGTGCTACCTTAGTCAGTTTGTCTACTACGACCAAGATGGAATCATGCCCAGAGTTAGAGCAAGGCAGTCCGTGTATGAAGTCCAAAGCAATGTCCTCACACTTCCACTCTAGGACTGGCAATGGCTGTAATAAACCTCCCGGGCTCTTACATTTCGCCTTCACGCGTTTACAAGTCTCGCAATGTGTAACAAAGTGGGTAATCTCTCTCTTCATCCCAGGCCAGTACATAGTCCTCCGTAAATCTGCCCACATCTTGGAGATGCCGGGGTTCACCGAATATCTGGAGCAATGCGCCTCTCTTAGTATGTCATCCCGGATACCGCCTCCTACTGGTATATAAATACGTCCACGGAATCGAAGGAGATCATCCTGCAGTGTGTAATCCTAACCCTTGCCCCTTTCCAGGGCACTGAATATTGGCTCCAATGTGGCATCCAGCCTCTGATGTGCCATAATGAGCTCCCAAATGTCATCATCTCTGATCAGTGAGCTCAGGTACTCTTGGTATACCACTGGTTCGGCCTCAGATACCTTTGTAATATGCATGTCTTCAATCATCCATATTCAGCTCTATAGAAATAAACCGAGCCTCCGGTCTAGAAGTGCCGGCTCTTTTACTCAAAGCATCTGCTACTGTGTTTAACTTCCCCAGATAGTAGTGGATCATATAATCGTAGTCATAGAGGAATTCCAGCCACCTCCACTATCGCAGGTTCAGGTCCTTCTATGTATCGATATATTTAAGATTCTTGTGATCCGAGTAGATATCACAATGAATCCCGTATAAGTAATGTCCTCATATATATAGGGCGAATACCACATCCCCGAGCTCTAATTCATGTACTGGATAGTTATGCTCATGCTTATTCAACTGTCTCGAGACATAAGCAATAACATGTCCATGCTGCATTAGTACCGCACCCATCCTCTGGGAAGAGGCATCCATGTAGATCTTAAATCCTTCACTACCGGATGGTAGTGCAAGGATAACGGATGAGGTGAGTCGGTCCTTTAGCTGCTAAAAAGCTGTCTCGCACTGCTCAGACCAAACAAAATCTGCATCCTTCTTCATCAAGGACGTGCGGGGTAGGGGGGGCTATCCCCGAGAATCTCTCCACGAACTTACGATAGTAACCTACTAATCCTAAGAAGCTGCGGATGTCTGACGCTGTCTTTGTAACGCCCCAAAATGTTATAGGAGCGACGGGGATCGCTTTTGGCCAAGACAGTTTTTTTGAGCAGGTGACACGGGTCCCGACACGGCCGTGTCGGAGGCCGTGTCGGCCGTGTCGAGCTGGCCGTGTGGTCGACCATGTTAAGGTCAACGATCGTCGGGTATGGAACACGGCCAGGCACACGGCCGTGTCCCAGGCCGTGTAACATCGGGTCGTTCGAACTTTCTGAGGTATTGCACACGGGGCATAACACGGGTCTTTACACGGCCGTATCCCAGGTGACACGGGCGTGTCAGGGGCCGTGTCAGAGGCCGTGTACTTCTCTGACTGAAAATGTTGAAAACGGGTGCCGTGACACGGGTCACGACACGGCCGTGTGGAGCGAGACACGGCCGTGTCGAAGGCCGTGTCAGGAGCCGTGTGCTGGTTTTCGAATCGATCGAGACGGCGAATGGCTAACACGGCCATGCACACGGCCGTGTTGCAACCCGTGTTCGACCCAGATTTTCTAATTTGGGTTCCGATCGTGGCCGTTCGTTCTTTTCCTTGGAAGATCCAACGGTGGGGGGCCTCCCTGGGCGGTTTAAGGCCGGGAATAGGGTTCCAAACCCTCATTCCCCATTTTCTTTTATCTCTCTAAGTCCTAGAGAGAAGGGAGAGCAAGGAGGCCAAGTTCCGGCCGCCGGCGAAGCTTCGGAGGTCCGTTTCGTGAGCGGAGTTCAGATCCGCGAAGGTGGGAGCATTGCGGTGGTGTTCAACCGAGCAAATCTTCTCCATGGCTAGGAAGAGGGGACGGAAGGTAACGACACTTCTCCTCTCGGTTTTTAGGATTTAGGATTCATGAATAGCGTCCCCTTCCTTTCGTATTTTGAGCGCTGAATCTCTCAAATGAGAGGGATTCGTGTAGCGGTTCGAGAGGAACCTCCGGGTTGATCGTGTTCATCCCGGCATGCTTGCATTAGAGATCTGCTCCGTTAGCAGATTAGGCATTGTGGGTGAAGCCGTGGTCACGACCGATAGTCCGACCCGGTGATGTTGCATAGCGAGCTTCGGCAGAAAATCCGTTGCGGCAATACACCGTTGTATGTATGCGTTTTCCCCCTTGTATTTGAGTGTGTACTCGTAGTCGGAATCGGACGAGGTTAGCTCCGCTTTGTGCGGTAGATGGTTTCCTTGGAGCACAGGAAAGACACGGTGCGAGTGGTAATTGGGGTGGGGAAACCTTGTTTTGTGCTGTGCAAAGGTGCGGCTAGGTCTCCGTGGTCGGCTGGCTATCCCGTGACGCGCAAGTCATGTGGGGTAAGTGTCCCGGCGAGACTAGCCCTTGTGTGAGACTGACGAGAATGCCGAGCGGAGGGCAAGCCAGGGCAATGTGGCCATGAGCGGGTGGGGTCCAGCAAGGCTTCTTAGAATCGGTTGGTGTGAGACGGAACCCTGACGTGCGACGTCAGATTATGCGGGCAAGCCCGGGGTTTAAGACCCATGTGCGGGTGGGGCCATTGCAAGGTTTCGTGGGACGGCCTGTGTGCCGTTGGGGACACGGTGTTTCCCTTTTGTTTGCGGCTTTAAGCCAATGGGGAAATGGAAGTACCCAATGTTTGATGTTGTGCTAGATGCATACGAGCTAGGGTGCCTTGGGTGAAACCTGGGTAGCATTCATGTTGCATAGTAGGCCCCATTTACTTTGTACAAAATATAGAGAACATGTATGCTGTATGAGACATCCAAGCCTGTTTACCGCTTTAATATATATGCTCTTTTGGTATACGAAGTGTTAACTTGCAGGTGGAGTGGTACCCCGGGGTCCGTTAGGGACGGCCGGGAGGAGATGTGTTTGTTACACAATAGAGGTCAGCCTTTGCTGACCCACGTTACTTCAAATCCTTTCAGGGCAAGGATCGCATGCAGGAGCTAGCGCGCCGGGCGAAAAGCCCTAAGCCTCATGAAGTATTGCTGTGCTTGGCTAGTTTCTTTTCCTTGTTTTGTTGATGTTGTTTGATCATGTCCGGCTTGCATGCCGAGGTAGCCTAGGTGTGCTTGGCACTTTTATATTTTTGGACTTATATTGTGTAAGGCCTTAAGGCCATTTCGATACTCTATTGTTAGTGGATAACTTCTGTCTTTTAGTTTTATGTTTCTGCTGTGTTTGTCTGGATTTTCGAGTTTGGGTAGTTTCATATCATCTTTTAATACTAAAGCTGTGGTGTTCGTATGTTGTGGGGCCCCGGCCGGACCCATATTATATGGTCTTTACAGGGGAGGTGTTACAATTTGGTATCAGAGGGAGGTTTAGCGTTTCAAGGAGAAGTTTCGCGGTCGAAATTATAATTCGAGTCGCGTATTAGAAGTTGTCCACATAGGAGTATCGTGGGACCATGAGTGTCCTTGTGTTCGAGTCTTCCGATTAGAGGCTGATTTGTGTTTTCTTGCTTGTGTTTAGAGTGCAAGCAACGAGGCTGGGACCTCGAGGCCAAGAGAAGAGCTCTCGGCAAGTAGTGCGACTGCGCAAGGTCCGCTAGGGATGGGGGTCACACCGGCCGACTTTTTTCGCATGCTTGCAGAAGCGATGGTGGCGGCCCAAGCTGCAGCGACAGCACAGGTAGCAGCTCCTGTTGCTCAGGTAGCAACTCCTGCTACCCCGGTCACGGCAGCGACCGTGCAGGTTGAGGAGGCCAGGCGGGCGGAGCCGCAGGCCGAGAGTGTGGTTGTCGGGCATGGGGACCGGCAAATGAAGTACTTTTTGAGTTTCCACCCTCCAACCTTCAAGGGAATCGGCATGCCCACAGATGCAGAGGATTGGTGGGCTAGGATTCAGGAGCTTCTGAGGGCGGCAGAGGCGACAGATGAGAAAAAGGCAGAGTTCGCAGCCTTTATGTTGGAGGGAGATGCCAAGTTATGGTGGGTGAGCCACAGTGGTCGGCAGTTCCCAGGACGCACACCGTCCATCGAGGAATTTGGGAATGCCTTTCTGAAGAAGTACATTCCCGCATCAACAAGGTTAGCCCTCCAGAGGCAGTTTCTACATCTTGTGCAGCGAGACAAGACAGTGGATGAGTATGTTCAGGAATTTACTCGATTGGGTCGTTATGCGGGGACGACCATGGCGGACGATGAAGAGAGGGACAATCTCTTCTACCATGGATTGAGGGAGAATCTAAGACAACCCCTCATATCGATGAAGCGTGCGGGCTTCAACGAATTGGTGGAGGCGGCCCGAATTTTGGAGAGCGATATGGAGCGATCCCAACGCCGAAAGGGTTTCACACCCAAGCAGGGGGAAGAGAAGAAGTCGGCTCAGTCCCATGGAAAGGCGGAAGGGAGCCGATGGAAGAAGAAGCCTCCCCGTTTAAGTCGGGCGAGAAAAGTAATTGGACGTCCAGAGGGTCACGCTCTAAGGGACCGCAGACGTGTTACAGTTGTGGCAAGCCAGGCCACATAGCAAGATTTTGTACCCAAGGGGGCGCTGAGCAAGAGCCAAGGCAGGAGCAGACTGTGCGCTCCGGCCCCAGTGCCGCAGAGAAAGGGAAGATGGAGGAGTCGAGTGCTTCCCGGTTTCAACCAGTGCAGCCAAGGGCCTACAACCTTGGGCAGCAGGAAGCAATCCGTCAACCTAATGTGGTGACAGGTACGAGAATTCAACCTGCACCTTAGATTTCTTCCTTTCAAGCCTTTTTATGTTTGTTGCATGTGTGTAGGCTTTGTGGTGGTATCAGGGTACCCCGCTAGGGTACTTTTCGATACGGGAGCGTCGCACTCCTTCCTTGCGGAAAGTTTCATCCGGAGGATTGGAGTTGAGTCCTTCTCAACGGACTCAGAGTTGAAGGTGCGCATGCCCAATGGGTCGTCTATGACTACCAGGGCTAGAGGCCGGATTTTTTGGAGTCTTGAGGGGGTCGACTTCGTGTTGGTAGCGGCGATCTTGCCATTGTCCGAGTTCGATGTGATCTTGGGGATGGGCTGGCTAGCAGAGCAGCATGCCAGTATCGACTGCTTGTCCAAGGTGGTAACCCTGAGGGGCATGGGGCAAGCGGAAGTCAAGTTTGAAGGCCTGCATGGAGTGGCATGTTCCCTAGTTACGGCACTTCAGCTAGTGCGAGCTGTTAACCAGAGAAGTGTAGCTCTAGTAGCGTTGTTGGAGGTTAGCCTTTCCAGGCTGTCTCTTGGGGAAGTGCCCGTGGTGGCAGAGTTTGGAGATGTTTTTCCCGAGGAGCTACCGGGAGCACCTCCTCGGCGGGAGATTGATTTCTCCATCGAGTTAGTGCCCGAGGCTAGACCGGTGTCATGTCCACCATTTAGGATGGCACCAAAGGAATTGGCCGAGCTCAAGGTTCAGTTGCAGGAGCTTTTGGAGCAAGGGTATATCAGGCCCAGCTCTTCACCGTGGAGTGCGCCGGTGTTATTTGTAAAGAAGAAGGACGGTAGCATGCGTCTATGCATAGACTACCGAGAGTTGAACAAATTGACGGTTAAGAACAAGTATCCGATTCCTCGGATAGACAACCTTTTTGACCAGTTGGTGGGTTCGGTGGTGTACTCCAAGTTGGACCTGAAGTCCGGATATTATCAGTTGCGGATTCGTGACGAAGACATACCCAAGACAGCGTTTGGTACGAGGTATGGTCATTTTGAGTTCTCGGTGATGCCATTCGGGTTGACGAACGCGCCGTCCGTGTTCATGGATTTGATGAACCGAGTGTTTCGCGAATACTTGGACAGGTTCGTCGTCGTTTTTATTGATGACATTTTGGTGTATTCCAAGTCGGAACCGGAGCACGAGGTGCACTTGAGGACAGTGTTGTAAGTATTTAGAGAGAACCAGCTCTATGCGAAGTTCTCCAAGTGCGAGTTTGGGTTGGAGAAGGTGGCGTTTTTAGGCCATGTGATTAGTGGGGATGGGGTGGCGGTAGATCCAACGAAAGTGGAAGCCATCAAAGATTGGCTAGTTCTGAGGACTGTGGCGGAAGTCCGGAGCTTTCTTGGACTAGCCGGGTACTACCGAAGGTTTGTGGAAAACTTTTCGCGGATAGCTCTACCCCTCACTTCGCTAACTCGCAAGGATCAGAAGTTCGTGTGGACTCAAGAGTGCAGTCAGGCATTTGAAACCCTAAAGGAGAGGCTGATGATGGCACCGATCCTAAGTCTACCAAAGGGGACCGAAGGATTTCAGATTTTCAGCGACGCATCCGGATGCGGTTTAGTGTGCGTGTTGGTACAGCACGACAGTGTGATAGCTTTTGGGTCGAGGTAGCTGAAGCCTCATGAGAGAAATTACCCCGTACATGATCTGGAATTGGCGGCGGTAATTTTTGCTTTGAAGTTGTGGAGGCACTACGTTTACGGTGCGAAGGTGGAGATCTTCACGGACCACAAGAGCCTGAAGTATCTCCTGGATCAGAAGGACCTAAATATGCGGCAGCGTAGGTGGGTCGAGTTCCTTGGGGACTACGAGGTGGCAACTCAGTACACGCCAGGAAAAGCCAATGTGGTGGCGGATGCTTTGAGTAGGAAATACTCGGGGCAAGGAAGTTGGATTGAAGCTCACGATGAGCGGTTAAGGCGGGACTGGGAGTCCCTTGGTTTGGAATGTGTGGCAAGAGGCGAGTCTAGCGTGGCTCGGCTAAACTGGATTGAGATGCAGAATGACTTATGCGATCGTATTCGGGAAGCGACCCGTGTGGATGAGGTGTTCCAACCCTTCGTGGAGGAAGCTCTTAAGGGCGAGGGTAGCGCCTGGGAGATGGTTGATGGGGTTCTGAGGAAGGGCGGAAGGATTTGTGTACCGCAGTTCGGCAAGCTCCGCGAGGAGTTGATGTATGAGGCCCACTTCACTAAGTACTCCGTTCACCCGGGTGGTACAAAGATGTACTTGGATTTGAAGAAGTCCAATTGGTGGCCTGGGATGAAGCGGGATGTAGCTTTGTGTGTGAGTCGGTGCCAAACTTGTGCCTTAGTGAAGGCCAAGTGTCAGAAGTCGGGCGGGTTCTTGAAGCCTCTTCCAATCCCCGAATGGAAATTTGATGACATCTCCATGGATTTTGTGCATGGGTTGCCTAGATCGCAGCAGGGTAATGATGCCATTTGGGTGATTATGGACCGCTTGACTAAAGTGGCACACTTCATCCCAAACCGGAAGGAGGACAGTGTGGAAAAGTTGGTGGAGTTGTACGTCCGCAATATTGTACGACTCTATGGGATTCCGAAGAGTATAGTCAGCGACCGGGATGGACGTTTCACGTCTAAGGATTGGCGGTTGGTGCAGAAGAGCTTGGGCAAAAAACTCAAGTTCATTACGGCTTTTCATCCTCAAACCGATGGGCAAACTGAGAGAACGAACCGTACTTTGGAAGATATGCTAAGGATGTGCACTCTCGACTTCGGCAAGAAGTGGGAGGATAATTTCTTCATGGTGGAGTTTGCGTATAACAATAGCTACCAAGCTAGTATCAAGATGGCGCCATATGAAGCTCTTTATGGGAGGCGGTGTCGAACACCGATGTCTTAGACAGAGGCGGGAGACACAAAGCTTTTGGGGAAAGAAGTGGTAGCCGATGCTAGTGAGCTAGTGCGGACCATCCAAGAGCGCATGAAGGTAGCTCAAGATCGGCAGTCAAAGTATTACAATGCTCGCCACAGATATGTGGAATTCGCGGTGGGCGACTGGGTGTATCTTAAGATCAAGCCGTTCAAAGGCGTTTCACGAATTCGCCGACTCAAGAAGCTGAGTCCGAGATTTTTGGGACCATTCAAGGTCATCGAGCGAGTGGGAGAGGCAGCGTACCGGTTGGCGTTGTCCGCGGAGCTAAGTGGATTGCATGACGTTTTTCACGTCTCCGTCTTGAGGAAAGCCTTGTTAGAGGCCAGCGTGGTGATTGAACCGGCGGCGGTGCTGGTAGAGGAAGACTTGAGGACGCGAGTACGTCCTGTCGGGATAGAAGATTCGGAGGTTCGGCAATTGCAGAACAAGGAGGTCTGACTCGTAAAGGTCCGTTGGGACAATTGTGGCTGCGAGGAGCTCTCATGGGAGCGAGAGCAGGCCATGCTGGAGGAGTACCCCGATCTTTTCTCCTCAGGTATCGTTTAGAATTTGTGTTCTTTCCATGTTTTAAATTTCGGGACGAAATTCTTTTAAGGGGGGGGGGAGAATTGTAACGCACCAAAATGTTATAGGAGCGACGGGGATCGCTTTTGGCCAAGACATTTTTTTTGAGCAGGTGACACGGGTCCCGACACGGCCGTGTCGGAGGCCGTGTCGGCCGTGTCGAGCTGGCCGTGTGGTCGACCATGTTAAGGTCGACGATCGTCGGGTATGGAACACGGCCAGGCACACGGCCGTGTCCCAGGCCGTGTAACATCGGGTCGTTCGAACTTTCTGAGGTATTGCACACGGGGCATGACACGGGTCTGTACACGGCCGTGTCCCAGGTGACACGGGCGTGTCAGGGGCCGTGCCAGAGGCCGTGTACTTCTCTGACTGAAAATGTTGAAAACGGGTGCCGTGACACGGGTCACGACACGGCCATGTGGAGCGAGACACGGCCGTGTCGAAGGCCGTGTCGAAGGCCGTGTCTGGAGCCGTGTGCTGGTTTTCGAATCGATCGAGACGGCGAATGGCTAACACGGCCATGCACACGGCCGTGTTGCAACCCGTATTCGGCCCAGATTTTCTAATTTGGGTTCCGATCGTGGCCGTTTGTTCTTTTCCTTAGAAGATCCAACGGTGGGGGGCCTCCCTGGGCGGTTTAAGGCCGGGAATAGGGTTCCAAACCCTCATTCCCCATTTTCTTTTATCTCTCTAAGTCCTAGAGAGAAGGGAGAGCAAGGAGGCCAAGTTTCGGCCGCCGGCGAAGCTTCGGAGGTCCGTTTCGCGAGCGGAGTTCAGATCCGCGAAAGTGGGAGCGTTGCGTTGGTGTTCAACCGAGCAAATCTTCTCCATGGCTAGGAAGAGGGGACAGAAGGTAACGACACTTCTCCTCTCGGTTTTTAGGATTTAGGATGCATGAATAGCATCCCCTTCCTTTCGTATTTTGAGCGCCGAATCTCTCAAATGAGAGGGATTCGTGTAGCGGTTCAAGAGGAACCTCCGGGTTGATCGTGTTCATCCCGGCATGCTTGCATTAGAGATCCGCTCCGTTAGCGGATTAGGCATTGTGGGTGAAGCCGTGGTCGTGACCGATAGTCCGACCCGGTGATGTTGCATAGCGAGCTTCGGTAGAAAATCCGTTGCGGCAATACGCCGTTGTCTGTATGCGTTTTCCACCTTGTATTTGAGTGAGTACTCGTAGTCAGAACCGGACGAGGTTAGCTCCGCTTTGTGCGGTAGATGGTTTCCTTGGAGTACGGGAACGACACGTTGCGAGTGGTAATTGGGGTGGGGAAACCTTGTTTTGTGCTGTGCAAAGGTGCGGCTAGGTCTCCGTAGTCGGCTGGCTATCCCGTGACGCGCAAGTCATGTGGGGAAAGTGTCCCGGCGAGACTAGCCCTTGTGTGAGACTGACGAGAATGCTGAGCGGAGGGCAAGCCCGGGCAATGTGGCCATGAGCGGGTGGGGTCCAGCAAGGCTTCTTAGAATCGGTTTGTGTGAGACGGAACCCTGACGTGCGACGTCAGATTATGCGGGCAAGCCCGGGGTTTAAGACCCATGTGCGGGTGGGGCCATTGCAAGGTTTCGTAGGTCGGCCTGTGTGCCGTTGGGGCACGGTGTTTCCCTTTTGTTTGCGGCTTTAAGCCAATGGGGAAACGGAAGTACCCAATGTTTGATGTTGTGCTAGATGCATACGAGCTAGGGTGCCTTGGGTGAAACCCGGGTTGCATTCATGTTGCATAGTAGGCCCCTTTTACTTTGTACAAAACATAGAGAACATGTATGCTGTATGAGACATCCAAGCCTGTTTACCGCTTTAATATATATGCTCTTTTGGTATACGAAGTGTTAACTTGCAGGTGGAGTGGTACCCCGGGGTCCGTTAGGGACGGCCGGGAGGAGATGTGTTTGTTACACAGTAGAGGTCAGCCTTTGCTGACCCACGTTACTTCAAATCCTTTCAGGGCAAGGATCGCATGCAGGAGCTAGCGCGCCGGGCGAAAAGCCCTAAGCCTCATGAAGTGTTGTTGTGCTTGGCTAGTTTCTTTTCCTTGTTTTGTTGATGTTGTTTGATCATGTCCGGCTTGCATACCGAGGTAGCCTAGGGGTGCTTGGCACTTTTATATTTTTGGACTTATATTGTGTAAGGCCTTAAGGCCATTTCGATACTCTATTGTTAGTGGATAACTTCTGTCTTTTAGTTTTATGTTTCCGCTGTGTTTGTCTGGAGTTTCGAGTTTGGGTAGTTTCATATCATCTTTTAGTACTAAAGCTGTGGTGTCCGTATGTTGTGGGCCCCGGCCAGACCCATATTATATGGTCTTTACAGGGGAGGTGTTACAGTCTTTGGCCGTAGCCAATTCCGTACTGCCTCAATCTTGGTTGGATCTACTGCCAATCCAGCTCCACTAATAGTGTGCCCCAGGAAGGCTACCTCCTGTAGCCAGAACTGGCACTTAGAAAACATTGCGTACATCTGGAATTCTCTCAGCCTCTACAAAACCTGAGCCAAATGCTCTGCGTGCTCCTCCTGAGTCCGGGAATAGATCAGAATATCAACGATGAACATAATGACGAAGCAGTCTAAGTAGGGTTCCAATTCACGTTTCATTTGGGTCATGAATGCGGAGGGGGAATTCGTGAGCCCAAAAGGAATTACCGTGAACTCGTATAGTCCATAACGTGAACTGAATGACGTCTTTGGTATGTCCTCTTCCCGGATGCGGAGCTGGTAGTAACCGAATCGAAAATCTAGCATAGAGAACCAGAAGGCTCCCTACAGCTGATCAAATAGTTCGTCTATCTGAGGTAGTGGATAGGTATTGCGGACCGTCAACCGGTTTAGCTCCCGGTAATCTATGTATAGTCGTAACGATCCGTCACAAAAAGAACTGGTGCTCCTCACGGCGATGAGCTCGGCCGGACAAATCCTGATTCAATAAGCACCTGAAGGTGAGTCGGGAACTCTGCCAACTCTCTGGGAGCCATCCTGTAAGGTGCCCGAGACACTGGCCTCGCCCCCGGCACTAACTGGATCCTTAAATCCAAGTCCCGAACTGGTGGTAATCCGGGCAAATTCTCCGGGAATACATCGGAGAAATCCCGAGCAACCAGTATATCGGCTATAGAACTCTCTGCTACTGCCATCTCGAAGCAGATGAGGTACACCTCCTCCCCCTGCTCATAGGCCTTGACAGCCTGTACAAAAGATAAAGAAAGGTGGGCGATAGGTCAGATACCTTCAATAGTGATGGAAGAGTCTCCATGTCTGAGCGTGATCCTTTTTGAGCGGCAGTCTATCTGAGCATGATTCAAATTAAGCCAGGTCATACCCAAGATCAAATTAAAGTACGGTAATCTCAAGACCGCTGTCGGAGCTTCGAATACCTTGCCTCCGATCTGGGCCTCCATGTTACAGCAATCTGTGGTCCGTAGCTCCGATCCATCAGGAAGACGCACCCTACTTTCTATGTCAGGGAACCTTTCCACGCCCTCAAGTCCTTCAATAAAAGTGTCCGACACGAATGAGTGTGAAGCACCCGTGTCGAAGAGGGTATGAGCGGGCTTGCCGCTGATCATAACTATGCCTGGGGTTTATTTTAGTTAAAAGGGAGATTATTTTCTTTTATAGTTTTCAAGGTACTATTAAGGTAGAAAATTCTAAATTGCAATAATTGAACTACTTGTAATCACTTCTTCGGGGTTCCTTTGCTCTGTGAGGTCTAGTGCATACATCTGTTCCTTATCACGTCCTCGGCCATGATGTCTACGACCTCGGCCTCGACCTCGTCCTCGTCCTCGACCCTGGTGTGCTGGAGGGGCCACTGAAGGTGGAGGAGGAGGAAGAGGGTGGATCTGGTGTGGGCATTGCGACCTGATATGCCCAGACTGGCCGCATCCAAAACATATGATTTGTCTCAGGCCCCGATCATCCTGTCTCTAACCATGATGATCTTTCCTCATCGGTCCCTGCATCTGTAGAGGTGGGGGAGCTAGAACTGTAGGAGGCCCCTTCTCCTGCCTTATGTTTGGACGACGACGTCCCCCACCCCTCCTATATCCAATAACCTTGCCTCTCTGGGATACCCTACTACCGTCTCCGGATGATGACCCCTCTAGCGGTATCTTTCCTCTTCCTTGCACCATTAGCTTGTCAGCCTCCAGCTTCTTTTCCATCTCTATAATCTGTGCACTGGTGCCATTAGATATGAATAATAAGGGCTGCCTCATGGAGTCTCGGAGCCCGTGGTTGAATCTTTTAGCATACTTCCGGTCATCCTAGTCATGGAATCCCGCAAAACTAGCCAGATGGGAGAACTCTCTTTGGTATTCGATCACGGATCTGCTCCCCTGTTGGAGGTTCAAAAACCTTGCTTCCAAAGAATCTCTGTCTGCGGTGGATACGTAGTGCTCTAAAAACGTATCGCTGTATTCCTCCCAAGAAATATCCATCAGCTCCCTATCAGCATATACAGAGTCTCGTATAGACTTCCACCACCTCTTTGCATGTGCATCTAGTACCAATGTGGCAAGAGGGACTGCCATGCTGACTGGGCAGCTGATGTCAGCCAATAGCTCCTGAATAGTCTCCAACCATTCCTCCATCTTCACAACATCCTCTGTCCCTTGGTACACCGCCGGAGACAGACTCTTGAAGGCACTCAACCAGTTCGACCCCAGATTTGGCTGTGGGGCAGGGACCTGCTTGGCTCTTAAGGCTTCCAGGATAGCCGTCAGAGTTTGCCCATCTAAGTCTCCAAAAAGGGAGTGGCACTTGGAGGGGGAGGAACCATATTCTGCTGCAGAGCGACCTTTAGAGGTTGCAAACCAGATAAGGTTTAACTGGATTTGCCTAACTCATTGTCTTAACTGGACTGATCGTATGACTTTTATATGGGCACACCATCGCTTCCGCTGAATAGTTTGTCCGCAAACAAATTCTCGAGCGGGGTGTTCTAATATTGTGTACTTTGTTCTCATATGATTGTGTGGTCAAGTGATACCAGTTTGTAAGATCTGACTTCCCAATTTGGAAGCACACCCGAATCTTATGCCCAGAACCTCCGTTGTTGGAACCAACGAGGTCGATTCCTCCTAAAGTTTGGAACTACTGGGGCAGCTCACGCTTACTCCCTTAGGATTACACTCGAGGCTAAGAACTAGACTGGAGGACCCAGCGAGGAGGTCCCACCTCATACCCGGAAGAGACTAAAGCTCTTCCCCTCCCTAGCCAATGCTGAGCTAGGTGCCTTAGAAGCAATGGAAGGAGTCAAGAAAGCTTGCTTTTCTAAGGCACCTTACCGGTCTATTTATAGGCCTCTGAACTGGGACTGTAAATAACCAATTTACACCGCCCTGAAATTACCAGAATATCCCTGGCTAGGCCTATCAACAGTCAAACTCCGCTGTTTGCAAGGGCTAAATGCAGACCACCCGAGGTAAAAAGGGAAGAACCTCCCTGGGGCCCAAAAAGTGGGCCCAGCCCTACCTGAATCGGCCCAGAACCAAAGTGGCACTTGGCGAGTGCTCCTCCATAAGGTCCTCTCACATGAGGTCCTCTCACATGGCGAGAGGGCGGCACCGGGCGAGAACTCATCTCCTGGAGCCTTCTCGCGCGGGGAGCTGGCCACTCGCCGGAAAAGCCTCCTGTCTCGGCATTCACCTATCGAAAGCCATGCTCCACTTAGGCCGTCTCGCTCGATGCAGTGAATCTCACTCCTTACCCTGTCTCCTGGCGCCTTTCGCTTGGTGCCCTCGCCTGTCGCCTCTTTCCTAGTACCCCTCGCCTGAGCCCTCTCGCTCAGCTTTCGTTGCCTGGGCCCTCTCGCTTGGGCCCTCTCGTTCGCCTGCGAGTCCGAGGTTGTACAGAATCCCCGCTCTTTTCGAGGTTGTTTACAAGCTCGGAAAGATAGTTCAACCGAGGCTCGTGGTAATACGACGAATTTTATTGGGGGGAATCTTCGGGTGGGCCCCTTACCTAGTCTATAAATATGGAAATCGCCTCCCTGCAAGGGGCCATCCTCTTCCCGCATCAGCTTCTATGTCTCTCAGCCAAAGTTTCCGGGATCGCATCGCGACCGTGCGCCAACGGAATAAGGCGACGGCGGCGGGTCTGAATAAAATCCTCGCACGCGATGCTCCTTTGCTACCGCCGTCCACCTCGCTCTCAAAAAGGACAAAGGTTCTAGAACCTCCCCTCTCGACAGGAGAACCTTCGCATTCCTTTCCGAAGGGATATGTACCTCCCACTCCAGCTAGTCTCAAAGGAAAAGAGGTGAGTCTTTCGGGCCTGCTATGATCTCTTTGCACCACCCACTTTTTACTGGCTACCTTTTCCCAAAAAATTCCGGCGCCTCCTCATCGTCCTGAGACCATTCGTATCAATATTTCGGAGCTTCCTTCCCGGTCTCTCTCGCCTCAAGCTTCCACTCACCCCTCCACCCCTGTGACGAGGAGGGATGATCCTTCTACCACATCGGGCTCCACCCGCCGCTTAGGTAAGAGGCTCTACTCCTGACTCCTACTCTTTTCCTCTTGCCGCCTACTTTCTCCCGCCGCTTTATCTCTTTTGCTACTCCCTAGGTGCGAGTGGAACCCCTGTCGATGACTCACTGGCTGCCGACTCGCCGGTCGACGATTACTCCAGGCATCTGGCCCCCTCGCCTCCTCCTCCTATAGATGAGATCGAGGACTACCTGAGCGACCCCACGGACCCTATAGAGATGAAGCGTAAGGTGGCCGAGATGCTGCGGAAGCACGCGCGTATCATTCAAGCACTGGAAAAAGTGAAGCAAGCCGCAGACCTTCGGATCGACTGGCTAGAGGTGGAATGCGCTCGCCTGTCTTCGGAGATAGACGCTGACATTGAGGTGGACCAAACGAACCCTCAGGCAATCTTGGATGACGTCGACCAACAGCTCCGCCTCGCTCGTAGTGGTGTCGAGGTGGCTCGCGCCTTCCACCTCCCTTGTCATCCTCCCTGCGTGAGAAGCCACGGGGGAGGACGATGGAGGTTGGATAAGAATTGACGAGAGCTCCACCTTCTTTCGTTTCGCCTCTCGCCTCTCGCTCTTTTTGTTCGCCTTATCTCTGTAATAAAATATTTGTTTATATATCGCCAGCTGTGCGATTTTCGAACCTGCTGCCTGTTTTTATGCGGGATTAAATGTATTAATTTGGTGATTTGCCTATTTAAATGGTGAAACAGCACTAATATCTTCTTTTATGCTAATTTCTAAACTTTGTTACTTTTATTTCCCTGCGTCCATCTTTTCACCGCCTTCTTGGGTTGATGGCCCACTTAGGGTTGCACCGCCCGAGGCTTGGAGGGGGAAGGGTCGGCCGACGCTTGCTCTTCCCCTGCGTGGTCCTCTATCCGCCTACCCTCCTACTTAGGAGGGCGAAAAATACCCCCGATGCATCGGCTGGAACCATGTTTTCCTAGACTTTCGCTCGCGGTTCCCCCCTTTTCTGCAGCTCCCATCGCGCACCAGCCCCCTCCTCCTTCCCCTTCACCGTTCTTCGCGTCTTCTCGCCGGTACTCTACTCGCCGACTTTCCTTTCGTCTCGCACTCCATGGGAAAAAGGAGGTCAGAGGGTGGTGAAGGCCGCAGCCGCTGCGGGAAGAGATTCTCCGACCACGATTTTCCTCCCGATCGTCTCTCCGCTGATGAATACGAGGCCTTCCGAAGCGAATTTTTGCCGGAAGGCTACGAGCCGCGCCCTCCCAAGGTTGGCGAGAGTGTGAATACGTTCTATCCGGGCGAGCTCGCCTTCCCCATCTCGCATTTCGAGGCGGGGCTCCGGCTTCCCTTCTGGCCCGAGGTGAAGCAAGTCCTCAAGTTTTTCGGCGTCGTGCCTGCTCAGCTAAACCCCAACGTGATCTTAATTATCATCGCGTTCGCATGCTACATGCGGCGAGAGAGAATAGAATTCAGTCTCACCGTCTTCCGGAAGATGTTCGTCTACCACGCCAATCAAGACGGGGTCTCCTTCTTCACCGGGCTGAATCTGAAGGTCTGCGAGACACCAAACAAGAATCATCACTGGCTAACCCGTTTCGTCTTCATCCGAGGAAACCTGGGTGGCATCCCTCTCGCGCTTGTCTCGCCCGCGGAAATCTTCTGCGTCACTCCACAGGTTGGCGGCACAGACAAGCTCCTTTGTGAGTGCCTCGCTGGGAAGAACTTCGAGGTTAGGTTCTTGAGGCGGGGGCTCGCCTCGCTGCTCCCCGTGCTCCCCGGAGAAGGTATGCTTGACTCCCTCGTCTTTTTATTTCCTTCAAGTCTTTCCTCTCGCTGAACCTTTTCCCTGACTCTGTCTCGCTTCTCCCAGGAGAGAGGAACATGCCGGTGCACCCCCCTATAGAAGTAATATCAAGCCGTCTAAAGACATGGCTCTCGCTACTATGGCAGCTGAGGCGGCCAAAGATTCGCTGACCCCCTCTCCTCGAAAGAGGGTGGCTGAGGACTCGGCCCCCTCTAGCCTCACCCCCTCAAAGAAACTAAAGGTGAAGTTGAAGAAGGTAGTCTCCTTCCCTTCCGAGAAGGGCAAGGTCCCTGCGGACACTGCGACGACGCTGGGATCCTTGAGCCCCATATCCCTGGGGTCTGAATCTCCTCACTCGCTTCCCTTGAACTCTCCGCACAGGGCCGTCACGCTTCCTGAAGACGCGGCCCCTCTCGCATCGCCCGCGAGCTCTTCTCACCAACCTCTCCGGTCCCCTTCTCGCGGGTAGGCTCCTTCCCCTTATCCTACTCCATCCGCCCACTTAAACTTCAACGCGGGCCCATCTGTCCCCGACGGTGCCAATGAGCCTTCGCTCATCTGGGATAAGGGGGCACATCGGGTATCCATCTCTACCCTCCTCCCCTCCTGGAGAGAGCAAGCGGAGTCTTCTGCCCATGCCTTCTTCTTAGGCTTCGGCCTCTATGGGGGTCTTGCCCCTGACGCGCTTGACGTGGCTTCCACGCGGGATCTCATCTTCAGGACGGCCCACTCGCAGCTGCGCACCATTGAGCTTTCTCATCGACTTTCGCGCTGCCTAATCTACCACACTCGAAGCTGGAAGGAGATAAACACCCAACTTGCTACCGAGCGCGAGAAGTCTGGGGATCTCACCAAGCGACTGGAGGTGGCCGAGAGTCTTCTCGCCAAGGCCAGTGGCGGAGTGGTGAGTTGATACTGGGCCGGCCTTCTCAAGCACTCCCTCGCTAGATTTAACGGCTCATTCTTTTTGCAGGATGCCGAGACGGCTGAAAGACTGCGCTCGTGTGTCGAGGAGCTGGAGATGGAGGTGAAGGAGCTGAAAACATAGAAGACCCAGCTCCAAGAGGCCTCTACCTCGCGCTTGCGGGCCCCTCCTCCTCCCGCGCATTATACGCATGATGAGGTCGAGGGCTTTTGCCGGGATGCTAATATACGGACCGCCGAGCTCATCCTTAAGATGATGCGAGAGATGGGCATGGTCAAAGATGACTTTGAGGACATTACCGCCCGGGACCTCGTGCCCGAGATTTATGGCGAGGACGAGGAGTCTTTGGCGAACGAGAAGGACGAGGGCCCTTGAGCACAATAACTTTTTCCTTTTTCTTTTTTCTTTTGCTATGATTACAATGCCTCCCAAATTGGGAAAGTCCTGTATTAAGACATGAATATGGTTCATATATATATATATTTTGCTCGCGCCTGAAGCTAGCCTCCTTTTCTTCCTCTCTTTTCTTTTTTTTATTTCTCTCGCTTAGATAGCTCGCGAGATCCTTGAGATCCTCGGCGGCGAGAGGGGGTTTTCTTTCCCCTCGCCGACTGTTACCAGTGGACCTGGCCCCAGGGGGCGAGCTGGCGAGTCGCTGCTACTCTCGCGAGCGTGGGGACACCCTCTCCTTCCTCTTGCGTAGCCTGCCGGCTCCTCTCAGCGCGAGTGGACCTGGGGGGGTCACTTATTCTCCCCCCTCTTCTTTTTCTTTGTAGGAAATCCCCCCGAAGTATTCCCCCTTGTGTTTCCCTAATTAATCAGCCTCTGTGTCAGGACTTCAGTTACTGCCTCCGGTTACAGTCGTAAGTCCTTTAAGCTCTCCAACTGCAGCTTTTATTGCCCTATTCAGTACCGCAATGGAAAAAAGTCCTTGCTTGCAAAAAACTGTAGCCCGGTAGAGTCAGAAAGTAAGCGGGGGTGAGGGAGGAGGTAACCACTCCACAGAAGGGGCTTGATCCACCTTTTTCCATTATTTCCAACCGCCAAGTGAGCCTACAGCCCTGCCAGCTTGATGAGAGCCTGGTCAGCGGGTCTGCTCGGGGTCTCCTCTCCTCTTTCTTCCAACCACCGAGTGAGCCTACAGCCCTGCCAGCTTGATGAGAGCCTGGTTAGCGGGTCTTCTCGGGGTCTCCTCTCCTCTATCACCTCCAACCACCGAGTGAGCCTACAGCCTTGCCAGCTGGATGAGAGCCTGGTCAGCGGGTCTGCTCGGGGTCTCCTCTCCTCTCTCCTCCAACCACTGAGTGAGCCTACAGCCCTGCCAGCTTGATGAGAGCCTGGTCAGCGGGTCTGCTCGGGGTCTCCTCTCCTCTCTCTCCTCTAACCACCGAGTGATCCTCCAGCCCTGCCAGCTTGATGAGAGCCTGGTCAGCGGTTCTGCTCGGGGTCTCCTCTCCTCTTTCTCCTCTAACCACCGAGTGAGCCTACAGCCCTGCCAGCTTGATGAGAGACTTGTCAGCGGGTCTGCTCGGGGTCTTCTTTCCTTTCTCCTCCAACCACCGAGTGAGCCTACAGCCCTGCCAGCTTGATGAGAGCCTGGTCAGCGGGTCTGCTCGGGGTCTCCTCTCCTCTTTCTTCCAACCACCGAGTGAGCCTACAGCCCTGCTAGCTTGATGAGAGCCTGGTCAGCATGTCTGCTCGGGGTCTCCTCTCCTCTTTCTCCTCCAACCACCGAGTGAGCCTAAAACCCTGCCAGCTTGATGAGAGCCTGGTCAGCGGGTCTGCTCGAGGTCTCCTCTCCATTCTTCTCCAACCACCGAGTGAGCCTACAGCCCTGCCAGCTTGATGAGAGCCTGGTCAGCGGGTCTGCTCGGGGTCTCCTCTCCTCTTTCTTCCAACCACCGAGTGAGCCTACAGCCCTTCCAGCTTGATGAGAGCCTGGTTAGTGGGTCTGCTCGGGGTCTCCTCTCCTTTCTCCTCCAACCACCGAGTGAGCCTACAGCCCTGCCAGCTTGATGAGAGCTTATTCAGCGGGTCTGCTCGGGGTCTCCTCTCCTCTCTTCTCTAACCACCGAGTGAGCCTACAGCCCTGCCAGCTTGATGAGATCCTGGTCAGCGAGTCTGCTCGGGGTCTCCTCTCCTCTTTCTTCCAACCACCGAGTGACCCTACAGCCCTGCCATCTTGATGAGAGCCTAGTCAGCGGGTCTGCTCGGGGTCTCCTCTCCTCTTTCTCCTCCAACCACCGAGTGAGCCTACAGCCCTGCCAGCTTGATGAGAGCCTGGTCAGCGGGTCTGCTCGGGGTCTCCTCTCCTCCTTCTCCTCCAACCACCGAGTGATCCTACAGCCCTGCCAGCTTGATGGGAGCGTGGTCAGCTGGTTTGCTCGGGGTCTCCTCTCCTTTCTCCTCCAACCACTGAGTGAGCCTACAGCCCTGCCAGCTTGATGAGAGCCTGGTCAGCGGGTCTGCTAGGGGTCTCCTCTCCTCTCTCCTCCAACCACCGAGTGAGGTTACAACCCTGCCAGCTTGATGAGAACCTGGTCAACGGGTTAGCTCGGGGTCTCCTCTCCTCTCTCCTCCAACCACCATCTTTTAAGGAGGACGCCCTGAGGCGCATTGTGCTAGGAAATCGTGACATATTCAAAAAGTAAGATCATTAAAGCTAAATTCAAGCATATTCAAAGGAAAATCATCATTATGGATAGAAACGCTTCAGATCGTCACCGTTGCGGGCGCGATCCAGGGGTACCCCGTCCACATCCTGGAGGTGATACCCTCCTGACTTCAAAGCTTCTTTTACAATGAGGGGACCCTCCCAATTGGGGTTGAGATTTCCTACCGAGGACCCCCTACCCGCGACATCCACCTTCTTGAGGACCAGGTCCCCCTTTTGAAATTGCTTGACCCAGATGTGCTTATCAAAGTACCTGGACATCCGGCGCTTGACCTCCTCCTGTCGGATTGATGCTAGCTCCCGGAGCTCCTCCACGAGGTCGAGTGAAAGCCTCTGCTCCTCTCCGTTGTCAACCTGCCACCTTTCATCTCCCTTATTTGCTACCGTTACCCTGGGAGATTCGACCTCGAACTCTACATGTATGACGACCTCCGAGCCATGGGAGAGCTTAAAAGGTGTTTCTCCAGTGGCCGTATTTAGAGTAGTTCGCAGAGCCCACAAGACGGAGGGGAGTTGTTCCACCCAGCTCCCCCTCAAGTTCTCCACTTTTTTTTAAGAGATTCACAATAATCTTATTTGCTGCTTCCACCTATTCGTTGCTTCGAGGGTGATGAACCGAGGAAAACCGAAGGTCTATGCCAAGCTGCACACAAAAGTCCACAAACTCCCTGCTGTCGAATTGTGGCCCATTGTCGGTGACTATGTCCAAAGTAAGCCCGTGCCGGCAAATAATCTCTCCCCACACAAAGTTCTTGACTACTTGCGACGTCACCTTCGCCAAAGCCTTCACCGCCAGCCATTTCGAAAAGTAATCCACCATGACCAGTGCTGTCTACTAATCGTGAAGAAAATAAAAGCAACCGAACTAGCAATCCATCTAGGCAAGTATACCTATCGAATTGTAGCTAGAGGACACAAGTGTCGTATTGAAATCCGGGTACTGCTGAATACACTTACTCACACGAAGACTATTATTTTATCAAAGGAAAATCTTGAGGGCTAAAAAGGAAATTGCAATTAAGAAAGGAAATATAGTTAATCGCTAGAAAGAGAACCACTGCATTAAGTTAAAGAACTATTAGAGGCGATTACGATAAAGTGTTAAAGAACTACGACAAAGGGATGGAAATGTACTCGATCAAGAATCACCTCGGCCAGAGTAATAAAGAAATGCGATAAAAGCTTAAACTTAATAGGGAAGAGTTTCTTGACCGTGGAGGTTCCTAAAGCTTAAACACGCTTCTCTCGAAGTCGTGTCCGACTGAGTTTAGGAAGGTCCGACCGACTTTCGTCTGAATCAGAGGCCTAAAGCTCGCTTTACGCGGTGAACCCCACTATTAGATTTTACTCCAATCCGGGGGATTTGAATGTCTGCCTCTCTCGAGGGGTGCATACCAATCCCTTTCCTCTTGAGTGCTCACTTCAAACTATCGGCCTTTCGGCTAGCCAAGCATGAAAGCTAAGGCGGAGAGTATACATCGATGATATATCTCCAACCCAAAAGAATTCAAGAGCAATTCAATGTTAAACCCCTAAAAAGGAAAGGTAAAATTAAAGCATCATAACTTAATCACTCAAACCTCAGATCATCAAGATCGAGTACAAGGAGGATTTAGTTATTCATGGTATAGAAAATGAAGATTATATTAATAGTATGGAAAATAACACCGAGTAGAAGGGAAAGAGAATAGCGAACTATTTTATTTCGTAATGTGGAGGAATCACAAGTAGGGCACACAGATACTATAAGAACACATTCTACAATGATTACAAATGTTGTAAAAAGGAAGTACAGAAATGCGAAAAAGGCTTGCATGAAAAGAAACTCAATTACTTGAAATAAAAAGGAAGAGACAAGCTTAAGACATAAAAACTAAAATAGCAGCACTTCTTCTTCTCTAATCTCTCTCCACCACCCCCCAAAACACTAGAATATGATCCCTATTTATAGAGTTTTTTTTCGGGCTGGGTCACGCCTTATGACACGCCTATGGAGGGCGTGACCATAGGGCGTGTCTGATTTGGTGCGACATCTGGAGCGTTGGCATTTAATTCTGGCGTGGTTGTTGAGTTACACGCCCATCAAACACGCCCCTGGAGGGCGTGACCATGGGGCGTGTCGGATTCGGTGCGTTGAAATTGAGCTCGGTACTGACTTCTCGGGACTTGGCGGGTCACGCCTGTCAGACACGCCCCTGGAGGGCGTGTCAGTGGGCGTGACAGCTAGTTTCTGGTGGAGATTGACTTCGGACCGGCGGCTTCATTCCACTAGGTTACACGCCCTTGGTACACACCCTAGGAGGGCGTGACCATGGGGCGTGTAACAGCAAAACTTGTAAAATCCTGCAAAAATAAGGGAAGATGTTAGTGACAATAATATATACAAAAAAGGGTCAAAATATAAGCATACAAGACATGCTTCGTAAATTGAAAGCTAGAAAATACCATTACGAAACGGACTATCAGCATACAACAACATAAAATTATAATAATACTTAGAAATTTAAGCTACTAAATTACCCAAAAAAGGATGACTAAAAAGTAGTCATCAAACACCCCCATGATTAGACATTTGCTTGCCCTCAAGCAAATAAAAAATGAAAACTAGGGAAGGAAATAAAAAATAAAAAAAGCTAATTTAGGTTTCATAATTAAGAAAAACAAAACATGGAAAATTAAACTATCCTAGTATTCATATTATCAACTAGTGGGGTGAGAAGTGCACAATAGAAGATTTGAAAGGGAAAGCCTAAAAATCTCATTAAAACATAAGAGAAGTCTACTAATTTCTAAATCTTAAAAACAAGGCATCCAAAATAAATGAAAATAAGGAAAACAAAAGTAGAAGTTCTAAATAAACGGCGCATTAACAAACTACTATGTTGCTAGATAAACATTAACCCTAAAACACTCCAAGATAACCTCCAAAGTAATCCATCAATGATGGTGGCCATAGGCTTGTACGTTCACACTTTCTCCACTACGCGAAATTAAGTTCTAAGATCATTAGGACTTCTACTAGGCATTAAACTTGGCTTAGGTAAATAATTAGGAAGTGGATTCAAAGGTAAACATGAAGGTTTTAGGCACTAAACCAAGATGAGCTCAAAAATAACCAAAGCATAAAAAAAATGAGAAATAACAACTATGTCATTTCTCCAATATGAAACTAAAAAAAAAAAAAAAAAACAAGGCCATGAATTTTTTCTTTTATAAACTTGGCCAAACATAAACGTTTTGCATTCTTTTTTTTTTCTTTTGATTTTGTAATGATATATTTTTTCTCAAATTTTTTTTTTTTGAATAACACTTGAAAAGAAAGCTCGAAAAATAAGCTTGAGAATTTCCTATTTATTTCCAAAATAATACCTTTCCCATAAAAATAATTTTTAAGCTCAAATTTATAGTGCAAAAATAGGAAAGATATTTGGCTTTGGTGAACATAATGAAATGAAAGGTGGAGCTAAAAACAAAGAAAATAAGGAAAAGGTCCAAAATTGTTTTGCAAGGGTTTTGTTTTTGGTGGGCAAGAAAAGCTCAAACTATTCAAATAGTGGCCTAAATCATTTCTAAAGAACGTAAAAACGGTGCAAATGCTTCGAGAGTAGCTTGGTACAAGTTCTAGACACCAAGAAAGACTACCCCGCAAATGAAAAAGGACTAATGATACCTAGCAACCATTCGTAAGTAACTACCCGAATAAAAAGACACAACTATGCATTGCTAGCTTATAACTTAAAAACCGGATGCCTATATTTAAGAAAGAGCAACCAGTAGAACTAGACTATGTTAAAATGATATGTTTAGAAAAACATTTCCAAAGTAATCTATATAGAACTAAGAAACCGCATGGGCCTACACATCACTAGAAGCAACATAAAAATGAAGATAGAAATAATTTTTGATTTTGTTTTTCAAATCGATTTTAGCACAATTGTTTTTTTTGATTTTGTGTTTTTTTTTTCTAATTTTTTTTTTGGGTTTTGATGACATAGCATAAGATATTATACTAATATAAAACATAATATATTTTTTTGAAAGAAGAATAACAGAAAGAAAAGACCAAAAAAAACTAGACCCCCCCATGCTTAAGCTCTTCATTGCCCTCAATGAAGGAAACAAAAAGAAAAAGAGAAGGGGACTTGAGAAGAAGAGAAAAAGAAAATACAGGAAAAATAAAGAAATAAAAAGAACAGGACTTCCCCGGGTTCGTGAGATGAAGGCGGATGTCGTTCCCCCATGCTTGTTTTTTAGAGTACTTGATCGTCAGCAGGTCTGACTTGATCCATCTGATATCAGCAGCGACGGAGCGGCGACCACGATCATGGGCTTGATTGGCCTCCGGTAGAAAGTGCAAGATAACAGCAAAAAGATAGAGTCCATGGGCAGATGCCCGATAATGTTTTTTTTTTATTACAACAGTGCAAATAAAAGAGTTTCATAAAAATATAGTAGTCCAAAAATAAATAAAAAAAATAATGTCCATCAGACAATAAGAAACTAAGCATCAAAAAGAAGATTCTCCTTTGCAGGAGTCACAGAATCATTAGAGAAATAGAGTTTAAGTCTATGGCCATTAACTTTAAAGTCCCCTTTATCGGGGTGTGAAAGTAGCACAGTGCCGTAAGGAAAAACATCCTTGACCGTGAATGGTCTGGAACATCTAGATTTAAGCTTTCCCGGGAAGAGACGTAAACGCGAATTAAAAAGAAGAACCTGATCGCCTGGTTTAAAAGTTTTAGGGTGGCGCAGGTTCTTATCATGATACAATTTCGTGCGTTCTTTATAAATTTTATTATTTTCATAGGCGTACGCTCGCCACTCGTCAAGCTCATTTAGTTGGTTTTTTCTATGCTCACCGACCGAGTGCGGATCGAAATTAAAAAACTTCAACGCCCAATACGCACGGTGTTCTACTTCTACCGGAAGATGACACGATTTTCCATAGACTAATCGGAAAGGAGTACAACCGATGGCGGTTTTGTACGCTGTCCGATATGCCCACAAAGCATCGTCCAATTTTAAAGACCAATCCTTACGAGAAGTAGAAACGCTTTTTTCCAAAATTCGTTTAAGCTCGCGATTGACTACCTCGACCTGACCGTTCGTTTGGGGGGGATAAGCAGTGGACAATTTATGCGTAATGCCATATTTGGCTAAAGCCTTAGTGAGCTGAGCGTTGCAAAAATGACTTCCCCTATCACTAACGATCGCTCGAGGAAACCCAAAGCGAGAAAATAATTTTTTTAAAAAATTGATAACTACGCGAGCATCATTATTTGGTAGAGCTTGGGCTTCTGCCCACCTAGAAACATAATCAACTGCGACTAGAATATATTTGTTTCCTAAGCTAGAGGGAAATGGGCCGACAAAGTCTATACCCCATAGATCAAAAACTTCGCACTCGAGAAAGTAATTTTGCTCCATTTCATTTTTGTTAGAAATATTTCCAGTCCGCTGGCATCGATCGCACCCGCCCACAAAGATTTGTGCATCTTTAAATATGCTTGGCCAATAGAAGCCAGCACTAAGCACTTTGTGGGCGGTGCGGTTTGCTTGATAATGCCCGCCAGTCGGACCTTCATGAACATGTTTTAAAATTTGGTGACCCTCTTCCTGCGAAACGCATCTCCTTACTACTTGGTCTGCACAAATGCGAAATAGAAATGGGTCTTCCCAAAAATAATATTTCAACTCCGAAAAGAATTTCTTCTTTTGGTGAGTGGAGTATTCTTTTGGAAGGACCCGGGCCACAAGATAATTGGCCAGATCGGCAAACCAGGGGGTAGAAGATGAAGAAATATTCAAAAGACGCTCATCCGGAAAAGAGTCATTAATAAAAGTTTCATTTAAAAAATCAAGTTTGGGATTTTCAAGGCGAGATAGATGATCTGCCGCTAGGTTTTCCGCTCCTTTCTTATCCCGAATTTCCAAGTCGAATTCTTGAAGTAAGAGGATCCAACGGATGAGACGCGGCTTGGCATCCGGTTTAGAAAGGAGGTACTTCAAAGCGGAATGATCCGTGAAAATAATAACCTTAGATAGAGTAACATATGGTCGGAATTTATCAAAGGCAAAAATAACTGCTAAGAGCTCTTTCTCCGTCGTGGTGTAATTTTCTTGCGCAGAAGTGAGAGTTTTACTAGCGTAGAAAATTGGATGAAAGTTCTTAGCGATTCGTTGACCTAAAACCGCACCTACCGCATGATTACTCGCATCACACATAATTTCGAAAGGTAAATCCCAAACTGGGGCGATCATAATAGGAGCATTTATAAGTTTCGATTTTATTAATTCAAAGGCCTCAAGACAAGATTTATCAAAAACAAAAGGAATGTCTTTTTCGAGCAAGTGGGTGAGAGGTTTAGTGATTTTTGAAAAGTCCTTAATAAACCTACGATAAAAACCCGCATGACCTAAAAAACTTCTAATCGCTTTAACGGTTAGAGGGGGCGGTAACTTTTCAATTACTTCAATTTTTGCCTTGTCCACTTCAATTCCCCTAGCGGAAATGTTGTGGCCAAGGACTAAACCCTCACGTACCATAAAGTGGCACTTCTCCCAATTTAAAACTAAATTTGTCTCCTCGCAGTGCTTTAAAACTTTTCCTAAATTTTCTAAACATAGATTGAATGAGTCGCCAAAAACGGAAAAGTCGTCCATAAAAACTTCCATAATATTTTCTACATATTTATCAAAAATAGCAAGCATACACCGCTGAAAGGTGGCGGGTGCGTTGCATAATCCGAAAGGCATTCTACGGTAGGCAAAAGTTCCGAAGGGGCAAGTGAACGTCGTCTTCTCTTGATCCTCGGGTGAGATAGGGATTTGAAAATATCCCGAGAGACCGTCGAGGAAGCAATAAAAATTGTGCCCGGACAAACGTTCTAAAATTTGATCGATAAAGGGGAGGGGGAAGTGATCTTTTCGAGTGGCATCGTTTAGTTTACGGTAATCGATGCACATCCTCCATCCCGTTATCGTCCTAGTTGGAACTAAATCGTTGTTTTAGTTTGGTACTACCGTGATCCCACCCTTCTTAGGAACAACCTGAACTGGACTTACCCACTGACTATCGGAAATAGGATAAATTATCCCTGCATCTAATAACTTAAGCACCTCTCCCTTCACAACCTCTTTCATATTTGGATTAAGTCGACGTTGTGGTTGAACTACACCCTTAGGATTATTTTCAAAAAATATGTTGTGTGTGCAGAAAGAGGGACTTATGCCAGGAATATCACAAATTTGCCACGCTATAGCTCGGCGATGCTTTTGTAGTAGTTCGATCAATTGATTGTTTTCGGATTGGGAAAGAAAAGCCGAGATTATAACGGGCAATTTTGAATCTTTTGCAAGAAAGGCATATTTGAGGTGCTCAGGCAGTGGTTTTAAATCAAGCTGGGGTGGTTCGTCATAAGAATTTTTTAAATTTTTCTCTTTTTCAAAAACAAGATTTTCATACTTTTTCCTACTGCATGCAAAATTATTTTCAACATTTTCTTGGATCGACATTACCGGGTTGTCAAAATTATGTGAAGAAATTTCAGAAAACGAAGATGAAAATTCATTGGGAGAAATGTTGGAAAGGGTAAGGGAAGAGTCTTCATTTAGAACGTCAACAAAAAAACAAGAGTCATCATATTTTAAGGAGTTTTTCATGGATTGATTTATAGAAAATGTGACCTCATCATCTCCCACACGCAAGAACAACTATCCGTTACTAACGTCTATAACTGCTCGAGAGGTGGCTAGAAATGGTCGTCCAAGGATAAGAGGAACCTCGACGTCTTCTTCAATATCAAGAATGACAAAATCCACCGGGAAGATGAATTTGTCGACCTTTACTAGCACGTCCTCAACGATACCTAGTGGATACTTGATAGACCTATCAGCTAATTGGATACTCATCCTTGTAGGGCTCAGAGTGCCCAATCCCAACTTCTTAAATAGTGAAAAAGGCATCAAGTTGATGCTCGCTCCTAGATCTGCCAACGCATGTTTAACAAATAAATCACCAAAGACACAAGGAATGGAAAAACTACCCGGATCGTTTATCTTTTTAGGTAGATTAGAATTTTTAACGACTGCCGAGCATTCTTCATTCAATGTTACATGTGATAAGTTCTCCAATTTCGTCTTGTTTGTTAATAAGTCCTTAAGATATTTTGCGTACTTCGGCATTTGACTAATCGCTTCATGAAATGGCAAATTAATGTGAATTTGTTTGAACATTTCAAGAAAGCGTTGGTACTGATCATCTAGTTTGTCTTTCCTAAGTCTAGCCGGATAAGGAGGTGGCGGGAATTCTTTTAGGAAAACAGGAGCATCATTTTGAAAATCAGCTTTTTCTTTTTGAGAATCAGAAACAATAGAGCCATCGTTTTCTTTTTCAAATGTAGATTTTTCTTTTTCAGAATCTAAGTTGTCATTTTCCGTGGGGGTAAAACTGGAGGAGCAATCACCCTTGGCTCTTCCCTTGTGGTGGGCTCGTTAACAACTTTACCGCTCCGAAGGGAAATCGCATTTGCGTGCTCCCTAGGGTTAGGCTCAGTGTTCGAGGGAAGAGTTCCAGGTGGTCTCTCGGAAAAGGCCTTGGCGAGTTGGCCAACTTGATTTTTTAAGTTTTTCATGGATCCTGTTAAATTTCTAATAGTGGCATCGTTCGAGCTTATATATTTAGCGAGGATCTCTTCCAAAGGGGAAGGTTTTTGAAAATTTTGTTGCGGTGGTGGTGGCGGTGTAAAATCGTTCGGTGGGCGTATTACGTTAGCATTATTACTCCAAGAAAAATTAGGATGGTTACGCCATCCGGGATGATAAGTGTTCGACGAAGCAGAAAAACCAGGAGGAGAAGAAAAATTCGAAAAAGCAGAAAAATTATTCGCAGAGATATTTTGAGCAGGCCTGGGTATGTTCCCCAGATAATCCACCTGCTCGGCAGCAGCAGCATTTTCATATACCTTAGCGGTGGAGGGAGCAGTCATCTCCGAGATCTTCATGTTGAGCATTTCCACTTGCATCGCCAGTTGCGTCACCGAATCCACTTCATAGATACCTGCAGGTTTAGATGGGTGAGACCTGGATGAATTCCACTGATAAGTGTTCATCGCCATGTCATCGATAAGATCAAGAGCGGCTTCCGGAGTTTTGCGGTCTAAAGAACCAGCGGAAGCGGCATCTATCATTTGCTTAGTCACTTGGTTTAGCCCATTATAGAATGTCTGAACCTGCAACCATACAGGCAGAGCATGATGTGGGCATCTTCTCAAAAGTTCTTTGAACCTCTCCAAGTGTCATAGAGGGTCTCAGAATCAATTTGAGAATATGAAGTTATATCATTTCGAAACTTAGCAGTTTTGGCGGGGGGAAAATAACGAGAAAGAAATTTTTCAGTTAAAATGTTCCAAGTAGTGATTGATCCTCTTGGAAGAGAACTCAACCACTGTTTGGCTTTAGTCCTTAAGGAGAATAGGAAGAGTCTTAGCCTTATCGCATCGTCCGAGACACCATTAATCTTGAAGGTGTCACAGATTTCAAGAAAATTAGCAATATGCAAGTTCGGATCTTCATCTTGCGATCCGTCGAACTGTACATATTGCTGCACCATTTGAATGATGCTAGGCTTAAGCTCGAAGTTATTGTTCGCAATAGCGGGACGAACAATGCTAGATTCTGTACCCTCCAGGTTTGGTCTTGCATAATGGGACATAGTCCTTTGCACGACTTCCTCTTAGTTGGGTCTTTGCAAGACTTCCTCTTGGTTGGGATTGTCCATTCTTAAGGTAGAATATGAATCGGAATGTTCGACCGGTATTTGAAGAGTCGGGCCTTGAAATCGCAATCTTCTCCGAAGAGTACGCTCGATTTCGTGGTCCAAGTCCAAAATAACCGACGGACTTCCCCGGGTCATGCACTGGAAGAAGAAAGAGAGAAGTATTGTTTATTATTATTAATATTTTGTTGTTTTTTTTAAGTATATATATATTTTTTTGTTTTAGCTCCCAAACTTCCCAAGGACTACCCGATGAAGGGTTCGCAAGGTACTAGACAAGATAGTGGCACTTAAAACTGCATTGCCCTTTTTGAGAGGATTTTGTTGGTGTAGGAAACTTGTGATGTGGGTATCTATTGAAAATGATTATATTTATTATTATTATTATTATTTTTTAAAGCGATTTTTTTTTCTTTTTGGTTTGCAATAAGGAAGATAAAAGTAATAGATTTGTGTTTTCAATATATCAACAAGAGCTGATTCCCCAGCAACGGCGCCAAAAACTTGGTGTCTACTAATCGTGAAGAAAATAAAAGCAACCGAACTAGCAATCCATCTAGGCAAGTATACCTATCGAATTGTAGCTAGGGGACACAAGTGTTGTATTGAAATCCGGGTACTGCTGAATACACTTACTCACACGAAGACTATTATTTTATCAAAGGAAAATCTTGAGGGCTAAAAAGGAAATTGCAATTAAGAAAGGAAATATAGTTAATCGCTAGAAAGAGAACCACTGCATTAAGTTAAAGAACAATTAGAGGCGATTACGATAAAGTGTTAAAGAACTACGACAAAGGGATGGAAATGTACTCGATCAAGAATCACCTCGGCCAGAGTAATAAAGAAATGCGATAAAAGCCTAAACTTAATAGGGAAGAGTTTCTTGACCGTGGAGGTTCCTAAAGCTTAAACACGCTTCTCTCGAAGTCGTGTCCGACTGAGTTTAGGAAGGTCCGACCGACTTTCGTCTGAATCAGAGGCCTAAAGCTCGCTTTACGCGGTGAACCCCACTATTAGATTTTACTCCAATCCGGGGGATTTGAATGTCTGCCTCTCTCGAGGGGTGCATACCAATCCCTTTCCTCTTGAGTGCTCACTTCAAACTATCGGCCTTTCGGCTAGCCAAGCATGAAAGCTAAGGCGGAGAGTATACATCGATGATATATCTCCAACCCAAAAGAATTCAAGAGCAATTCAAGGTTAAACCCCTAAAAAGGAAAGGTAAAATTAAAGCATCATAACTTAATCACTCAAACCTCAGATCATCAAGATCGAGTACAAGGAGGATTTAGTTATTCATGGTATAGAAAATGAAGATCATATTAATAGTATGGAAAATAACACCGAGTAGAAGGGAAAGAGAATAGCGAACTATTTTATTTCGTAATGTGGAGGAATCACAAGTAGGGCACACAGATACTATAAGAACACATTCTACAATGATTACAAATGTTGTAAAAAGGAAGTACAGAAATGCGAAAAAGGCTTGCATGAAAAGAAACTCAATTACTTGAAATAAAAAGGAAGAGACAAGCTTAAGACATAAAAACTAAAATAGCAGCACTTCTTCTTCTCTAATCTCTCTCCACCACCCCCAAAACACTAGAAGATGATCCCTATTTATAGAGTTTTTTTTCGGGCTGGGTCACGCCCAATGACACGCCCATGGAGGGCGTGACCATAGGGCGTGTCTGATTCGGTGCGACATCTGGAGCGTTGGCATTTAATTCTGGCATGGTTGTTGAGTTACACGCCCATCGAACACGCCCCTGGAGGGCGTGACCATGGGGCGTGTCGGATTCGGTGCGTTGAAATTGAGCTCGGTACTGACTTCTCGAGACTTGGCGGGTCACGCCTGTCAGACACGCCCCTGGAGGGCGTGTCAGTGGGCGTGACAGCTAGTTTCTGGTGGAGATTAACTTCGGACCGGCGGCTTCATTCCACTAGGTTACACGCCCTTGGTACACGCCCTAGGAGGGCGTGACCATGGGGCGTGTAACAGCAAAACTTGTAAAATCCTGCAAAAATAAGGGAAGATGTTAGTGACAATAATATATACAAAAAAGGGTCAAAATATAAGCATACAAGACATGCTTCGTAAATTAAAAGCTAGAAAATACCATTACGAAACGGACTATCAGCATACAACAACATAAAATTATAATAATACTTAGAAATTTAAGCTACTAAATTACCCAAAAAAGGATGACTAAAAAGTAGTCATCAACCAGTAGGAACTTCCTCTGACCGCTAGCTTGAGGGAACAGCCCCACTAGGTCCAGTCCCCATATGGCGAAGGGCCATGGAGAGGTGATCGTTCGCAGCCTCTATGCTGGGAGGAGCTGTAAGGGAGCAAACTACTGACACTTTCTACACCTCTTAGCAAGCTCCTCTGCGTCTTTCCGGAGGGTAGGATAGAAATAGCATTGCCTTAGTACCCTCCCTTCCAAAGTCCGACTCCCTGAGTGGCTTCCGCATTCCTCCGAATGGACCTCCTCCAATACCTTTGTTGCTTCCTTCTCGGATACACAACGGGCTAGCAATCCGAACAATGTCTTTCGGTAAAGCACTCCTTCCTTCAACAGGTAATAAGCCGACTTATACCTAATCCGCTTCCTCTCGAGATCCCCCTCGGGTAGACGTCTCATCGCCAAGAAGGTCACAAAAGTGTCCATCCAGGACACCTCCTGGTCGACCTCCATTATCTCCCCTTCTTCTATGGAAGGCCTGAAGAGTTCGGTCATAGTCCCTCCGGCCTGAGGACCATGCTTTGCGAGCGAGTCTGCCTTAGCACTCTCTTCCCGAGGAATGTGCTGGACGGAGAAGCTATGAAACTGCCCAACGATACCCTTTATCTTTACCAAGTACAACTGGAGGGTCGATTCCCTCACCTCGAATTCTCCATTGATGTGTCTTGCCACCATCAAGGAGTCCGTGAAGACCCTGATATCCTGTATGCCCAACTCCCTCGCCAGCCGAAGCCCGGCGATGATTGCTTCATACTCAGCTTGATTGTTTGTGAGGGTGAAGCGTATCTTCAAGGCTTGTTCGATCCTAGTCCCCTCGGGACTTGTCAAGATGACTCCTCCCCCAAAAGAATTCTTACCAGAAGCTCCATCAACCAACATCTCCCAAGCCGCCACGGGAGATACCTCCACCTCCCCAGCCTCTACCACATAGTCCGCCAAGAAATCCGCCACTACCTGCGCCTTAATAGCCTCTCGAGGTATGTAGGAGAGGTCGAATTCGCTGAGCTCTATTGACCACTTGGCCAATCTTCCCGAGTGCTCGATCCCCTCGAGGATGCGGCGAAGGGGGTGGTCCGTCACGACCTGAATTTCATGGGCTTGAAAGTATGGCCTAAGCTTCCGGGCCGACATGATGAGTGCGAAAGCCAGCTTTTCTAGGATGGGGTACTTCAGCTCGGCCTTTTTGTGGACCCTGCTTACATAATAAATAAGGAATTGCTTCTTTCCCTCCTCTCGGACGAGGACCGAGCTAACCGCCCCCATCCCTACCCCCAAATAGAGTAACAAACTCTCCCCTTCCCTAGGCCATTGAAGTAGCGGCGTCTGGGTAAGCTGCTGCTTCAGAGCCTCAAAGGCCTTTTCGCATCCTAATGTCCATTCGAACTCCCTTCCTCCCCTTAGAGTTCGGAAGAAAGAGGAGCATCTCTCTCCTGCCCTAGAGAGGAACCTGCTCAACCCTGCTAGCTTGCTAGTAAGACGCTGAACCTCCTTGGCATTCCGAGGAGATTTCAGCTCTAGTATCGCTTTTACCTTGTCCGGATTGGGTTCCACTCCTGCGGGAGTAAGGAGGTGTCCCAAAAACTTCCCCCTGCTGGCCCCGAACACACATTTCAGGGGGTTAAGCCTCATCTTCTACTTCCTTACAGTTGCAAACGTCTCCTGCAGGTCCAAGACATGGGACCCGAGGTCCCGACTCTTAACCATCAAGTCATCTACATAGACCTCGAGGTTTTGCCCTTTCTGTTCTCGAAAAATCTGGTCCATCATCCTTTGATATGTTGCTCCCGCATTATTTAGCCCGAAGGGCATCATATTGTAACTGAAGCACCCATCCTCCGTGACGAAGGTGACGTCCTTGACGTCCGGAGGGTGCATGCGAATCTGATGGTATCCTGAAAAAGCATCTAAAAAGCTTATCAGTGAGAAGCCGACGGCTGAGTCAACCAGCGCGTCGATTCGAGGTAGGGGGTAACAATCCTTAGCACAAGCTTTATTTAAAAGAGAGAAATCAATACACATCCTCCATTTCCCCTCCCCCTTTTTCACCATTACAACATTAATCACCCACCCCAGATACCTGTTGGCAGATATGAATCCTGCCTGGAGCAGCTTCTCCACCTCTTCTCTGATAGGCCTAGCCATCTTGGAGGCGATGGCCCTCTTTTTCTGTTGGATGGGACGGACCTTGGGCTCAAGGTTGAGACGGTGACAAGCCACGTCCGCGTCGATCCCTGGCATGTCCACCGCGCACCAGGCGAAGACGTCAATGTTCTCTTATACGCACCTCCGGATCTCCTCCTGGTCTTTGGCAGTGAGCTCTCCACTGATCTTTATCTTTTCCCTCCTTCCGTCCTTTGTGAGGATCTCCACTTCTAGAACTTCCATAGCCGCCCTCAACCTTGAAGGTTCTTCTTCTTCTGGCTCCCTCAGATCCTCTTCCAGGTCTTTTGCCCCATACTCAACTCCCAGACCTTCCACGACAGCTACCCTCTCCTGGACCCTCCCTTTCTCTCTTCCAAGGTCCCCCTCTGGTGATGCCCTCTTTCTCTTCTTTTCCCCAATACTTCCTTCATTCCCCCTACGCTCCCGCTCCCTAGCCACTTGCTCTCCTGCCATTGCTTGCTCCCCCGCAATGCCTCTGTCACCTCCTCCTTCTTTCTCCAACTCCTCTCCTCCAACCATCTCCACCTCTGCTACAAGACTTCCCTCCACCCTTGCTTCCTCTCTCACCAGCGCCTATCCTCCAGCCACCTGCTCTCCTGCCATTGCTTGCTCCCCCGCAATGCCTCTGTCACCTCCTCCTTCTTTCTCCAACTCCTCTCCTCCAACCATCTCCACCTTGCTACAAGACTTCCCTCCACCCTTGCTTCCTCTCTCACCAGCTCCTCTCCTCTAGCCACCTGCTCTCCTGCCATTGCTGGCTCCCCCACAATGCCTCTGTCACCTCCTCCTTCTTTCTCCAACTCCTCTCCTCCAGCCATCTCCACCTCTGCTACAGGACTTCCCTCCACCCTTGCTTCCTCTCTCACCAGCTCCTCTCCTCCAGCCACCTGCTCTCCTGCCATTGCTGGCTCCCCTGCAATGCCTCTGTCACCTCCTCCTTCTTTCTCCAACCCTCTCCTCCAACCATCTCCACCTTTACTACAAGACTTCCCTCCACCCTTGCTTCCTCTCTCACCAGCTCCTCTCCTCCAGCCACCCGATCTCCTGCCATTACTGGCTCCCCTGCAATGCCTCTGTCACCTCCTCCTTCTTCTCTCTCCAACCCCTCTCCTTCCATCCTTTTCTCCAGCTCCTCTGCATCCCCCTTCCATGAGATGGTGTTGACCGCCGTCACGTAGCACTCCCGAGCCGCCTTTGGATCCCCCCTTACCCTGATCTGGGTTCCTCCTGAATTAAGCTTCAAGCACTGATGGAATGAGGATGGTACACACCTAAAGGCGCTGATCAAAGGGCGCCCGAAGATCGCATTATAGCTGCTGGGGCATCCAATATCACGAAATGACAGTTCTTGGACAACCCCCCCCCCCCCCCCCCCCCCCAGCGTCACCTGAAGTCCTACTCCTCCCTTGACCTCCTTCCTCTCCCCCGAGAATCCAAACAATGGTCCATCCGCCGCCAACACCCTTCGTGCCTCCACCCTCATCTCATTGAATGCCTTCTTGAAGATTACATTGACGGAACTCCCGTTGTCCACGAAAATTTGGGACACCGTGAAGTTCTCAATGGCGGTCCGGATTACCAGCGCGTCGCAGAATGGGTCCTCATGATCTGGTAGGTCCCTTCTGGAAAAGGTGATTTTCTCATCCGGGGGTGGGGCTTGCAACGTCGAGGCAACGCTCCGACGATACATTGTGTGAAGACTAGCCTTGCGGGTGGCCTCGATCCCCCCCCCTTGAATCACCCCGATCCCTCCTCGTTCTCCCGTGTCCGACCGATCCACACATCGATCCTCCTCCGCGGCTCCTGGCATCTCCACTATCTGCACTGGTGGCCATTGGTCTTCTCCTCCTCTGCCTCTCCTGAACTCTTAGAACTCTGGGCACGTGGCCGTCGCATGGCCCTCTTACTCATGGAAGTCGCAATATGACAGAACTCCTCCCCCACATCTCCCATCTTGGGGGTTCCTCCTCCTCCCCCCAATTGCCCTCCCACACTCTCTTCCTCTTCCTCTTCCTTAGCCAATGGCCATAGCTTGCTGAGCCGGAGGTGGGAGTGGCCTTGGGCCTTGCCCCCACCCTAACGGATGAAATCTCCCCGGCCCCGGATAAAAGTTCCTTCCCCCCTGTGGAGGACCCCTTCCTGGTCCTTGAACTGGGCCTCCTGGTTGCCTCCATCCCAACTCTGGGTGGCACTGGTCCCCTTGGCTCCTCCCTCTCCTTCCCTCTTGCTGCCTTGTTCCTCCTGACTCTCTCTGCTCCCCCTCCGTCAGCCTTGCTAACTTCTTTGCAAATGCCGGGTTTGCCGCCTCCATGGCTATCTCCTTTGCTGCCTTCTCCATCAATCCCTCAACGGACAATGACGCCTTCCGGGTTAGGCTCATCTTGAAGAAGCCTTCCCTCAACCCCACGGTGAAGGACATCTGGAGGGCGAAACCGGGCACCTCCTGGATGTCTAAGATCTCTTCCTGGAAATGATCCACATACTGAGCCAAAGACTCATCCGTCTTCTGCTTGATCAGGAAGATGGACTCCGGGTTCTTCTTCCTCTTCTTCAAGGTCGAGAAGCGCAGCTTGAAGCTCCTGCTCAAGTCTTTGAAGCAATAAACAGAACCCGCGGGAGTGATGAGGAACCAGTCCCTGGCCTTTATCCTTCAAAGTGATGGCGAAGAGGCGGCATTTGAATGCGTCGGTCATAGGCTGATGGAGACCGCATCTTCAAACCATTGCAGTGTGTTGGAGGGGGTAATCCTTCCCCACATAGTAGGTCATCTCCAGCTCGCGGAACCCTTCCGGAACGGGTGCTGAGAGGACCAACTCGCAGAAGGGGATCCTCTCGCCGGTGTGTCTCGCCAGGTCTACTCGCGCGACTAGCCCGCGGGCGTGACGGCACTCGCCGGGCTGGGGGAAGAGATCCCATCCTTCCACCTCTCTCCGGATTCC